>CM053592.1:72964060-72997146 GCA_028646515.1 Pseudochirops corinnae | reverse complement strand
GAGTTTAAATGGAGACTGAAGCAATCTACATGATATCGTTCTTTTTCATGTTTGGTTTTCTTTTTTTTTCCCATTGTTCACTCCATTGGTTACAACCCTTCTATACAACCAGACTATTGTACAATGTGAAAGTATTTGCAGATCCTATACCTGATTGCATGCCACCATGGTGGGGGAGGGAAGGGACAGGAGAAAATTTGAAACTCAAGGGATTGTGCAATTGCAATTGAATCTTGTAAACTAAAAGTAAATAAATAAGTCAATGAAAATTTTTTTTAAAAGTTTATTTTTTTCTCATACAAATGTAACTTCCACAGCAAATCATAATCACACTTTTCTTATCAAATCCAGAGGTCTAGAAATTTAGTAATAACGTTCTTGTGAAAGAGGCATTTCCTCTCCCAATGATCCCCTTCAGGACAACTTATTTTTTATACTGATTAAAGAGAAGAAAACCTCTATTTTTAAAACATGGAAGGAGAAGCCATGTGTTAGACTGCTAAGAAATATGCATTTGCCTGTCTACTCTACAGACAGCAAGAGTTTAATTCTAGTTTATACATTTCTGAAATGAGGGAAGAACCTTCAATTGTTGAGCTTTGGACAAGAGTCTATCTGACATTTAGACTGAAAAAAGAAACCAAGAAAAAATGATTTCACCATGAGGGTCATTATTATATCAGCTAACTTGCCCAATGACTTTCAAAAACAATAACGATATAATCAAATTGAAGCCAAACACTATGAAATAACAATAAGGGTCCCAGGTCCTAGGTTGGAGTTCTCCATATTGGAGTATTCTATGGACCAAAATTCTAGGCCAAAATGACAGATTGTTGTGTTGTAAGAAGGAACACAATGAGCTGGAGGACATGGAATTGATCTGCCAGGATTCCTTCATAGTATTATCAGAAAATTAAACCTGTGTCGCCATTACTGTGACATCTGAAGCAAGAGAAAATGATAAAACTATCTAGGCCCTTCAGTTTCCTTATGGGGAAAAGTACTCAGATGAAATCCTTGTTCTAAAATATTCTCCCACTAAAATCTAGAAGATAATGATGTCTGAGATGTAGTAAAGTGATTATAAAGTTATAGTATCAGCTGTTCAATAAAAAAAGTAAATGAAATTATAGATCAAATCAAAACTAGAAGAGAGGAAGAAACAGAAAAAGGAGCTGAAGAGCCAAAAAATGAAGGAAGAAGCTAGGGGGGAAAAAATAAGTGAAAAACAGCTGTTCCAAACAGACCATAATCTTGACACATCTGGTCTATTCAGTCCCTAGAGGAAGCTGACAAAAGCAGGGAAGTGGATGAATCTTTGTTCCAAGAGAACAAGAGAATGAGTCTGATGCTAATTCTTTTGATTTTAGAGAGTGACTAAACCAAGGAGTCTTAACCTGTGATCTGTGAACTTGGTTTTTTGTTTGTTTTTTTCAACAGGCTTCCAATGGAATCTATGACACAAAAAAAGTTAAGAACCCCAGGACTAAACTGATTAATGAACTGGCAGTTAGCAACTTAGGAATCCTTCCTTGTATTTCTATTTGCGGAGAAACTGGAATGCCACAGCATCCTGTGGCTATGTTAAGTGTATATTGGCTGTCTTTTTTTTTTTAATGATTTTAATTTTTAGGAAAATGTTCTTCTGACAACTTTTATCATTGTGCTTGAAACTAAAAAAAATGATAATGACCTTCAAGCCCACCTAGGGATGCAAAAAAAAAAAAAAAGATAATAACAAAGCATGGACCTATATGAGAAAGCACCTCACTCTGGTTTGTCCCTTTGTTTTAACTTTTATTTTTGTTGTTGATTTTTTTTTTTAATTTAAGAAACAAGTATTTTTAAATTAATATATCTCTTCCACTACCCTTTTCCCCATTAATCAATTTTTAAAATTCCTCAATACATAATCTATATAGTTTGGTAAAATAAATACATACTTCAGTCATGTCCAAAAATGTATCTGTTTCTACATTTTAAGTTCATCACCTTTTGTCAGGAGAGCAGTGGCATTGTTTCATCTTTATTCTTTTGGACTCATGGTTCATCATTGCATTAATCAGAGTTCTAAAATCTTTCAAAATTAATTTTCTCTAATGTTTTTATCATATAAATTGTTCTCCTACTTTTGTTCATTTTTCATCAGTTCATAAAGATCTTTTTCCATTTCCTTTGAAAACATCCATTTCATCATTTCTTATGGAACAATATTATTCTATTACATTCATATGCCACATATGCTCCCCTACCCCTTAGTTTCCAATTTTTGACTACCACAAAAAGAGCTGCTATAAATATTTTTGTAGATTTAGATCCTTTTCCTCTTTCTTTGATTTCACTGGGGTCTAGGCCTAGTTGTGTTATCACTGGGTTAAAGGCAATGCACAGTTTGGTAACTTTCAGGGCATAGTTCCAAACTCCTTTCCAAAATGGCTGAACCAATTCATACCTCTACCAACAGTGCAGTCATGTACCTGTTTTCCCACAGCCCCGCCAACATTTGTAATTTTTCTCTTTTTGTCATCTTTGCTAGTCTAGTAGCTACGAAGTGGAACTCTAAAGTTGCTTTAATTTGCATTTCTCTAATTCTTAATGATCTAGATCATGTTTTTATATGATTGTTGATAGGTTGGATTTCTTCCTTTGAAACTTGCCTGGTTATGTCCTTTAATCTATTAGGAAATGGCTGTTATCCTTATACATTTGAATCAGTTTATTTATTTATTTTTTTGCTCTTTAGAGGGGGGAAGGCAGGGCAGTTGGGGTTCAGTGACTTGCCCAAGGTCACATGGCTAATAAGTGTGTCAAGTGTCTGAGGCCGGATTTGAACTCAGGTTCTTCTGACTCCAGGACCACCTAGCCACCCCATCAGTTTCTTATAACATAGCTGTAAATGTAAAGCACTTGACACAGTGCTTGGCACATAGCCATTGTTAGGTATTATGTCTCTAAGAAAAGAGACCTTTATCAGGGAAACTTGTTACAAAGATATTTTCCCCAATTATCCATTTCCCTTCTAATTTTTACTACATTAGATTTGTTTGTGCAAAACCTTTTAAAATTGTATTTAATAGAAATTGTTCCTTGTTCATTGATCTTCTATCATTTGGTTGATCAAGAATTCTTCCACTACCCATAGATCAGAAAGGTCATTTTTTCCTGAATCTTCTAATTTGTTTATGAACGACTTTTATATCTAGATCACATATCAATTTGAAACTTATCCTGGTATATGGCATGAAGTGCTAGCCTGAACCTTCTGTCCACTTTTCTAAGCAGTATTTGTCAAATAATGAATCCTTCCCCTAATAATTAGAGTCTTTGGGTTTCTCAAAAACTCTGCTAAGGTATTTGTTTGCTTCTACTTGTATATACCTCCTCTGTTCCACTAAACAACTTCTCTCTTTTTTAAACCAGTACCAAATCATTTTAATGATTACTACTTTGTAGTACAGTTTGAGATCAGGTACTGATAGGCCCCCCCGCCCTTTACACTTTTTAAAATTATTACCCTCGAGATTTTTAATCATTTATTCTTCCATAAGAATTTTATTATTTTTTTCTAGCTCTATAAAATATTATTTTAGGATCTTGATTGATATCATATTGAATTAATTAATTTAAGTAGTATTGCCATTTTTATTATATTAGCTCAGTCTACCCACAAACAATGTTTGTCCAATTATTTGAGTCTGTCTGTATTTTATAATTATATTTACATAGTCCCTAGGTGAATCTTAGAAAAAGAAACTTTCAAGTATTTTATAGCTTCTAGAATTATTTTGAATGGAATTTCACTTTCTAGCTCTTCTTTCTGACTTTTGTTGGTCATAATGGTATGGTTTTCTCTTATATCTAGCAACTTTGCTAAAATTAGTAATTATATACTTTTTTCCTCCATTTCTTTGCAGAAGTGGAGGGCTATGGGTTTGGAACATTGCAAAGAATGTCAGGCTTTTTTTTTAATACGTTACTTTTGCTGAAATGTTCTATCCCTTATTTTTTGTTAGAAGGGGTCGCTATCTGACAGCCTCAAACACAGCATATTTCAAAGAATTCAGAAAAAGGATAGGAAAGATCCCATAGGTCAAGGTCCTAAAGGGGAAATCAACCCTGACAATATGGGAAGATCTCAGTGAAAAACTGAAGCCACAAAGATGCTCCAAACCTGAAACTTAAAAAGAAAAGCTGTGCTAAATGTAAACAGTGTCTTCCTCTCCTTGTCTTCTTAAACTCACACAAAGACTTTCTTAAAACTTCACTCTCTAGCCTTGGAGAAATCACTGAAGAAGAATCAGCAGATCTCCATGCCGATTAACAATGATTTCTGAGTATTTCCTGGTAAGCTGCTGAAAAGATACTTCAGTTCTTGAAGTTGCTGTGATTTTGTCAGCCTCTCTGTCAGTAGATGGTGTTTGAGAGATGCCATGGTCCCCAAACTCATCAATGTGCATTCAACCTGATGAAGAGCCCCTCTGACTCAGTGATAGGTAGCCTGGTCCTTGGAAGACAGATCTAGAGTCTCTCACCAGGAATATTCTTCAGTAAGCTCAAAAGAAAATCTAAAATATTAATGAAGGTTAATGTGGTTTAGTAGAAAACTGGAAATTGGGCAAGTCACTTAACCTCTCTCTGCCTCAGTTTCCTCATTTGTAAAACGGTGGTGATAATAATAGCACTTACCTCATAGAATTGTTGTAAAGATCAAGAAATTATTTATATACATATATATGCATATGCGTGTATGTGTATTGCTTTGCAAACTTTAAAATACATAAAATGCCAGTTATTATTGTTATCCTATTGGACGGTCTATTTGTGAATTGGTGCCTTGAATAAAATCACAAAACTCTTATATATAAGATGGTTCAGAGCTTCTGCACTGGAATGTTTTCTGTCTGTTTGTGATGGCAGCCTTCCAAGTTTCCTACTGAAATATACACCCTTATCCCCTCCCTCCCCATCACCCTACAGCAAAGGCTAAAGCTTGGGACTGCTTTCTTTGAAAATATGGATAACATGGGATATGAATATTCAAAGACACCTGAAACTCAAGGAAATAATGAGTAAATGAGAACACATCTCCCCAACTGGAGCTGAGCCATTGTAAACATTATTCTGTGGGATCCATCAACTGTCTTATAAATAAATAACAAAGTCTGTCAAGCTTGGTCTCTGGTTTTCAATTCACTTCACATCCAAAACCCTCCTGCCATGATTATTCAAAGATAACAGATCTCCTCAAAGATAATAGACCTCCTCTCTCGGCATTTTGGAAATTTTTGGTGAGCAATTACCATGACTTCACCATGAATATTGTTAAATCTTATCATTTTTGACAGCATCTCTAAAATATATTTCTTTCCCTCTACTCACACAGGCGCCTCCCTAGGTTCAGGACATCATCACTTCACACCTAGATAATTGCTTTAGCCTGATCTCAAGTCTTTCCTCGACTGTCCTCCACTAGGCTGTCAAAGTCATTTCCCCAAAGAGCTGCTCAATAAATTTCCACAGCTTCCTATTACCTCTGGGATTAAATATAAAATCCTTTGTTTGTCATTTAAAGCCCTTCACAACCTGGCCCCCTTCTTTCTTTAAAGTCATCTAACACCCTGCTTCCCTTCATGTTGTCTGTGATCCAGTGACCTTGGTCTTGCTTTTCCCTGCACAGAACATTACATCTCTTGACTCCTCCTCTGTACTGGTGGTCCCCCATCCCCCTGGAATACTCTTCCTCTTCACCTCTATCTTCTAGTTTCACTGGCTTCCTTCAGATTCTACTTTGTCCAGGAGACCCTTCTCAGCCTTCCCATCTGCTCTTTCCCCTTCCACTCCTTTCCCTCTGAGATTACTCTCCATTTTCAAAGTATATATCTTGTTTATAGTTACATAAATATACATACACATATATGTAATATACATAGTACACATACATATGTAAGTATGTGTATATATCTATCATCTATCTATCTGTCCATCCATCTATCTATCTATCTATCTATCTATCTATCTATCTATCTATCTATGTTGTCTTACCCATTAGAATGTGAGTTCTTTGACCACAGGGACTAGAGTTTGCTTTTTTTGTTTACTGTTTTTTTACTTTGTATCTGAGTTCTGGCATTATACATGCTTAATAAATGTTTGGTGACTGTCTTTTAATGAATGGATATAGCAGGCTTAGAATGCTCAGACAGATGAGTTAACCTCTGACTTCTCAGTGTGGATTAAGAAGCCTTCCTTCCCCATTTTAAGAATTCAAAGCTCTCTTTGACTCCTCCTGACAGTGGGAAAGTCATCTGAACGACACTACATCAATTAGGAAAATGATTATCGTAGAATATTTGCCCTTCTTATATGAGTGTTTTAGAATCACTGAGAATGTAACTTCATTTAATGTGAAGGTTCAGAATGATTTTCTCTCTGAGGCAAATTCCCTCCAATTCCTACTATCCAGTGTGAAGTAAGTTGGCTGTTTCTAGAAATCTTCCATTGGGCTTCTGAATTTCTTCATAACCTATCCTTTCCTTACTCCTTTCTCTCACCCACATACTGTATGATCTAGTGACACTCTCCAGCCCACCTATCCAATCTTCCAGTCCAATCCTATGGAGAAGGAGCCAGCCATCCCCACCAAATACCACACACAGAGAAAGCAAGCCAACCCAGCTGGAGCAGCAAGCAGGGCACCCTGAGGGAGAGACAGAAGTGACCTGTGTCAGGAAAATCAAAGCACTATCACCCTGACCACCAACTCACATGAGACTGTGATGGAGGCAACTCAGTGCCCTGAACTCAAGAGCAATGATTCCAGCCCAGTGACCTCAACCATCACCCTTTGAAGAGGTAGCCTGGCAACTGCTCCTGCACATACTATAGCCAAAGCCACTGAAGGAAGACCCAGGAAAGAAAGTACTTACCACCAAAGACTTTGGCTCATGCCAAATGGCTCAACATCAGGAACCCATATGATTTCATCACCGGTTATGACAGATTGAGATGCCTTAACATCTGCTTTGCCACTCTACCCTAAGGACCACGGAACCTTTTGTTGTACAGAAACCCAAATCTCAGGTCACTGCACACCACCTGATTTGTGGCCCACCATTAAGCCCCTTTTATATTTCTGTCTTTGTCTCTATCTTATACCTTGTCATAGCTTGAAACAACTTTAAGGCATTGCTCAGGGCAAAGTTCCCTGCCCCTTCCTTCCTCAAATTAGCATTTTATATATTTTTCTTACTCAGGGTTATGGTGTAATATAGAGACCACCCTGTCCTGTTTTGCTGACCAAGCAGGGTCTCCACAAGCAGGGTCCCCACACCCTTCACTCGGAACATGACCCTGGCCTGTTCTGAGGGTTTCCAGTCCCCCTCCAGTTCGTCCTTACCCCATGACCCTCCATCCTGTTCTGGAAAGCTCTGACTATGATCCTCCACCCTGCTCTTCCAAGGGACACCTGAGTCACAGGAAGATTGTACCCCTGTACCCTTGCGTCATATTCCAAAATTAGCTCAGAACTATAGATCTTTGGCTGTTCTTTGCTTCTGTATGTCATGGCTTATGCTAGCTCCCCTCCCTGATTGTGATTTTTGTGGGTTTAGCCTTTATAATCAAGCCTGTACCCCCAATAACTCACTACCAATTTGAGTGAACACTCTGGTAGTTGAACACTTAATCAATAAATCCACACCTAAATTTTATCTTGAACCCAGGTCAAATACCATCCTTCAGTCCTGCAACCCTAATGGCTCATCTTTCCAGAGAACTTCATTATTGTCAGGTAGGCAAAGGAGAGGCACTGTTAGCCCTCCAATTGTTCTCTCAGACACAGACTGTTCTAAGCTGGTCCCACCATGGCACACCTTAATTGAATCAAGAAAAACTAGAAATCCAAGGCACAGAACATGGATGATTCATTAATACTCTGTAAGATGGTCAGCTGATGTGCCATGCTTTTCTCACAGGGATCTTCCCCAAAGCAGAGGCAATTATGTTAAAAAAAAATCTCTGAAGCAACAACTGGGGAAGAGTTTGTTTCTTTCCTCCTTCTGGACTCAAGAATATGAAATTCTAGAGAATTTGGAGAGAGAGAAAAAAACACTGAGGAAACAAATCCCACTAGCCAAAAAATAACAGAAAACATTCCCAGCTAAACTCAGTTCAGTGCTTTGGGGAAGTAATTGTCCAAAATGTTTAACAAAAATAATTCAGAGAGGAACTAGATTCTGAAGAGGAAATTGTGGGAACCTTAGGGGAAGTAACCATTCCATCCTAGAATCTGTGAAAGAGAAGAATACTAGACATAGTGTAGCATACACCCCAGATTGGGGAAAACAAATTTCAAATTTCAATTGGAAAAAAGGTTACATGGCACCCCCATGATTCTATAGCCTAGGAAGGATAAGAAGCTCTGAAAAATAAAATTCTGAAGAAAAAATGAGAAGAGATTCTGATGAGTGGGAAAAGGGGCAGTTATCGAAAGAGGCCAAGAAAGTTGTTAACGAAGTCAGATTTTTTTTTTTTGAAGGATGCATCATCCATAAGAATGCTACAAGTATGAGAAGATGAAGCTGGAGGATGTCTAGACAAGCATGTCATGCATCTGTAAGAAAAGTATCAGGAATGCTGGAGCTCAGGATGACAAGAGACAGTCAAGGAATGTGGAAAAGAGGAAAACCAATGGAGGAATACATTTTATGTTCTGGGTGGCTGAGACAATGTTAATGCATGCTGAAGAAAAAAAAATGGTTCAATATATATTGTGCTTCCCCACCATGAGGAAGAATCTCTGGACTGGAAAAGACAGAATTAAAATAGCTGATAGAGAGTTGGCATGGCACCTCATTGCCCTTAGGGAGTTCCAGTCACCCAAACAAATTGCTTGCAGGGTTCTGAAAGAGTTGCCAGATGTGATTTCTAAGCCATAATCAATGAACTTTATAAGATCATGGAGAAAAAGAGAAGGGGCACAGAACTGGCTGGAGAAGGGCAAATGCCCAACTTTCAGAAAAGGATAGAGAGTGGAGTCTTCAAATTATACACTAATGAACTTAACTTCAATTCCTGGCAAAGATCCTAGAAAATATCATTAAGAGAATGGTTATTAAATTTCTGGAAAATGAATGGTTGATCCTAAATAACCATCATGGCTTCCTCAAGTATAGGTCATGCCAGATTAACTCCATCGACAGAATTAAACTGATAAAGAAAGGGAATGCTATGGATGTAGTTTGTCTAGATTTTAACTAAGATTTGCCAGATTCTCTATACAATTCTTGTGAATATGACAGAGGCGGCAATTCAGTGCCCGCTAGGTACAAGCTGCCACAACACTCTGAAGTCCTGCTGAACTAAATGTAAATGTAACTGGGAAATGTGTAACAAAATAAATTAACATATAAGATAACACAGATAATGTTAACTGGTTTTCTAAGTTAAACCTACTGCAGGCATCTGCAGGGCTGTGCAGGTGTCCATTCTTACTTGAGTTTGACGCCACTGGCAATGATAGTATAATTAGGTGTATTCAGATCTGGTTGGAAAGGTATCATGGTGTAGTGAATAGAGAACCAGCTTCTGAGTCAAAAAAACTTGAGTTCTAGTCCTTCTGACACACATCAGAATTCTGAGTCAGAAAAACTGCTGCTTTTAGAACCCACAAACATACACCTACGCCTCAGGCAAATGAATTGTCAAAGCAATCAACTCAATGTGGTCCCTGGATATTAGAGCTGGTAGAGCCTTTGGGGCAGCCAGTTGGTGCAGTAGATAGAGTGCCAGGCCTGGAATCAGGAAGACCAGAGTTCAAATGTGGCCTCAGATATTTATTAGCTATGTGATCCTGAGCAAGTCCCTTAATCCTGTTTGCCTCAGTTTCCTCACCTGTATAATGAACTAGAGAAGGAAACGCCAAACCACTCTAGTATCTTTGTCAAGAAAACCCCAAATAGGGGTCACAAAGAGTCAGATATGACTGAACAACAACAACAAAGAGTCCTTAGAGATCTTCTAATCCAACTCCATCATTTTACAGATGAAGAGGGTCAGGCATGGAGCTTCTGTTTTAGTGGCAGAGTTGGCAAAAACCTAAATCTCTTGACTACCAAGTCAAGTAGAAGAGAAAGGCAGACCCAGAGGTAACATGAACAAAAGTGTGAATTAGCAGAGGATTAGGGGACTTCTGGATAATAGGGTCCAAGAAAGGAAAGAAATAAACAACTTTGAGCCATAGTGGAATTAAATATATTTTGCAACCACCATACATAAATAATTCAATGATTCTACCAAGAATAGTCATATATAACTGTTAAATATATTCTATCTTTCCTAGAAACCCAATGTGTAAAGCCAATTATATTCTGAGGGTCCAATTGTGGTAGATATTTGGGCTCTCTCATAACATCCTGTGGTCTAATCAAAGTAAACTTCTCATTATACTTCCTCCTCTTCACCCCACTATTCACTGGCAGACCACAGGCAAGATTAGTTCCCCATGTTTCAGAGAGCTGTGTAAGTATGAATTTTCAACTATCTTGAAGTGCTGTCCTCCTATAGATAATGAAATAACTGAAGTTTATACATTTTTATTAAAGTTTGCAAAATGCTTTAAATGCAATAATCTTGTTGGAACATCTTAACTCTGTAAGGTCTGTTCTATTTTAACTACAGGAACACATTTTTTTTTGGTATTAGATAAGTTCAGAGTAAAAAAAATTAAAAACCAACCCTGTTTTATATGATTATCTCAATTGTAGAAATGATGAAACTGAGTTTTATCCCAATCCCTCTTAATGCTTAGTGCCTTTCCTCTGTTAATTATCTTCAACTTATCTTATATAGATCCTGTTTGTACATAGTCGTTTGTGTGTTATCTCTTTCATTAGACTGTGAGTTCTCTGAAAGCAAGAATTGTCTTTTGTCTTTTTCTGTATCCCCAGAGTTTAGCACAATGCTTGGCATATATACCGTAGGTGCATAATAAATTATTGTGGACTGACTTGTCCATGGTCATAACAGCTACTAAACGCCAGCAGCAGGACCCCAAGTCATTCAGTCCATTACACCTCAATGCCTTTTCTAAGGTACAATGAGTTCCCTCTCTCCCTGCTTTCATGGCAAACACTGAGTGGGTGTCAGTAGAGTGGAGAGGGGGAAATGGAAGTACTTCTTCCAATTATTGTTAAAAAAATTGTAAAGACCTATGTTCATACACATGTTTGAAATCAACATATAAACCTTGTGCTCCTTGTCACACTCTTCACCCTTATAATTTGAAAGTTGCCATTTTGCCCTTTCAAGGCAGATACCTCCTCATAAAAATGCTGGAAGCTATGTGTTGTTCTGAGGTCATACCCCTATAGAGAAGAACCTCATATTGTTTGTAAACTTCACTAAGCAAAAGGACTTTCTCTTTCATTAGGGAATAAGCTATTTTCTCAAAGACTCCATTCTTAGAAGGGATAAAATTATCTCTATGTGCAGTTTGCATGATGGTTTACTTAGAAAACCCCAGAGATTCAGAAAAGAAATGGTTTCATTCTTTGTATTTATATCTTTAGTGTCTAGCATTGGGCCTGGCACATAGAAGATGGTTAATAAATGCTTTTGGATTGATGATTAATTAATACCTTCTGTAAGATATCAGGGTACAAAATAAATTCATAAAAAATTATCAACAAGGACAGAATAATAGAGACCCTGTTAATAACAACTATGAAATGAATAAGATATCTGAGGGTAAACATAGTAAGACACACTCAAAACACAAATGCAATTATAAAACACCATGAAAATAAAGGAAGGCTTATATAATTGAAATTATATTCACTGTTTATGGTTGGGTCATACCAATACAATAACAAATGATGATACTACCCAGAATCATTTACAGATTTAGTGCTATACCAAACTTATCAAAGGGCTTATTTTTTATAACTAGACAAGTGACAAGATTTTTTTGGAAGAACAAAAGTTATAGAATTTCAAATAAAATACTGAAAAAAAAGTGAAAGTAGAGTAGCACTTTCATATATTGATAAACCCCTAATTTCTTCAGTGTGGATACTCATATTACTAGCTCAGATCACAACTCATTCATACATCCTCATTCTGTGTGATTGATGGGTTCTTTCATAAACAATTCACAGCAGATCTACCCAAGAATGCCTTTTGTTCTCACCCATACTTTGGTCATGGAGTCTAGTGGCAACTTGTCCAGAAGGAGGGACCCACTTCTGTAGCTCAAGAATTTGTGGTTTTGAGATAATCTGAGGCAAAATTAGGGGAACAAAAATAAACTTCAGGCAGACATGTATATAGAAAGCCAGTCACTTGAAGGATAAAGCGGTTTTGAGGAATAGGGCCCCTGGAAGCAGAGAAGAGAGCCCACTTCGGAAAGGAGCAGCTCTTGGGAAGTTAGTTGAGCAACCCATCTAGGAGAGATGCTACCCTCAAGGGGAGCTCTGTGAGGACTCTATGAAAAGAGACAGGACAACCTTATCATACCAAGAGTTGTGAGTTGTCTTTGCTACTTATATCCTATGTATGTGCCTCACTACCAATGAATTCTAAATTTATACCTTTAAAAAAACAAACAAACATGGATTCTATATGTATTTGTGAGGGAATGTACCCCAGGTTTATTGGAAAAGTTGGGAACCCTGGTTGCACTGTCACTCTGGGTAGCTACTACAAATAGTAGGTGTTTATTGACTGGCTGAAAATACTCCATCCTAAAGTTATTTCAGGTGCTGGGAACTTTGCTATTACCACTCCATTGCAGGCTCTGGGAATCCCCTTGAGCACTCCTTGAATTATTGTACCTAACCCTGAATCAACCTCCATCTTGTCCCAGTCCTCACCATTTTGTGCTCCCTTCTTCACAGAAGTGAAATCCTGCCACAGAGAAGTACTTTCGTGCTAAAAGTGACCACCCAAAGCATATTCTTGGGAAATTGCCCAAGGTACAGTCACCCATCCTGTTCTGGGAAATTGAAACTTAGCTATAGTCCACATTCCATATAAGGCCTTAAGCTGAGTATTAACCAATTGCTTTTCTCTGCTTCTGTAAGTTCTTGCTTACATATAGATCAGACCATTACTTTATGGTTTTTGTCTTCAAATACTCTAGCTCTGCCCCTGCTCTGGGCTGTTCTATCTATATGCTGAGCAGTCATGTGCTTGAATAAATTCATATTTAAATTTATAACCAGGTCTCTTATCTGCACAACATTTCAACAGAATCTTCGAGGTACAGGCTCTGGGAACCCCCTTGAATTCTGATTGAATCTTCCCATTTGATGAGGCATTTGCCTGAGGCCACAAGCCTTTCATTATAGCTAGGCCCAAATCTCTTACTCTTACTAGCCTAGCCCTCCTTTGTCCATCTACTTCCCACCCTTGAGCCTATCAAAATATCAATCTACCCTTGAACTGACCTAGCCCACCACTATCTGTCTGCTCCAAGGAGTCTCCAGCAACTTCCTACCCTTAATCATTCATTGACTCCTCCTGAAGACCCTCCCCAAACTCCTCCTCCAAACCACCCCTAGATTCCTCCCACAACCTTTCTGTATATAAAACTCCTTCTTGCCCCCACGTGTGTGAGGTGCCATAGAATTTTCTAGCACAGACTTGTTCTTTGTCCAATACAGGTGAACTTTTAATAAATTTTGCTTTTCTTTGGCTGAGAGAACATAAGTCGAATTCATTTGGCAGGACCAGGTGTGTTGGTATTTTGGGGTCTCAAGCAACCCTAACCCTAACCACATCACTACCATCTTGCATTCCTCCAGCTTCTAGCTTGGCTCAGGAGCTCTTCACCTTCCACCACTGTGTTCACCTGAGACTATCTCTTTTTTTTCTGGGACTAAATGGATTCCTGGTACTACCCTGAAGTTCCATGGGGCTTTGCAGGTTTCCTTTCATGGAATTAAATGTCTATGTCAGGAGTCTGAGATAGCAAGTGGACTAATAGTAACCTTAAAGCAATATCGGTGGGCCTGTGGCTAGATAGGGTAAGAAGTTTCATGTCTAATCAGGGAGATAGATATCATTAGTAGTGCTAATGTAGTGCTCATGGTAAAGTACTCATGTAGTACTAATGCTAAAGTAGTGCTCAAGCGCTATATCAATGGGGATGTTGTTGCTTTGCATAGGGAAGCATCTTTAATTCTGGAACAAAGGCCTCCTCCTTCAATCCTTTTAACTTTGTTAACAAGGAGTTAACCTTCATATATTTTTAGTACCTTCTGTGGCAGAATTTTTCCATCTGTGGATATGGATCATAGGATCACAGGTGTACAACTGGAATCAACCTAGTACAACCCCACATTTTACAGATAAGGAAAGAGGCCTAGAGAGATTAAGTGGCTTGTTCAAAGTGCCACTTCCAGGGGTAGTGCTAGGATTGGAACCCAGGTCATCTGAATCCTAATCCAGGGTACCCAAATTCACACCACTGTACCAGGTGCACTTTGGGTACTCCCTCCGATGCATAGGGAGTGTGGACATCATGGGGGTGGGATATTGTTCACTGAATGCAGACCTAGCTGCTTTGACCATCAGTTTTGCTCAATTTTTCCTTCATTCCAAAGGAGGGTTTAATGTTGGGGATTGGGAAGAGAGACAGGGAAAGGGCAATGGTGTGTTGGGAAGTGACTGTTTTTAAAAAGCATCACCTGAAAAACAAAAAGAAATGAAAATAAAGTTGGTATTCTGTAAATAAGGATGAAACACGGAAGAGGGTCACAGCTGTCCTGCAAGCTCAACATGTGTGTGAGACCACAGCGATTGGGGACATTGGCTGAAAAAATATTTGCTTGTGGTTTCATTTCAGGACGTTGCCCAGGCTGGCCAGCAGAACAGGCTGGGTGAGCCAGGTGTGCCCGGAAGTAGAAAGAGCTGGAGTGCCTCCGGGCAAATCTTTTTATATTCCAATACAAAGAGCTGCAGAGAAAGTTACATCGACTGTCAGGATTCAGAGGGCAGCGGGGAAGGGGGCTTGGGTCACTGCCCAGGCCTCCTCCATTTCCCCTCCAGTGATAGTGAAAGCTTGGAGTCTGCTGAAAGGGACTGGGTTAAAAACTGAGTCTAAATTCCTTCAGGTTTGATGGCTGTTGCTGTTTTATTGACAGCAATCTGTCCTGGAGTACTCTGATATCTTATTTCCTCCATTAGTTTGAAAACTGATTTTAAAGTCCCTCTCTGCCTGCCAACTTTGCTCCAAGACCACCCGCAGACCCCACCCAAAACAAAACAACAAAAACAAATCCCTTTGGTTCCTGGCTCAGAAATTTCTGCATGCACCTACCCAACAGGCTTAGGGCTACAGATCCCAGTCAAGGCTGCTGAGACTGCCTGTGTGGCAAGCACAGAACCGAGTTGGGAAAGTGCAGGGTTTCCCATGCCTGGAGCGTTTAGAGTCCTCCGGGGTGAAGTGAGTTGACAGATTTTCACGAATCGGTGTCATCTGCTGAGATTTGGTTGTTTGCTCTGTTTTGAAAGTGGCACCAAAGTCCTGGGTTCCCCCTGGGTTTGGCTGCGGCTGGCAGTTTTTTGGACCTTGAATCAAGTCAAATTAACAAGCAACTTATTAAGAGCTCACTATGTGCCAAGCACTGTGCTAGGGACTGGAACTGAAAAGAAAGGCAAAAACATTCCCTGTCCTCAAGGGGCGTGTAATTTAATGGGGGTAACAATATGCAAGTGACTGTACAAACTGAATGAATTTTTAGCAGTCTCAGAAAGAAGGCAATAACATGTGGGGTTAGGGGAGTGGGGGAGGAGGTCAGGAAAGGCTTTTTTTGGGTGGGGGGAGGCAATCAGAGTTAAGGGAATTGCCCAGGGTAATTCAGCTAGTGTCTGAGGCCAAATTTTATTTCAGGTCCTCCTGACTTCAGGGCCAGTTTCTATGCACTATCCCACCACCTGGGGGAGAGGCTTTTTGTAGCATATAGGATTTTAACTGATACTTGAAGGAAGGGGTTAGGGGTTGGTGCCAGGCGATGGATATGAGGGAAATACTTCCAGGCATGGGGGCAGCCCATGAAAATGCATGGAGTAGGGCAGTGGAATGTCACATACAAGTGACAGCAATGAGTCCAGCAAGGCCACAGTAAGTGAAAGGGAACCAGGTGTGGAAAGGCAGGAAGGGGCCAGGTTTTAAAGGGTTTATAAATTCCAAGGAGAACATTAGTGAAAGATGGATGAACTAAGCTTGGTATCTAATATCAGGGAAAACGAAGCAACAGGCCCAATATAGGGCTTGAAACCTAGACGATCCCCCTCCCTTACATTACTGTAATGGAGATAGTACTAAGTTCTCTAGATGCATCTCAGAAACAGATAATTTATAAGAAAAATCCAGTGGATAGAGTGCTGAATATGGAGTCAAGAAGAATTGAGTTCAAATCCTGACTCAGATAACTTACTATGTGACCCTGGGCAAGTCACTTAACCTCTGTTTCCTCATCTGTAAAATGGATACATACAGTAAAAGAACCTACCTCTCAGGGTTGCTGTAAGGAGAAAACGAATAATAATTGTAAAATGCTTACATAGTAGGCACTCTATAAATATCAGCTATTGCTATTATTATATGGCCAAGTCACCTACACCCTCCCTGCTTCAGTTTTCTTATGCATAAAATGGGCATTATAATAGCACCTACCTCCAAGAATTGTGAGGATAAAATGAAATAACACATGTACTTTGCAAACCTTAAAGGGATATATAAATGTTAGCTGATAATTCCCAACACCTGATCTTTGAAAGCTTTGCTTCTACAGCTGGATTTTAGACAATTATATAGATATTAAAGGATGATACAAAGAACTCTGGCAAGTACTAAACCGCATTATCTCTCATGCAAGATGCTGAAAGAAACAAAAATAGCAAGAGGGAGACAGTATTGGATGAAAAGTCAGGAACCCTGGTTTCACTGTCACTCTGGGTTTGCCACCGACTCCCTGGGAGACATGGGGCCAGTAAGTGCCCTCACATTTGTGTCTGGGTAACCTGGTCTTGCTATGTCCCCATATCTACCGGATAACTGGAAGACCATCCAGTTTTCTCCATGTTCTGGTGTTTTTGCTCTTGATTCTGGATGGACTTCAAAGAACAAAGGTAGCTGAGGAAGGAGTGGCTGCCATGTTGGAGACACTGAGGGAGTCTGCAGGGAGACCCAGCCAGGTCTGACCAGGTACCTGATTAATGTCCAGTAACTACAGTGAACTTCAAGTAAAGGTCACACAACATGAAGTACAGAGGAAAGGAGAGTTGGTCAAGCCACTGACCAGATGAAATCAAAAGCCAACTAGGGCAAAGTGTTCACCAGGCCCAAGCCTGGAGGAGTTAGGGATGAGGAGAAGGACATGGGGCTGATGAGGAATATTTATCTACCTTGCAAGACTTGTCTTCTCTCCATTCCACCCCCCTCCCAGACCTGTTCTTACAGGAACTAAAGAGAGAAGGTAGTCTTTCCACTGACCAGTTTGTCCTTCCCTTTCTGTTTGTCTACCTCCAATTCATAGGAAAAGGGGTCGAGGGGGAAGGAGCTGATTTCCACCCCCTGTCTTTGTGCCCATTATTCTCTGGTTATTTGCTTCCAATTTCTGGGCTTTTAAAAAAATAATTGATGTCTATCAATCTGAGCAGTTTGTTTATTGAATGAGTAGCATTGAGCGAAGGGCAAAAGTCCACAGGCTAAAGGAACGGGAAACAACTTTCCCTTTGCATAATAAGCCTTGGGGTGGAGGAAGAGCAGAAGGGAGAGGAAGGCAGAAAGACAGGGAGGGGAAGGAAAAGAAGCTAGTCAAGAAAAAGGCACAAACTCATCATCCTTTCCCACCTGGCTGTTCACCTGGACTTCATTATTATCTCCAGAAATCCCTCATCTTCCTGCAAGATACAAACTTTGAAACTCACACCTCTTCAGTACTCCCTGGCTCCTCCCTCCCTCTGATTAATGAGGATGAAGGGTAGACTTGGAGACCTCCTCCTAGACCTCTAATGTAAGAAGGGGGCCCAGGGTAGATGCCTCACCACTGCCCACCTGACTTTTGGAATTCATCATGTCCCATCGAGTCTCCATACCACCCCCTCTTCCCTCCTCCCCACTCCCATCTGCTTCTTTTTGAGTATGGTCTTCCCCCATTAGACTGTGAGCTCCCAGAGAGCAGGGGCTGTGCCTTCCCTTGAATCCTGAGCACTTAGCACAATGCCTGATACATTAAATATCCATTGATTCCTGACTAGCTGAGGACACATCAGCAGCTCTTAGCCCGAGGGCATCTTAGGGTAGGCATCTCCTACTACAGCTACTGGCCTGGCTCATACATTCTCCTAGTGGCTACATCTGTTTGCCCATGTCTACGATAGGGGAGCAAGTCATGAAGAAACCCAGAAAGCCTTCTTAGCTCTCTGACTCTGAAAAAGTCCCAACCTCTCAGATCCTCACTTTCCTCCCAAGGAAGGGACAGAGTTGTCTAGTCCACCCTGTAGGGTTGTTGTGAGGATGAAGTAAGAGTAAATATACAAAGAGCTTTGTAAAAGAGGAAAGCACTATATAGCCCATGTGACATCACTATAGCCCACGTGACATCACCATAGCCCACGATGTGGCAGCAGCACAGTGTGATAGAAAAAGTCAGCAAACTCAGGTTCAAAGTCAAACTATAATAACCAGTGTCTGTGAGATCTGGGAAAAGTCATTCACCACTCATTGTCTTCACCTATAAAATAATGAGGACAGTTCTTGCATGGCTCCATCTCTGTCCCTTAGTACCTGGAGTAGACGGGACATAAGTGACATTTGTAAAATGAAGAGCTTGGATTCTTTGAGGTCCAAGGTCCCTCCCAGCCATAAATCTATGTCCCCTATTATTCTTCTCTTAAGGAATTTGTTAAACTATATTTTAGTTTTACTTAGGTAACTTTTATTTCATTTTTCTCAATTAAAGAGAATTCATGTTCTCACCTCTTGGTCAGAAGATGGGTGGCATACATCATCACTGGTCCTCTGGAATTATGGTTGGTTGGTCCCTGCATTGATCAGAGATCTTGTCTTTCAAATTTTTTCTCTTTTAGGATGTTATTGTTGTTGTTGTATAAACTGTCTTGTTTCTATTCACTTCATTATGTGTCAGTTCATATAAGTCTTCCCAAGTTTCTCTGAAACCATTTCTTACATCATTTCTTAGGGCACAATAATATTCCATTCTATTCATATTCCATAATTTGTTTAGCCTTGCTCATTGGGTAGGAAACCTCTTGGGTTTCCATTTCTTTGCCACCAAAGAAAGGGCTGCTCTAAATATTTTTGTACAAAAGGGTCCTTTTCTTCCTTCTTTAATCTCCCTGGCATGCAGGCCTAATAGTGGTATCTTTGGGTCAAAGGATATAGACAGTTGAGTGATTTTTTGTGTATGGTTTCCAAAATTGCTTTGTGGGGTATCGACCCAGAAGTGGTCTTGGTAAAGAGCTTTATGAATGTGAGTTATTAAAGGACAGAGGAGATCAATTGCAACTTTCAGTGTGTAAGGAGCCCTGGAGAAGAAAGGAATCAGAGTAATTATTTCTGTCCAACTCCCTCTCATTAAAAAAACAAAAACAAAAAATAGTTTCCATCAGGCCATCCCAACTCAGGACCCTTAATTCTGCTCCCCACAGCCAAGGCAAAGAAGAATGAACACATCCTGCCTCCTGCCTTGCCTTGCCTTCTCCCTTTCCTCTGGCCTCTCCCTAGCTCTCAGTTCATCTGTCCAATCTGAGGAGAGAGCAAGGCCCGACCACCCACCCAGTAAGTAAATATCCTGCTTTTGCTGTTGATGCCTCAAGGCCCTGGATCCTTGCCTTAGACAATAGAACCTCCCTATTCACTGTCTTGTGATGATCATTTATACAAGGCAAGGAAGTATTGAAAAAAAAATAGCCTAAAAATTCTGAGCCAAGAGCTCTGATTTTGATCCAAAACTGAAAGACAAGGTCTTTCCTCATAAAGTATATCACTTTTCTTTCCCCTAGGCCAGGATTCCTTAACCTAAGCTCTGGGTCCGTGGTTAAATTTCAGGGGATCAATGAACTTGGATGGGAAAAAATATTATTTCAATATAGCAAATTTCCTTTGTAATTACATATATTTTACTTTGTGCATTTAAAAACATTATTCTGAGAAGGAAGCCATAGGCTTCACCAGGACTTTTGAGAGCTCAGACTTTTCCAGCTATAACATCATACTCCCCATCTCTTTTCAGCTCACTTTTATATACTGTCTTCCCCCATTAGATTGTAAGCTCCTTGAGGGAAGACTCTCTTTTTCTCATTTGTATCCCCGGAGTTTAGCACAGTGCCTAGTACCTAGTAGGTGCTTAATAAAAGTTTATTGACCATTAGTAATCACAGCCACAAAGGGATCCCTGACAGAAAAAAGGCTAAGAGCCCCAGCCCAGACTGTTTGATGGATTTGATGTCTTGTTTACTGGCTATAGAAAGTCACATAGAGAAGGTCATATTCATGATTTATTCTCCCTTCTTTCAAATTTTATTTAAATGTCTTTTATGTAAACACATTTTTAAAATTTAATTGTCTTGAGAGTTTTTGTGGCTTAAGTGGAAAGAGCTATGATTTTAGGAGTCAGGAGACTGAGCTAGGTATTATAAGACCTGCCCCACTTTTCAGACTTGCTATCTTGGTCAAGTCATTTAGCTGACAAAGTTTCCCCATCTACAAAATGGGAATAGTCACACTTCTATCACATACCTTGCTGAGTCATTATGGGTATATATGACGTGAGCCATTATTCTTCAAAAGCTGCTTTGTCAGCCAAAACCAACTTGGGCTGAGGTTGGTAAAGAAGGGAGAGAATGAAAGCTGAAAAATGGAGTTGAAAAATGTTTTCTTAAGATTTTTCTAAGTTGCAGAATTTTTCCCCTTAGGCAATAGGATCTAAGGTATCATGAAGCTGTGAGTATTTTCAGTGCTGAGAAAACTCAGAAGCATTCACAGTTTATTCTCACGAAAATTAAGATGTAAGAGAGTGGGTTGGATTGATTCAGCTTCCCACCGCAGGGATGACAGTAGTTTCCTCCTTGGTTAAAAGAAGTATTAAACTAAGTGGCCTTTCCAGCCCCTGCCAGCTCTAAATCAGTCTACGACCTCTGAGGGCCCTTCTAGTTTGGATACTGTGGAGTTGAATTGAATTAATTAAAATTGAATTAAAAACCACCTAAAAACCTCTAATATGGTAGTAAATTGGAGGCAAAATGGCAGGGATTATTTCCCAAGGAACTAACAACAGTAGCCCTTGTGCAGAGAAAAACTAAGGACCACATGGCCAGCTGTAATGCCATGCACGAGCATCTTTCTAGAAGAATGCTGCTGTGAACAGCTTTTAAGGTTCTGATTACATAGTATAGTGAACACTCTATTCCATAACAAATCAAAGCAAAACATTCACAGAAAATAAAGGTACAGCATTCATAATATTACAACTTATCACAGAAAATCACAATATAGTATTCACAACAGTTTGTCATTAAAATGGCCACATAGTTTTCACCAAAATAGTCACAATATTTAGAACAAAGAACAATCACCTGGTATCCCTAAGGAGGTTTGCCTCTTTACTCAGTCATTCAATCATCTCAGAGTACAATAGTCAGTCTTCCACTCATGGGACAACTAAGTTAATTCAATCAGCACTTATTCAGCAATTACTAAGTATCATTAATCACTAAGTACAATCATTAGAAAATACACAAACCCTCCACCCCTAGGTCACTAGTAAACCATGTTATCATGCAGCATTCAATACCCAAGGAGAGGCCTTTTCTTCATCTTGACCCAAGGCAAGTTCTCAGCAATCTCTGTTCCTGGGGAGACAAAGCTTAACAAAGCCACAATGTACATTGCCAGTGTCCTCATCAATTCACTCTCTGCCTGCACAACAGTCTCGGGACCCCTGAAAACATCAGCAAGACCCTCTTCCAGGATTTCTGTAAATGTACAACAAGAAAATCCCTCTTCAGGGCTTCTGAGTCAACAGCAAGTTTCCAGGATCTCTGCAACAACAGCACTGTGCTTCACCACAGATGAGTCTGGCAAAACATCATCAAAACAGACAGACAGAATACTGGCACCACAGCCATGCTTCCTCAATCCTCTGGCAGTTCAGCTAACCCTAGGGCCCAGGAAAAATCTCAGCTGGCTCCCAGAATCAAAATCACTCCTCCCAGGTTTTCAAAATGAAAATCATTTTCTCCAGCCTAGAGGGCTTTCCTCTTCAGCTTTCCTGGAGGCAGCAACTTCAGTCTCCACAATTCTTGTCCAAAGAAAGTTCTGACTCAGTTCTCAGTCCAGCAGTAGCAGCCCAGCCTCCAGATGCTGCTGAGAAAAACTCTCTCAACTCTCTCTCTCTCTCTCTCTCTCTCTCTCTCTCTCTCTCTCTCTCTTTCATCTCTCTCCCTCTCTCAGTTTCTTTCTCTTTCTCTGACTTTCTCTCACTGTCACAAGCCTCTGAATATCTATTTTGCATTTCAAGGTATTTCAGCTTCTCTCTTTTATCTCTTTTAGAGTTTCAGCTTTTGTTCCCTCTCACAGTTTAATCCCAGTCCTATGTACCTACTATTGGGTACAAAGCCTCTCCCTGGATTAGTTCTGGTCTAACCTATTATCCAGTGCTGGTCATGATGTTAGCGCAGTTTTAATTGTCCTTATATGGGTCCAGTTCATTGTCCATGCCCAGACATGAACTGCTGGAATTGCTTAATGGACTGGACTTTTATCTTCTTGTCAATTAGCCAGTCAGTCAACAAACATTTATTAAGTGCCTACTATGTGTCAAATATTGCCAACAACAGCTTTTCCTCACAGAGCTCACATTCTTTCTTTATTCTGAATCTAAACACTAAATAAAGTCAGCTTTTCCACATACAAAGTAAATTTTTTTTTTAAAAAAAGAAGATTGTACATAAAACTGTGAATGTGTCTGGTTGCTTTTCAAGAGTAATGGAAAACTGGTATTGGTCGATGAGGGCCTAGAAATTATGAGAAGGAACACAACATGCATTCAAATTAGCATTCAATAGGTAAGGCTAAGTATTCTTTCCTGCCAGACAGGTTTGAATGAGAATGTCATGTTGCAAGCCTCTGGATAGGGAGGATTCAATGGGCAGGGAGAAGACATCCTCCATGACAGTGGTGAACACTTTTGACAGGGATACAGATCCCTGTACTATGTCTTGATTTTAGAGTGCGACTGGATAGTCATCTCTGTGGTTGCATTTATCAGGCAATCTCGTATGATCTTGATATCTAGATGAGAGATTCCTTGTTGAAAGAGAATCATTCAGGTTAATTTTTGCTCTACCAGGTTAATTCATTCATTTATTTAATTTTTGTAATCAACAAATGTTAAACAGTGGGGATTGTGTATCCTCTGTACCTTTCAGTAATTTGTATAGCTAAAAATTATGATCTGCTACGGAAAACAATATGCAAAAATCTGACTGTTCCCTCTTGCATTTTTATTGAGGATGCCTTTGATACATGTATATATCATTCTCATAAAATCTTGTAAAGATGAGAAAGTTGGTATATGGGTTGATAATGATTTCTACTTGATCGCCTTTTGGGAGGGCTGTTGTTAGTTCATTAGTGATTTTACCCCCTACTTTTTTGTTTTCTTTCATCCCTTGAACATTTTGTAAAACACTCCTTTGTAATCCCAGCATCCTGGTTTTCCAGAGTGCAGATAGCATTGATGCCTTGAAGAGGAAGGAGTAAGTAAGCTTAGGGGGTGAACTTCAAGACCCAGATCAATAGTAGTTGAGATGAAGACTCATCTGGCAGTCATGCCACATCTCTGAATTGAATTGATCTTAGTGGGATAGGTAGAAAATAAAGTAAGAGTATGCCCCCAAGATGTTGGTGGAAGATGGTTTGTATGTTAATTCTCGCTATTATCTTTGAAGTAAATGCCCCTTCAGCTTTTCTCTGTGTGAACTTGGTTTGGTCCAGCCATACTCCTTGACTTTGGGGATTGAGATGTTAGTCATGTAATTTGGAAAGGGAAAACAATTGTGCAAATAAATTTGCAATGTACTTGCCTCATACTGAAATGCATTCCAGAGAGTTTTTTTTTAAGCCTAGCCTAACCGAGCCCATATTCATTTACATTCCAGCATTTCCCCTTAGAGAGTATAAATGAAAGAATCTTCCAGATGTCGGTGGTTTATAGATGGTATTTCCTTGGTGAACATGTCTGTGTCTTCTAACAGTAGGTGCCACTTCCAATCTAATTCAGTCTTCACTCACAACTGCATGCAATTTGTCAGTAACCACTAATGCCCTTTGCACCAAGCCTCAACTCCAGAGGTATTTTTGGAGGTCAGCATTCGAGCTACATCTCTATATGGCTCTCTATGTGCCTAATCATTTTTCTGAGAGGAGGGATATCTACTTTTCTGTAACCTGTGACCCAGGGCACCAGGTCTTAGGTTTACAGGAACTGGATTTGATCTTGGGAATAGCCTTATATGGCCACTATTTCTTCAGAGTGTGTCATCTCATTAGATTTTCACACATGTAGGTAAAAGAGTTCTCCAGTTCCTGTGTAAGCATTTGATGAAACAAATTTGTGTATCTGGGCAGTCTTTATTTCACTCAACAGAAAATGCAAAAAACACAAAGGATTCAGAATAGCTAACAAATAATTAATTTCTCTCACTCCACTTCTGCTACCAACGTGTAGGGGTATTCAAGGAAGTTTCAGATTGCCTATTCTGCTAGTAGTAAACCCTCATGAAAGGGGCCCATTCAAAGGAATGCAGGCCACCATGGCCCTGTTCTCCTAAGCACCTAGCCCATATATCTCATCCATCTCAAACATCCCTGGAGAATACTTTTTGGAAAATTGATGGCACTAGCTGATCCTGGTTTTGTCAGCTCATAACTAAATATTCTTGCAAAAGTCTGTCATCTCCCTGATGGTCCCAGACAGAAAGTAAAATAAAACAAAGGCTAATCTCATTGAAATAATGCAAAATGATAACTCACAGTCTCTACATAGTTCTCCTGGGTAGTGTTCTATCAGGAGCAGTAGACCAAAGAGTTAATAACAGGCTCTCTTAGCTCAGGACAGTACAGTCTGGATGTCAGTCTAATAAAGAAAACTGAGCATCGTGGGGCACATGGAGAGAACCTGGGAAGAGCCTTGTACTGTACAAAGGAGATTCCCAAGTGGCTGATTACTCAGGCATTTCTGATAGGGTATTTTAGAAAGCTAGATAAGGATATCTGGCATATCTCAGCCTCCTTGGATGTAAAAGATCTATTCTTAGGGAATGAGGAAGCACATGGTAGGAATCATTCCAGTGGGTGCGAGTGAGAGACTGGTTGAGGCTCTGGTATCTCTGCTGTTTCTTCGAGGGCCTGCTGTCCTTGGGCCGTCCTTGTGCTGAAGGGGGTGTTCATAGGCATCTCTGTCAGTCAAGGATCACAGACCTTTAAGGTAATGAGATATTTGTAAAAAGCACTTATACAATGCCTGGCACACAGTAGGTACTACATAAAATGGTATTATTATTATTATTATTTCTTATTTCCTGCTCCTGTAGAAATTCAGCTTGGTGAGCATAAGGACATAGTCTGAAAATGTCAGTCAGAGTACCTAGAGCTGCTACTTAGGCTTGAGGCTTATTTAGTGCCTTTCTAGGTATAATTTTATTTTATTTTTACTTTTTGGAGGTGGAAGGTAGGGCAATTGGGGTTAAGTGACTTGCCCAAGGTCACATGGCTAGTTTTGTGTGTGTTGAGTGTCTGAAGTCACATTTGAACTCAGGTCCTCCTGACTCCAAGGCTGGTGCTCTATTCACTGTGCCACCTAGCTGCCCTCTAGGTATAATTAAAAAAATTTTTTTTTATCAAAATCTTTGGTTTTTATAATACTTTAATTTCAAAATATATTCTTACCCCTTCCCCAGAGAGCCATCTTTTGTAGTAATCATACTAATAATAGTATTTATATAGCATTTTAAAGCTTTAAAGCATTTTATATATTCTAATTTATTCTCAGAATAACTCTGTGAGGTAGATCCTATTATTATCTGTTTTACAGATGTGAAAACTGAGGCAGAGAGAGGTTATGTGACTGGGCTAGGGTCACACAGCTATTAAGTGGAATTTATTATTATTAGTTATTATTAACTTATTAAGGTAGGATTTAAATTCAGGTCTTCTGGCTCCAAGGTCAGTACTGTATACATTGCTTAGCTACAACATAGAATAAAATGAGAGAGAAAAATAACCCTTCAGTAAAATAACGACATAGTATATTAAAAGTAATATAATATTTATTTGGTAACTAAGGCAGCTGGGTTTAGTGCTAGACTTGAGTTCAAAACACAATTCAGACACATTTTACAAAATGGGGATAAAAAAAGCTCCTACCTCACAAGAATGTGTGTGTGTGTGTATGTGTGTGTGTGTGGTATGTGTGGTGTGTATGTGTGTGTGTGGTGTGTGTGTGGTGTGTGTGTGTGTGTGGTGTTTGTGTGTGTGTGGTGTGTGTGGTGTTTGTGTGTGTGTGTGTGTGTGTGTGTGTGTGGTGTGTGTGTGTGTGTGGTATGTATGTGTGTGTGTGGTGTGTCTGTGGTGTTTGTGTGTGTGTGTGGTGTGTGTGTGTGATGGAGACAGAGAGAGACTCAAATTAGTCAGTATAATGATGAATGTAGAGTGCTTTGCAAACATTAAAGCAATTCATAAATGTTAACTTATTAATTTTTTTGAAAAAAAAAACAACTAACACATCTGACAATATATGCAGTCTTCCACACCCACTGTCCCACCTCTACAAAGAAAGACAGGGCCTCCAAGGCTGCTGGAGATATTAGTGTAAAATTGCCCCAGTGAAGCCAAGCTAGTTTGTAAGAGGAAAGAGTGATTCACAAAGGGTGTGTCCTCTGTGGAACTCAGAGTTAAGAGGAATAAGTCTGTGCTGAGTGCATCAGTTGGGAGCCTTGCTCTGCTGAATCCACTCAAGGGGTTTTGTTGAACATCCTTCTGCTATGGAAATCTTCTGTTGATTGTTGAATGAATGATCTACGAATGGCTCATTTTATTCCAATATCAAACCCAAACTATCAGAGGACAAGCTTAAGTAAGAACATCAAAAGCTTCCCATGAAGAGATGAGATATCCCTCTCTCCCATCTTTCCAAAAGTGAGGACTACATGTGCTAAATATTGCCTATACTTTCTGACTCAGCCAATGTATTCCTCAGTTTTGCTGAACTGGTTTTCTCCTCTCTTTTTAAATTCATGGTCACAGAAGATGGCTCTTTGGGTAGAGGAGGGAAGAAAGATCTATATGGAAATAAAGGAAATAGAAAAACAATTTGTCGTTTTTTAAAAAAAAGTGTGAGTCCATGACATGAGGCATAACGGAAAATATGTGTTTTTCTTAGGCAACAGCACCCCAAGTAAGAAATAAAATTTCCTGCCTTGTTTCTTAACTCTATAAACTCCACTTTTTCTGTATGCTTAGAAATACTGAGATGACTCGTGAGAGTTGCAGGAATCTGGCAGTCACATCTCCCTAAAGACATGTATAGCAGAAAGATTAAAAATCTATATTTTAAAATTATTGTTATTGTTCAGTTGTATTCAACTTTCTGTGACTCCGTTTGGGGTTTTCTTGCTAAAGATACTAGAATGGTTTGCCATTGACTTCTCCATTTCATTTTACAAATAAGGAAACTAAGGTAAACAGGGTTAAATGCCTTGCCCAGGGTCACACAGTAAGGAAATATCTGAGGTCATTTTTGAACTCAGATATTCCTGACTTTCAGGCCCTGGTACTCTATCTGCTGTGTCACCCAGCTGCTTTATTTTTTTTTAAATTTTAAAATTAAGTTTTTCTAAGAAATGCCATCTTTGTATCCCAATCCCTTGCATATAAAACGCAATAAAATTTCACATAATAATAGGATTTCAGGATTGGGAGGAACCTCAGTGGCTACATATCAAATTCATACTTGAATAAGACTCCCCTCAACAATATACACAACAAATGATCTTCCAGACTTTGGATGAAGATCTCAATGAATGAGAATCCTTCACCTCCCAAGGCAACTGGTTCCATTTTTGGATAGTTCTAATTTTTAGGAGGTTTTTCCTTACAACAAACCTAAAGGTTCCTCTCTGCAATTTCTATCCATTGATGGGACAGAATATTATATAATATTATGTTACTTATTCATCTTGTCTTACATTTCTCTTCCACATCTCTAACCTTTATCCCATTTCTGCACTTGCAGGGCCACCACTTTGGGTCACATATCCTCATCTTCTCTCACCTGGACTATTGCAATAACCTTTTGTGGACTTCCTATCTCCCATCACTCCCCTCTCCCATCCATCCTGCATGGGATGCAGCCGGAATTCTCTTCCCAAAGTCCAGATCTGATCGCATCGCACTCTACCTAAGAAGCTCCAGGGGCTTTTGGTTGCCTTTACAACAAAATACAAACTCCTCTGTTTGACACAGAGCATTCTGAAGTCTGGCTCCAGCCTATCTTTCCCAGACTGATTATGTGTTACTCCCCTTCCCGCCCTCTTCATTTCAGCCCATCTGGCTTGCCTGCTGTTCCTTCTACAGGACACTCTATCTTCTGTCTGCATGCCTTCATATAGGCTGCTCTTCACGTCTGAAGTACATTTCCCCTCACCTCTGCCTCACAGAATTCCTGGATTGCTTCAAGGCTCCACTCAGGTGTCACTCTCCAACCAGAAATCTGCCCTGGTTCTCAGCCTGCTCTCCTCTTCTAGTTATGGGTGCCCCTGCCATTCTACACTGCATTTGTTTATGTTTGATATTTAATTATCTGTGTTCATGTTGTTTCTTCCTTTAAAAAATAAGAATGACTAAAATTCATATAGCACTTTTAGGGTTACAAATAGCCCTTCTAATCTCTAAATTTACTCTTCCAGTCCCAATTCTGCTGGCATTTGGTGAGTCAGATTCCCAAAGCTCAGCACAGAGTTCTAAAGGGTGACCATGAGTGCTTTTATAATACTATTCCCTCAATGTGGGAATTTGTTTTGCTTGACTATACATCTTTGTAACAAGATTTTTTAAAAACAATTAGGTGGAAGTGAGAGGGAGAAAATAAATGTTTGTTAGTATAAAATGTGGGTGTTTAAAAAAAATAATGCTGTTGACTGGAGACCCTGTTCTGATATATTCCCCCCGATATCAATCACCAATGATTAGAACCCCCAAATCATCTAATAAATTGACATCAGTTAACTTTAGATAGTAAGAACCAAGGTACAATAATATCCTCCTGAACCTCAGAACACCTTCCTTCTATTGCTTTGGTCCCTGGGGACGGTGAGCATTTACCCTAAAAACCCTACATCTCAGCTCCCGAGTGGTTGTCCTGCTGGACCGTATCCTTCAGGTCACTTCTCAGGCTTGGCTGCTGAGAAACCCTAGAATGGACTCCCTTTCCTGCCCTTTTGGACTCTCCTTCAGACTTTTTGAACATACAAAGTCATAACCTAGTTCATTCCATGTCCAAAGCTCATTCACCTAAGAACAGAAAGAACCTACACAAAGAGATAAAGAAACAGACATCATTTGTTCAATGGGCCACATAGTGGTCCCATTTGGGAGATGAAAACCTCTCTCTACCTAAAGGCTTACAACACATCTTCTTTCTATTACCACCAGGAAAAGAGAGAGCTCAATTTGCTAACTGGTGCCCTTTTCAGGCACACTTCATTCTGGCTCAGCAGTCAATCAATGTTAGCCACAGTAGCTTCTGACTCCTCTGGGTTTTTTTCTTTTTAATGTATTTTTATTTATTTTGTTAAATATTTCCCAATTATATGTTAAAAAAAAAGTTTAACTATTTTTTTTTAATTTTGAGTTCCAAATTCTCTTCCTCTCCCATTAGACTGAAAGATCCTTGACAGCAGGAATGGTTTCTTTCCCCTTTTTTTGTATCCTCAGTGCTTAACACAATGCCTTAATAAATGTTTATTGACTCACAGAGTAGGCTGGATGGGGAGGGAAGAGTCAGAACCAAGTTCTCTTGGATTCTGTATCCACTACAGCACATCCTTGAGGTAGTGGGTTGGGGAGAGTCCTTGCTATACAAGGAAAAATTTTTTAAAAAGTCTCTTCAGATAACTAATACACAAATAGACAATGGGTTTTGAACCATGACACCATGATGTTAGTTCATAAAATAGCCTTTAAAATCTGGCCATGTTGCAAAATATGAAATTAAAGAAACAAGATACAGTTACTGACTTCTACATTGCCTTGCTCGGTAATGTATTGTATCACTTAACTTTTCAGTGCTTTGGGAGCCTGTCAAAGAAAAGGAATGCTGATTCCAACCTTCCCTCCCTTTTTCAATGAGATCCTGGTGGGGATTATCATGAGATGTTCCCAAAGCACTCTACTTGTCCTTTGGGGAAATATTTTATGAAAATGTACAGTACTCTTATGAATATAATACCACAGACTGGGGGCTTCAAAGTGATTTGCTACGTGGTCTCTATTTTTGAAAGAGATGATAGCCTTTTAGTTGTAAAATCTAATTATTGAAATCTATATCATTCCTCTAGGCCATGGGAGAATTTAACATCAGCATGAATCTAATTAAGAGGAGGGGCGTTCATACCCTTAAACTAATTACATGCAGTAAGACCAACAGCTGATTAGAAATGCTGCTTCCCAATTAGATTACCTATGAGCCAAAAACAGATCACTTGAAACAAAACAATAAAGCTCCCAGCAGGCATTAGGAATAGTTCTTGGTTTGAGAATTGGGGATACATACCCCTTAAATTCTAAATGAAAATGAATGAATTAGTCTAGTTCAATTACCTAATCAATACATATGTCTTGAACAGGCACTGCAGATGAATAATGAAAGGACTAAGACCAGAATTGAATAGAAGGAAGAAATCAGACTAGGTTGTATTTGGGTAACTGTATGGTGCTTTCATTATCTTTCAGTCATTTCAATCATGTCTGAATCTTTGTGACTCCCTTTGGTATTTTCTTGGTCAAGATACTGGAATAGTTTACCATTTCCTTCTCCAGTTCATTTAACAGATGAGGAACTGAGGCAAATAGGGTTTTAAGTGATTTGCTCAGGGTCACACAGCTAGTAAGTATCTGAGGCCAGATTTGAACATAGAAAGATAATTCTTCCTGACTCCAGGTCTGGTGCTCTGTCTACTGCGCCACCTAGCTACAAGGCTTTCAGTGATACCAAATTGCTCACTTACGCAAAAGTTCAATACTCTGCTACCAGTATTCCTCTGATAATGTTGTGTGGTCAAGCCATAGAACACCATGACCTCAGAAGAATGTAAATTATAACTAACCTAGACAAGTAAAGGGAGAGACTAATGGTGAGTGTGAAGAAAGTTGAAGCACACTAACCTTTATCACCTGGGTGCAAGGTATAGTATAAAAGACATTGAACTTAGGTATGTCTGCTAATGGAGGTAAGCTCATCAAGGTATCGAGATAGAGGGATAACTCATGGGTTTGTAGGTACCCAGGAGAAAATAAGAGAGAAGGAAGAAGAGCTCTGGTCTTCGAGTCAGGAAGACCTGAGTTTAAATGCTGCCTTTAATGGTCCTTACCTCATAGGCTGTGAGGCTCAAATAAGATAATATATGTAAAATGCTTTGTGAACCTTAAAGCAGTATAGAAATGCCAGTTATCATCATCATTATCATCATCCTCATCCTCATCCTCATTATTATACTTCCTAGTGGTGGAAAAGTTGAAGTCTGAATTAGTAAAGCGTGGAAGTCACTTGGATGGGATAAAGTAGCAAAGTAATGGTCTGGATACCCAGACCTGGCTGCAGCTAAGTTCAATAGAGGGTCTTATCTTTAGATTTCTGATTAGCACAGAGACCTTTGCAAGAAGAAGAATGCCTTTTCTTTTTCCAAATATTTCAAACAGTCCCTTGGTTATGTAATGGCTCAAGTAAAGTCCTACAATTAGGGTCAGAGGTGGAAGGAAAAAGGAGGATAGCAGGGACAGGACAGAGCTTGCTGAATAAATACAATAAGCAATGGTTATGCTTGCTTATAATGGAGACCCTAACCACAGTATAATTTAGAAATTCTTTTACATATTTAATTTGAATGATTTTCTTTCATTGCAAATTATTTAACCAAGAAAGATTTCTTCTTAACCTAATTTTCCCTCTCAAGTCTTTTAAAATAAATCTTGTTTTACTTTATTTTTCAATTAACAAGTATTTATTTTCTCTTCCTCCAGTTGCCATTGAGAAAAGAAAAAAAATGCCCATGTAACAACTATGCATAGTCAAGCAAAACAAGTCCCCAGATTATCCAGGTCCCAAAACATGTGTCTCATTTTAAGTCTTGAGTCACATAGATCAACATTAGTCCTCTGGAATCATGATTAGGGTCACTGCATTCTCAATCCTTCTTAGCTACTGGGTTTTTAAAAGGTTTTCTGAATATTTCTCTTTCTTCTGCTACTCCTTTTACTTGGTTTCAATCACCTTTGTTAGTTTCCCAGACACTATGGCTGAATAAATATTTGATAGAAGAAAATGGGGTCCAAGCCCAAATCAGAGCACTAAAGAAGCCATATGGACCCTTTGGAGCCCACTCGACACTTCCTGGGTTTACCCCTGGGTAAACTTCAGGGTTTACAGCAATCATTTTTATAAGGAAAATCCTTATGAAAACTGCCAGAGAATGACCATTTCTAACACCATTGAGAATTGTGAGCTTTTTAAACTCTTTTCCAGAACTCTAGCTGGCCCAGGTTCAGCCAACCAAACAGAAATGGAAAGAAAGCTTTTAAATTGGGATTTGTTTTAAACAGACACACACACACACACACATTTGCTTGATGATGCATGTTTCTAACGGGTTTTGTTTTTCTTTCTTTCTCGATGGAGTGCTGATAAGGGAGAATGTGACTAGAAAATAACATGAAATTCAAATAAAAACCAAACAAACCAGAATTTTAGAAATAGAAAGAAGCTTTGAGATAATCTAGT
>CM053592.1:72933996-72963560 GCA_028646515.1 Pseudochirops corinnae | reverse complement strand
ATTTCCATGAGATTTTGAGTTACAAATTTTCTCCCCATCTTTCCCCTCCCCCCCCAAAACAGCCATCCCCTTGTATGACCCCTCCCCCAATCTAATCTCTCCTATGTCTTCCCCCATCACTCCTCTAACTTTCCGATAGGGCAGGATGAATCTCCCTTCCACAGTGCCTGTGAATCTTAAGTTCCAGTTGGATGTAGTTAATAATAATAGTAATAATAATTGTATATATATGTATATATATACATATATAATTTCAACATTTGATTATAGAGCTTTAAATTCTAGAAATTTTTCTAGATTCTTATCAGCATTCTGAATTTTGATTCTGTTCATTATTTCCTCTATAAACTGGATCCATATACCCTCAATGAGTCAGTCATCCCCAAGGTCATCAATGTACCCTGCTAAAAGTACAGTAGAATGAATGAACCCTGGATTTTAGAGGTGGAAGACCTTGGTTTGAATATTGGTTATGCCACTTGCCAGCTGTGCAACCTTGGGCATGAAACTTAACTAGTCTGGGCCTTAGTTTCCTCATCTGTTAAATGAGTAGTTGGAATAAATGAAATATAAGGTCCCTTTCACAAGTTTATGATCCCTCAACTACAGGTTTATTGCTACATGATAACATACATAGTAGACATGACCAAGAAGAAAATTCCAAAAGGCTTAATTTCTTCTTCTCTTTTTTCATTTTCAAATATCTTCTTGATGCTGTTTTCATTTTTACATCATTATCACTTCTTAATGGCTCTCTTTCCTCCAGTAGAACTTTACATTATAACAAATAAGCAAAATTAATCAAGGCAAGTTCCATGTCTGAATATGGAGGCTTCATTCTGTATGCATAGTCTCTGCTGAGAGGAGAGACACATGTTCTCATTCCTCCAAAGTCACGACTAGCCTGGGACTTCATTTCCCATGATTCTTGGAGCCAAGACAACATCACTCATCAGGACAAATTTCCCTGACATTTTTCAGAAGGCAGTGTTTGTCTGCAGACCAGAGAAGTCCCTAAGAGAGCCCTTTGACTGATACAGTGTTCTGACCAGGGAGAGCCATGGGAGCAAGTGGAGATGGAGAGGTAAGCTTGTGGCTGGGGAAAGAGCAGAAAAGAAATGGAAGCATATGCCGTGGTATTGCTGTGGCATCCCCAAACCTGGGAATCCCAGGAAGATCTTAACTGAGCCCAGAACCAAGGTGATAGATAGGCTCTTACGTATCTCCAGCCTATAGTGTTGATGTGTTTTCTTTATTTGGGACCAGAGACATTCTATGTAGGGAGTGGGGGAGGGTGGTGGGGGACTATTCAGGTGACATAGAAGTCATAAAGAAGAAAATTATATCAATAAAACAGTGTTGAAAAGGAAACTGAGGCAAGGTGAGAGAGAAAGGAGGTACAAGCTTGAGTTGATTGTCTTGGTGATAAAGTCATGATAGACAATGTTTTAACAGGTCCTGAAATGTTTTGGTCATAGATTTAGAGCCAGTTCAAAAAAAAATTGAGACAGAGAAGGTAAGTGACTTGCTCAGGGTCACACAACTAGTAAGTGCCTGAGGCAAAACTTGAGCCTAAGTCTTCCTAATACCAAGTCTGGTGATGCCCTGTCTTCTATATCATGCTACCTAGCAAAATGAAGCCTAGAGAGTTTAAATTATTTGCCCAGGGTAACACAAGTAGCAACTCATAAAATCAGGATAGAACTGAAAACAACTGTGGAAAAGATGACAATCTCCTGGAAGTTGAGAAAAGTCTGCTACGTCCTTTGATGGTGATAGTGATGGTGATGATAGCACATTTATGTAGCACTTTAAAATACACAAAGTACCTTACATGCATTATCTGATTCGATACTCCCAACATCCTAACATGTGAGTGTTAGGGGCTAACTAGCTAAATACTCAGTCACAAAACATGAAGAACAATACTTCAGCGGCAACTTGATACACAGCAACATCACAGCAATAGTAGAATGTCAGATCTGGATTGTAAAAGTCAAATCAGAAAACCCTATTGTACAATTATAGCCTAGAAAAGAAAAAAAAATAGCTCAACCAGTCTTGTCTGTGCTGAGGCATTCAGTATTAAATATTCTAGAGGACTATTGGAAAATAGTCCCCAGAGTCCCCAGTCTCACATGTGGATGCCCTATCCCAGCTTCAAGGTACTTTGTAGGTCAGCATCCACTCAATACATAGTTGATGAGTCCCATCAAATGCATTTATTTTACTTTATTTTATTTTTATTTCATTTTATCTTTCTTACAAGGGCAGAGGATACATTCTTTTTTAAAAAAATATTTATTTATAGGATACATTCTTCCAAAGCAAAGTACTTTTAATTAAATAACAGAGGAAACTAAATGACAAAAACAGATTTTGTTCTATGCATACATCCAGTACATTATCTCACAGGTTCCATACTATCAATGAGAGAGAACAAACAGGTAGAAAATAAGACCCAGCAAAATGCATGGAGGGCACACAGGGAAAACTTTGCCCAAGGCATGGGCATTGCTAGGGCACCTCCCACCTCTGATTCTCCACAGGCGTGGTGGCTCTTCTACGGGATGTCCTGGTGCTGCTCTCTGCTGGGCATTATGTGATCTCTACATGTACTTTTTCCTCCACAGGTGATACCCTAATTCATAGGAGAAAACCCATGGATGTATTAGAGGGAATCTTATCTTGTTATTTGCTTTGTTCTGCTACTTCATTAAGTGTCTTTTGCCTTGAATTAAAGTGTTCTCTGACTTTATAAAAATGAACCCATTGGTGGGAGCTTATGAGCTGTGTTTCATGAGCAGATGCTGACCCAGAAAGTTCCCTGAATGTATGAGAGACTCTGGATATTACATAGCTTTGCAGAAAAGTAGCCATCTTAGATTCCTGAACTTGCAAAATCAGCCCCTAGTTGAATGCAACTAATCAGCAGACCTACTTCTCCCATTCTAGAATTTGTATTTTCTTTGGCCATAGCTCTGACAACCTCCATTTCTCATCTGCCTGAAACGGACTTCCATCTTTCATCAATGAATCAACTTCCTTCTCCTCATTCAAAGTTCATCTCAAATTCCTTATAATGAAGTTAACCCTCCTAAGACTCAAAAAACTGGATGTGGAGTCTTTGAGTCTCCTATTGTTTGTGACTGGCCCAGTTGCTCTTCCCATGATATTCACATTGTCTCCCCCAAAAGAAAAATAAAGAAATAAGCAAAGCAGAAAAGGCAAAGTCAAGAGTTCAACCCAACCACAGAAATAATTGGTGTATGTTTGGGCAGTAAGTGAATAAACGCATGTGCGTCATGCAACTTTAGAAACCTAAACTCCCAGCACACATGGACCATAGGAGAGGCATATTTAGTGACAGCAGTTGAGCACGTTGCAATATACGTAGCCTCTTACATTAAGAATCTATGTAGTAATCTCTTGTAGAATCACAAAGATAAATCAAATGATTATTCTTATAATTAATTGCATTACAAATAATACTGACTCCACTGTGCATTAGGTGTATGCACAAACTATATGAAAGATTGAGATTTGGGTCACCTCCCTACAGCATTAGTTGGCAGAGCACAGCCCTTGGCTCATCTTTGCCTCAAATGGAAAACCCAAACCTTTCTTGGTACTGAGTCATGCTTCCAGATGGGGTGAGAGTAGGAAATAGGAACAGAACTTTGAACAAATTATGAATCCCAGATGCTGTTCTATTGAAATCCATTTGCATCTCCACTGGGACCTGTTCCAAAGGACTGGTTCTCAGGCCCCCATAACAACATAAAGGATAACCTAATATGTTTGGAGTCCTAAGAGAAGTTTCATCCCTTTAATTCATACCTGCTCTGAGGCCACCATGGATAGAAGAAAGCAAGAGGCAGGAATAAATCCCAAGTCCTTTCGTGATTTAAATGCTTTGACCTAAAGCAGTGTTTTCTTTGAGAGAGATCTGAGAAAAATGAGGGCCTCCTGAAAAATCACTGGACTCTAAAATGCTCATCATCAGGTTCCTTTGGCTTGGAATTGGGGTATGTTTGGGCAGTAAACTGGAATCCTTTAAAAGGATTAATTTGTGTCTCCCCCAGAACAGGATGATATTTAATGATCCCCTGGTTGAATATTTAATTTTTTTAAAATAAATTTTTGGTGATATCTTTTGTTTTGACATTACCTACCTTCCCCCATCATATCCCTCCAAGAGAGCTATCACTTATAATTTATTTTTTTCACCATCATCTGTTGTCATTGGCCCATTTATTTTTTTTATTTTTAAAAAATTCTACCCTTTGTAATTTAAAAAACCTTTTAAGAAGAGAAAAGGTTCCACAAAATTGACCAACACATCAGACAAATTTGATGCTATATGCAATATTCCCTACTTATGTTCCTTCACTTCTGCAAAGACTAGGGGCAGCAGTGGAAGGTATTTTCTCTCCTCTCTTCTTTGGAGCTTATTTGGCCAATGCAATTTCACAGCATTCACTTTTAATTATTGTCTTGTTGTTCTTGCCATTTACATGTCTGTAGTCATTGTGTATGTCATCTTCCTGGTTTTGCATATTTCATTTTGTCTAATGGGTTCCTATATCATTCCGCCTATTTCCTTTAAATGTTTTGTTGATATTCTGTTTTTTTTCTATCACCAACTTCTGAATGCCTCCCTTTCCCTTCCCTTGTGGCAAATGCATACAGTGAAGCAAAGGAAATTAACAGATTTACAAAAACAGGCCACATTCTGCACCTGTCATTTGTGTCTCTGCCAGGAGGCTTTGGAAGGCACGAAGGCATCATTCCTCTCCGGTCCTGACTGGACGCTTGTATTGGACGCTCTTTGTTCCCAAAGGCACCTAAAACATTTCTATAGAGGTTAGAAACAAAAAATACAAAGTCTTCCAATTAGGGGACACAACAAAATTGTTAGCAGACTGGTAGAATGAATAGTGTCCTGGATCTGGGATGTGAAGATTTGGGTTCAAATCCTGACTCAACTACTTATGAATTGTGTACCTCCAGGCATATCACTTACCCTTGCTAAAACAAGTAGGAGGTGATCCTACACCAGTCTTTTTTTTTTGGAGGGGGAAGGCAAGGCAATTGGAGTTAAGTGACTTGCCCAAGGTCACACAGCTAGTAAGTGTTAAGTGTCTGAGGCTGGATTTGAACTCGGGTCCTCCTGACTCCAGGGCTGGTGTCCTATTCACTACACCACCTAGCCGTGTATTGTTCTTGCTGGGTGGTTGTGAGCATTCTGTAGACAATAAAGCTCATTATTATTGGGGCCAGACCTATGATTTCATTGGGATGAGGGTTGGGGAGAAGAGTAAGAAATAACAAATATTTATTAAGTTCCTACTATGTGCCGTGTACTGCACTAAACCCTTTTCAAATATTGTCTCATCTGATTCTCATGACAACCCTGGGAATTAGGTACGTTATTATCCCCATTTTGAAGAAACTGGGGTAGACAGAGATTGAGTGACTTGAATAGTAAATGTCGGAGGCAGAATTTGAACTCAAGTCTTCCGGTCTCCAAGCCCAGTACCCTATGTATCCAGCTGCCTTCTTCAGGTGGGGGGGAAACATCCTGACATTGCAGAACCCTGTCTGCTTTGCTATAGCTTTTACACACACACACACACACACACACACACACACACACACACATTTTCTAGTCTTAAAAAGTTGCCTAGAACCCTGAGAGATTCAGTGACTTGTGCAAGGTCACATAGTCAATACACATCAGAAGCAATACTTGAACCCAGGTTTTCCTGACCCTGAGGCCAGCTCTATTCATTATAATTATTATTATTCACAAAATGCTTATGAGGTTGTTGAAACAATTTCACAATGTGAAGAGTATTACTCAATATTTCAAATGTCCACTCACAGTGATGGAAGGTAGGATTCAATGCATCATCTTCCCAGATCTGGAACAGGTCACAGCATTCATGTTAAGTTCAACTTTATAAACCAAGGGCTTCCTAGGGCTACTCAAAAAATGTTCTGGGAGGAGAGAGGCAATTGCTCTCCCCCTTTTTTTTTTCACCATCAGCTTATTTATTTTCTGGTATTCATTCATTCATCTATTCATTTATTTAAAAAAAAAAACATTTAGTAAGCACCTACTGTGTTCAAGGCTCTAGGTTAGACTCGGAAAACACAAAGAACTTACATGACTTTTTAAAAAACGTTAACTGGGGCGGCTAGGTGGCACAGTGAATACGGCATAGGCCCTAGAGTCAGGAGGACCTGAGTTCAAATCTGGTATCAGACACTTAACACTTACTAGCTATTGGGCTTGGGCAAGTGAGCTTGGGCAAGTCACTTAACCCCAATTGCCCTGCCCTCTCCCCTCCAAAAAGCAAAAAAAAAAAGAATTTTAAAAATGTCAACTCATTTTACTTTTACTTAGTTAACAAGTATTTATTTTTAAATTTAATTTAATTCTCTCTCTCTTACCTCACTACCCCATTAAAAATAAATGAAACCCTTATAATAAATATGAACAGTCAAACAAAGAGAATTCCCACATTGGCCATGTCCAGATATGTATTTGTTATTGTTGAGTTCTTCAGTCATGTCTGACTCTTCATGACCACATTTGGGGTTTTGTTTTCTTGGAATGGTTTGCCATTTCCTTCTCCATCTCATTTTACAGATAGGGAAACTGAGGCAAACAGGGTAAATGATTTACCCAGGGCCACAAAGCTAATTAAGTGTGTGAGGCCAGATCTGATTTCAAGTCCTCCTGATTCCAGGGCTCACGCTCTGCCCATCCAGAAATGTCTTAAGCTATATCCATCCTATCATTGCTTACAAATCTAATGGGTGAAAAAGAAAAATTGTGGTAGGAGAATTATCTCTTTTTTATGAGAGATGGAAATAAATTTTTTCGTTTTTATTCATCCAGCTAATTGATAAAATGAATAGTTATAATGTAAAATATTTGCTTTTCTACTCACTAATGACAAGTGTTGTATTAAATGAGAAATATAAAGTTAAAAGAAATCCAAATCTAATAAGTGAGAAGACTAGGAGGAGAGAAATTAGTTCCCCATCCTTCTTCAGTACAGTAAGATAAACTTCTGAGTAGGTGAGATGGAGAGATTGAGCAACCCCTTTTGACGGTTCTTTCCTGAAATTACTACGCCTTCACCTCAAACTCTGGTTCAAATAGAAAATATCATGTGGGTGTATAAAGATGATAAAGATTTCTCCCCAAGATGATCAAATAGCTTTTCCGTATCTCATCCACCAAAATTTGTTATTCAGTTGTGTCGCACTCTTTGTGACCTGTTTTGTTGGCAAAGACATTGGAGTGGTTTGCTATTTCCTTCTCTAGCTCATTTTACAGATGAGGAACTGAGGCAAACAGGGTAAATGACTTGCCCAGGGTCACACAGCTAGTAAGTGTCTGAGGTCAGATCTGAACACACATGGATGAGTCTTCCTGATGCCAGGCCCGGTTCTTTACCATCATACTTTATACACTTAAAGTATTCTAACCAGTATTATCAGCATTATTCTAGACCTTATCACTTCTATTAAATCTTAAACTCCTGGAGGGCAAAGGTCCTTTCTTATTTATTACTCCACTTCCCCCAGTGCCTAAAACAGTAAATTGCTCCTTTTTAGGGGACTAGGGTGGAAGAATGGAGTTGCAACATATAATTTCATCAGCGTTGAGAACTCCTAGCTGGCTTGAGAACTCCCTCCATTGAGCCAGATGGTACCTGTCTTCTATTTATAGACTTACAGCATTACCTGGGGCACTCAGCTTCCGTGACTTTCCCAAGGTCAGAAAGCTAAAGTATGTTATAGTCAAAGCTGGAACCAGGCTCCCCAACTCCAACATTGGCCCTCCATAAACTACACCGAGCCGACACTCAAGAATTGCACATAGTAGACACTATGTGCTGATTTTAATTGAATCCAACTAAAGAGCCAAACTTCAGTTATCAAGAAAATTCACATTTGATCAAGCAAAATGATGCAGAAGAGGAAAACAGATAATATTATCTATAATGACAGGAAAGTCAAATCAGAAATTTACCAGTAGGTCTTCTCTAACATGTAGAACTTTTCTTCTGTAGAAAAGCCCTTTTGAAGCTGGGAAACAATTTTTACAGCCAGCGTTTCTGATAAAGACCTCATTTCTAAAATATACAGAGAACTGAGTCAAATTTATAAGAATATAAATCATACCCCAACTGATAAATGGTCAAAGGATACAAACAGGCAGTTTTCAAATGAAGGAATTAAAATCATCTCAAATCTACCAGACTGGCTGACATGATTGAACAGGAAAATGATAAATGTTGGAGAACATGTGGGAAAATTAGAACACTCATGTACTGTTGGTGGAGCTGTGAACTGAACCAACCATTCTGGAGAGCAATTTACAACTATTCCTAAAGAGCTATAAAACAGCATACTCTCTAAACCAGCAATACCACTACCAGGTTTATATCCCAAAGGGATCATAAAAAAGGAGAAAGGACCCATTTGTTCAAAAATATTTATAGAAACTCTTTTTGTGGTGGCAAAGAGCTGGAAATTGAGGGGATGTCCATCAATCTGGGAATGGCTGAATAAGTTGTGGTACATGAATGCAATGAAATATTATTGTTCTATAAGAAATGATGAACAGGGGCAGCGCAGTTGCCCCACTCCCTTCCCACCCTGGCAGGTGGCCTGGCTGGAGCAGCAGCGGGCCCGCGGGAGCCGGTCCCAGCATGTGCACCATAGCATGGTGGCCATGAAAGCCGGCACCCTGAGGATCCACAGCAAAGGCCATCACCCGGCAGGTGGTATCCAAATAAAAAATGAGAAAAATAGACCATCTCTGAAAACTGTGAAAAATGATAACAAATCAGAAAAGTCTAAATATAAGCCATTCTGGGGAAAAGTCTTTTATCTTGATTTGCCATCTATTGTGATCTCTGAAAGACTGAAAAAAGGGCTCAAGGAGCTAGGAGAGAAAGTTGAAGAATTTCTCAGCAAAGATATAAGTTACCTAATTTCCAATAAAAAGGAAGCAAAATATGCTCATACATTGTGGTGTATTTCTCCTGTCCCAAGTCTGGAATCAACAGGAGGTATCAACAGGAGGAAATACTTCGCCTCACCCTAGCTGTGATGGAAGTTCATTCAAGACGCCAGATACAGTACGTGTGAGCAGAGGAAAATTATTAGTTGAAAAAGCTTTCAAGGAACATGAATTGATGTCTTCAAATAGTATCCTGTCAAATGCTTTATCCTGGGGAGTAAAAATTCTTCATATTGATGATATTAAATACTATATTGAACAAAAGAAAAAAGAATTGTATCTGATCAAGAAATCAAGGACATCACCACGAGAGGTGGGAAAGCAATTAGGTATTCAGAAAACAAAAACAGGAAGGCTCAAAAAGCCATTTATACAGGTGGAAGATTCAAGTCACCATTACAGACCATTTTACCTTCAGCGATCCATTATACCTCTTATAATCTATTCCATTCCTAAGCCCTGCAGTCCTTTTGTTTTGAATATAACGTCCAGTCTTCAGAAACAAACACAAACTAAACAAAGGAACAGAACAGGCTGTGAAGCCAATGAAGGGCGCTGCCCACCTGTGTTGCCCCACCTCAGAGAGAACAAGAAGGGCTACTGTGAGTGCTACTCCTAGAGGTATGAGGTGCTGTCCAGGCCCATCTTCTAAGTGAAGAAAATTCAGAACACAGAAATTTTGCACAAAGTACCCAGTATCTAGTTGTTGATGATATCATATCCAAATTGGTGTATAAAAGCAACATATCCAGAAGAGTAAAATACAGTATTGGATCTTTTGCCCCCATCATCTGGAAATACTTTTAAAAGGAATGAACCTGATAAACAGCTGGAATTGTACCATGTTTCCCCGAATGACTCTTGGGGAAATACTATCAAACAGGTGATAAAACAGGATTTCCAATGTCAAGAAAACAGTGATCCTTCACAGAAAGTTGCATTCAGAGCCCATAGATTCATTTGCTTCATGATGTCCATGTCCTTACAACTCAAAAAGCAAACTCGGAGAGCATTTGGATTGTAGAAAATCTTATATAATAAATCCAGTGAGGGAGGACATTAAGTTGGATTTGGTACAAATAAAGATACGCAGGGATATACTCCTGAAGTTTCTGACCATAAAGGAGCTCTAAATGAAAAAGACTTAGAAGAACTAAAAACAGAATGCTGCCCATGTATCCTAGAGACATTTATGCATGTTTCTGATTTTGACAAAACAGACAAAAACGTGTCTCAACTAAAACGAAAGTCAGATAGTACAACTTTTCCATATACCAGTCAGAAGAAAAAAGGCTCTAGCTCCCCACACGGGAATGAGTCTAGTCTTAGAGTGATTAGCAATTCACCAGAACAACCTACTGGTCAAGCCAAGGTAATTTTCCCTTGTCATCCTGGTGAAGAACCCAAAGAAGTAGACTTAGAAAGCACAGACAGTTTGCCTTCAGGGAAGCTGCACCGAAAAGTAAAAATGGTAGTAGGGAGAAACAAAAAAAGAAGTCAGCAGATCACCAAATTACATGGGAAGAAAAACCAGAATTTCCTGCTACAAAAGAAGAAAACGGTATTTGTAGTTCACCAGTACAGTCTTTGGTGGAATTATTTCAAACCAGTGAAGACAGTTCTGAGTCTCTGGGTTTTACAAGTTAAAAACCACAATTCACGTGACATGTTAGCCTAAGTGATGGGTTACCTCTAACAGAGGTTTGGGAGGAAGAAAATGGGAATAGCTTGTTGTCTATGTTTCTCTCTTCCCCATCAACGACCTCCACGTTTACTGGGTTTTAGAGAAGTTTTTTGTTTTTGTTTTTCATTTGTATTTTTCACAAATGGCAAGGATTGTATACTTGAAAATATTTATATACATATGTAAAAATTGTTTTATTATTTGTGTGTCATCTGTACATTTTAATAACCAAATATAAATATTGAAAATAAAGATAATTATTAGTATTTTCTTAAGAATTAAGTACTTTTATATAATTAAATGCAACTGAAGTCAAGGTGTCTGCTACCTCTCATATATTGTGTACATAATTTCTAACTATGTTTCTGAACGAGCAGTTAAATATAATTTGCACTGCAAGGAAAATGACTTGCATTGGAGAAGGCAATTTTGAGTAACTATAGTATTCATTTAAAAACTTAGTATCTCGAATTCGTGTGCTACAATTAGATTTATTTAAATATTAGATCTGGGTAATATGCACACCACTGAAAACTATGAACTACAGTAAAGGAGCATGTTTACAAATGTGTGCAAATGTAAGAGTGCTGCCTCAGGAACTGTTTGCTATCCGTGGAGCAATGCTCTAAGGTATGTCACGTCCATTTGTCCTTTCATTTTCTTGAAGAACTGAGTACATGCCAGTAAAAATTTTTTTAAAAGGCTCATTAGTGGGGAAAAAAAACTGTCATGAACAGGAAGATTTCAGAAAAACCCCGAAAGACTTGTATAAACTGATATTGAGTGAAGTGAGCAGAACCAAGAGGACACCGAACACAGTAACAGAAACATGGTACCATGATCAACTATGATAGACCTAGCTCTTTTCAGCAATATAATGATCCAAGACAATTCCAAAAGACTCATGAAAAATGCTAATCACATCCAGAAAAAGAACTATAGAGTGTGAATGAAGAGCAAAGAATATTATTTTCGCTTTTTTTTGTTTTTTATTTTTTCTTTCTTGTGGTTTTCCCTTTTGTTCTGATTTTTCTTTCACAACACAACTAATGTGGAAATATGTTTAACATGATTGTACATGTATAAATTATATCAGATTGCTTGCTATCTCGGGGAGGCAGGAGGAGAAAGGGAGAAAAATTTGGAATTCAATATCTTACAAAAATGAATGTTGAAAACTATCTTTACATGTATTTGGAAAAAAATACTATTAAGAAAAAATTTTTTAAAGAAAATTAAGAAAAAAAACCCTTTTGTCCCATTTTCCACTTGAAAATGAAAGGCACATGATAATAAAAGTGGAAGTCAGTGCAGAGAAGAAAGGAGGGCACTGACTTCTGGGAATCCAGAGCCATTGTCAGGAACACAACGAATTACATTTTCAATTTCATTTTCCCCACACCCATGTGATAGACAACACTCTAGTTAAAGACATCAGCAACCTTCCCATATGGCATCTTGGAGTAAAAGACACATGAGGAACAATAAACTGAAGTATTTTCTGAATAATTTAAAAGGTCCATTACTGTAGAACACACTCTGGAGCTAGTCCTCAAAGTTAAATTCAAGACGATTGGATTAAAACATGGAGATATAGACATGTCTTCTATACAACGGGAAGTAAAATAAAAGGCACGTATTCATTGAGTCAGAGCCATTGGTCCTGAGACTGGTAGAATGGCAAGACCCTAGTAGGTTCCCTTGCTAAGCAAACAGAAGGCCTCAAAAAATATTTTAAAGTCATGATGTAAAAATAAAACAAGAAATTAACATAAATCCATTTAAGCAGAAAAAGAAATTAGCTTCTACAAAGGGTCACTGTTGTTGTTCTGTTGTTTCCGACTCCTCATAACACTGTGGACCACAGCATACAAATACTGTCCATAGAGTTTTCTTGGCAAAGATTCTGGAGGGGTTCGCCATTTCCTTCTCTGCTGGATTAAGGCAAATAGAGGTTAAGTGACTTGCCCAGGGTCACACAGCAAGTAAGTATCTGAAAGCAAATTTGAACTCAGGTCTTCGTGATTCCAGGCCCAGGGCTCTATCCACTGAGCCACCTAGCTGCTTCCACAATGGATCATAGATGAATGTTATTAACATTAACCCAATTTAACTCAGTATTATGAATTAATGACTATTTAACTCCCAATTTAACTCTTGTTAATCTCAGCCATTTTTGAAAAGCATACATGTGTTAAAAATTTACACCTTTTCCTTTTGGGTGTCTTCAGACAAAGCCTTGGTCACCCTTCCCTAATTGTCCTGTGATGACACTCAGGAGAATGACGGGCAAATCATGGTGCTTTATTTTGGACTCTCAAATTAGTACATACAAAAACTCATTCAAATTCAATTTCCATTAGGCTTCTCTTTTGCCATTCACTGATGGTACAGAACAGAGGTTCTTAACTATTTTGTGTGTGTCATGGACCTATCACACAGTCTGGTGAAGTTTAGGGGCCCCTTCTCAGAGTAATATTTTTAAATAATTGAAGGAAATATTATATTTTAGTTAAATGTCAGTGAAAATAAAGATGTCGTTTTTCCCCTTATTCAAATTCACAGAATCCCTGTGATTTATTCCCCAGGAGTCCATGAACCCCAGGTTAAGTATTCCTGGCATAAAGGAAAAAAATAGACTTGCAAAAGAGAACCTGATTTCAAATCTTAGCTGCAACATTGCCCAGCTTTCTGACACTCATTCAATGTTTCTTAGACTCAGTTTCTACAACAGTAAAACTATGAGAATAATCTTTGTCCTAACTATTACACAGGGTTTGCAAATCTTAAAGCATTACAGAAACACGATTGACTATTTCAACAGCGACAGCAATGGAAAGAGACCTGGTCTTGAAATCAGGAAGCCAGGGTTCAAATTCCAGCTCTGACTGGAAATTTGTGGTCATATGCAAATCACTTGCTTAATCTAAACCTCGGTTTTCTTATTTAAAATGAAAATAATGATACTTATCAATTCATAAATTGCTGCACTGCTCATAGCATTCTCAAAAGGAAAGAACTTTGTAAGCCTGTAAGCACTAGAGAAATAAGAGGTGTTAGTATTGCACAGTTTAAAGATTCGACCTTTGCTGGGGGCACACTGTTGTCAAGATGGACTTTTACCCTCTTTCAGAGGAAGCACCCACCACTTGCCAACAAAAGAGCGGAGGAGAGTTAATGCCCCAATTCCCAGATTAACTTTAGTAGGGATTTGCACCTGGAAAGCTCCACCCTACAGCTCTTTAAGAGACACAGGATAGATATGAGGTGGATGTAATTCATTGGTTTCTGTGGAAAGCAATGTCCCACTCTGAGATAACATCTGCAAGTCTTAGGCAACTTTCTTCGGATGAGAAAACACCTTGGGGGATAAAACAAGAGTGATGATATCCCAGAGAGCATTTACTCTGAAATTAATGTTCAGGGTAGTTAGTACACCGTGGGATATTCCCATCAATAAATTTTTGTTAAGTATGAAATACTCACTATAGGTAGCATTAATTTATATCAAAATTAACATTGTTCAATTTAGTCAGCATTTATTAAAGAACCATTTTATTCCAGGTGTTGTGCTAGGCATTGTCATACAAAGACAAAAAGGAAACAATCCTACCCTTTAAGAAACATATTCTAATCTACTGGGAGAGTGACAAGGAACAGCCTCTATAGTCAACAGAATTGTGACCTCAGAGATGTGCCAATTCTTTCTAATGGTGGAGATCACAACACATGGGTGTCTCCTCCTCTTAAGTGACTCTGGTCTGTCATCTTCCAAAACGCTGTGTAGGAGGTCAGTAAACACTCTGTGGTCTTACTCTCTTGAATACTCACTGTTGAATGAATACCAATGATGTAGACAGACTGCTGGTTGTTGCTTGCTCTCAGTACATTACGGGTTTATCTCCTTTTCCATTAATACATTTCTATGAGGATATCTTTTAAGCTACTTGTTCTCACTGATCCCTCATTGATAGTACGCTGTTGGGCGTCCTTTGGCGACCTGTAATCTAAATTCTTTGGACATAGTGATATACCTTGGCAGAACTGTGTAGCACCCCCAGAAGAATACTGATGTTGAAGAGATAGGTCTCTATTTTGGTGAGAAATGTGGAATTGTTAAAAGTCCTGCTAAACGTTTTAAAATCCCAAATTTAATCAGCTTGATCTCCCATTCAGTTCTGGGTCAGTTCATCATCTATCTAAACCAGTGGCTCTCAACCCTCCTAATGCCACGACCCTTTAATACTCGTATGTGGGCATATCTGCATGCGGCGGGCAGACAGAGGAGCGGTGTCTCGACTCCTAAGACCATTGGAAATACGTGTTTCCAATGATCTTGGGCAACCCCTGCGACTCCTGTGAAAGGGTCATTCGATCCCCAAAGGGGTCATGACCCACAGGTTGAGAACCACTGAATTAAACCATCAGCTCAAGAGATATATTTATAACCACAAGACTAGCATTCTCTGTTATGATTTGCTTCAAGGCATATTGGCCACATTGGACCTGCTTCAGTTGCATGCTATATCTTCTCATTTTCATTCTTTCTGAAAAATCAGATTGATTTTTATGTCCTACATAGAGAGCTGCTTCACATTATTACCAAGTTATTTCCCATCTATTACAGTGTAATCTATTTCATTTTTCATAATGTTGTTTGGTGCTCACTATATCCAAAGGCTCAAACACTGACTAGTTGCGTGACCTTGGGCAAGTCATTTAGCCTCTGTCTGTTTCATTTTCATCACCTACAAAATGGGGATAATAATCCCTGGATTATTGTAACAATCAAAAGAGATAATGCTTGTAAAAAAGCATCTATCACACTACCTGGCACATAGTAGGCTAATGTTACTGTGTTAGCTGCTGTTAGTTGCTACCTATCTACCTCATAGGGCTGTTGTAAGGATCAAATGAGATAATATGTGTAAAGTGATTAGCACAGAGCCCGGCACATAGTAGGTGCTTTGTAAATGCTTGTTCCCTTCCTCCTTCCCTTTCCTTCTATATTTTTCATCATTCTTCCCTATGTCCACTGTTACACTGAAATCACTGAATATTACATCATATGTTAACTTAATGCTGGATCTTAGCAGGTTCTTCATAGAGATTTTCTTTTTCCTTACTCTGCATAAATATTTCCATATAACCTACAAATTATCTTCCAAATGCTCATCATAAGCTCCATTAGATGACCAAGTATTTCATGAAATAATATTTTTCATTGTTTTGTGCACAGAATAACATTGACTAAACCAACTCTTTTATTTGCCTTTCTAAGGAGAACCTGTGAGACACTCATAGCTCCAGTTTCCTTTTGTTTTCTATGTTCTTTTATAATGAGAATGGTAAGATCAACATGGTGCCACCCTTCAAGTAACCTGTCCAGTGACTGGTCACAGGATAAGCACCTCATCTTGAGAGTTCCAAGAGTGAAACAATTGTTTATAGATGGTTTAGACAGAAATACTACAATTCTTAACACCTCTTGCTCTCTTTTCAAGAACATTGCTTTGATCACTGCTGGAGTGGACAGGGATTGCAACACCGAAGGTGACAGAGCACGTTTTGCTTGTTGTATGAATTGCTATGGCCAAAACACGTATTCAGCAAGAGGCCAGATTATGAGTGACAAGCTTCTCTGTACTTGGCTAGGCAGATGCTTAGGAAGGAGACCAAGTCTAATGCTAGGACTACACTTGGAATCTTTCCCGCACAGTAATACCCTGCTGAACAAAGGTCATCTCACACCACAATGAGGCATGAGACCAGGAATTTGTAGAAATTAAAAGGACTTTAATAAAAAGTTAAGCACTTTTAAAAGAATGTACGTTGGTTTGATGTCACATTATCCTTCCTTCTTCTACCCATCTATCTGTGACCAATGTTAATGTCTTTGCTTATCTCTGCCACTGCTATGTTCTATTTTTTTTTTCTGGTGTAGCTGCTCCTTATGGGGGCAACTCTCTCTCTGTTACTCTAAGGCTCTACCAGGCAGATCACACAGACTTCCCTAGGCATCATACTATTGTCACTGTTCACTTAACCTACATTTACTTCACTGCTTCAAAGGACACACGAGTTCGTTCAGGATCCTCTTGAAATCCCACAAGAAATCCAGGTGGTCTTTCCATCTCCATAGGTTCCCAAAACGGGCAATACCACCCACTGGGGGATACTGGAATGATCCAGAGAGGTGGTAATAGCCTCAAGTGCAACTGGGGGGCATTGAATAAAAATAAAGGGGCAGTGGAAGCATAAGGCAAGAAGAGAAGAAAATTTTGAAAAACCATTCATACATATTTCATCTCTTGTGCAATAGAGTTAAAGTTATAAAACTGTTTCCAAATAAACACATAAAATTCAAGTTACAACCAATCAGTGGTCAAGTCACCGATAGATCTTAACAAACAAGTGTTGGCAGGCAGGCCTGTCTCTCATTGTCAGGAAGTCCAGCATGCATCAGCAGGAATATGTGCATGTCATGACTTGTTTACATTATGATCCTATATGGCTAGATGATGCAATACTGCATCATCAAAATTTCAATACAGGAACCCCCCCCAAAAAAATCTTATAATAAATTATTAAATGTAAGATGCATCATTTAAAAAATATATGTATTTTATATTATTTTAAATGATGCAAATTTTTTAAAAAGTTAAAGGGTCAAAGAAAGTAGATTTTCAGGGTGGTGCAGAGTAATTTTTTTTTTAAAGGGGGCAGTAGGCCAAATAAGTTTGGGATCCTTTGGTCTATGCAGATCACAATCCTAATTCTGCCACTTGCTACCTGAAAGAAATAGGGAAGTCTCTTTGCTTCTCTATCTTTCCTCACCTGTGATGTGAAAGGCTTGGACCAACTCCAGATCTATGATCGTGTGTGTGTGTGTGTGTGTGTGTATGTGAGAGAGAGTATGTCCATAACAATCTTTTTTTTTTTAAGTTTTATTTTCACATTCTCTTCACATTAATTTTGTGAAAGGTCTCTTGTGACAAAATAAAGCAATTAAGGAAAACCAATAATATAGTGACTACCTCTGAAAATCAGGTCTAACATTTCACATCTTTATCACCATCCACACCTCTATTTAAAACAAACAAACAAAAACCAATTTTCCCTCTCTCCTACTTCCCATCCCCCTCACATATAGATTTAGGGTACAAAATGAGATATATGCATGTCTCCCATCACCTCCCTATAATGGATAATGTTTCATCATCAGACCTTTGGGATAAGAATTCCATGATTCTAACAGCTTGTTCTTACTTAGTTAGATAATTTCATGGGTTACTCTAGCCAAATATTCATATACATACTGAGAGACAGAGAGACAGAGAGGAAGAGAGAGAGAGGAAGAAAGAGAGAGAGGAAGAAAGAGAGAGGAAGAGAGACAGAGAGAGAGACAGAGACAAAGACAGAGACAGAGAGAGGAAGAGAGAGAAGAAGAGAGACACAGAGAGACAGAGAGAGAAAGAGTGTGAGAGACAGAGAGAGTGAGAGACAGAGAGATAGAGAATGAGAGAGAGAGACAGAAAGAGAGTGTGTGTTCTGGTAGGAAAAATTCAAATAAGTGTAAAGACTATGCTGACTTTTTTTCTGTATGGGTCATAGATTTCTGTCAGTCTTATGCCTGGTCATTGGAGCCAGAAGAAGTCAAAAGAGGATAATATTTGAGTTCTTAGGGGAAATTTATAGAGGAAAGAGGACTGTGCTTGGAGTCAGGAGAGAACTAGATTCATATCCTACCTTTGACAATCAATAGCTGTATGACCATGAGAAAAATCATTTCACATTTCCAAACCTCAGTGTGGGGGTATTAATACCCATGGTGCTTACCTCACAGGGTGGTTGTGCAAAAATAAGGTACACATTGCTCTGGGTGTTATCTATGGCGTGTGCGTATATGTGTGTACACACCACACATATACACATAGGCATACACACATATGTGCTCTATTATATATATTTGTGTATAGATATATACATGCTATATTTTATATAGATAGATACAGATAAACCATTAAGATTTCTGTCATAAAAGGAGCTTATTATAAAGGAAAAAACCACAACCCTATCCATGCAATTCTAGGTATGCAAGGCTGAAATGGAACAAAGAAGCCCCTGAAAAATGTCCCTTAAGGTTCTGCTCTTCCTTTTCATTTCTACTGGCCTTGTTTGCCTTTGCAGGAACCCTGCTGCTGAGTTGGCATTCTGGATCACACAATAATCCTCGTGATAGAAAATGTTCTGGGAAATCCCGTCAGTTTTCAGAAGATAGTTTGATTTTGAGTGCTAGTGCCTTATTTCCTGTTCTAAGACATTCTTCATAATACCAGTGGCAACATCTACTTGTTTAACTCAAAACTGTTACTAGAGTGGGACAACAGCACAATTGGAGTTTTGCATGAGGGAACTGAAATTTTCAGCACTTGACAATTCTTCAGATGCAAGGAAAGAATCAGATGATTCATTTCCTCCCTGGTCCAGTCCCATTGCTGTACCTTAACCTCACATTGGTATCCCAGGGTCTCTGCCTAGAACACAAAATCCAAATCTGAAGGCATGTTTCAGGCTGCTCACCCTAGCCTTGGTTTGTACCATCCCATGTACCAAGATTCCTAATTATCAATCTGACTCAATTTGCTGGATAGAGAAACCAGGTTCAGATTTAGAAGCATACAATGTTTTGCTTCATATTCTTTGCCCGCTGGTTATTCAAGACAGTTTATGTCTAGCCATCTGATATACTTGCCACCAGAGAGATTCTCTCAAGGGGAGAATGGGAGTAATATGGTGGATTTGTTCTGTCTGGGTTTTCCTTGGTTCTACCTCAAATGGAGACACCACAGTTTCATCTTTGCTGCCTGTAGCCACCATTATATATAACCCAAGGACGACAACAACAACATCGAGGATTTATTTGGAAGATGCCAAGCACTACGAGGATACAAAAATCAAACAGTCTCTGCCCTCAAGGAATTTACAACCTATTTTAGGAAACAACAGATAAGTGAATATATAAGATCAATAAAGTACAAATGTGACCAGGACCCAGGCTTCCCCATAAACTCTGGGATCCCATGGGTTGCTATTGATCTTAGGGGACTGACCCATGGGGTCAGGTTTCCTTTTTGGTTTATGCCCTACAATCCAGAATTTTATTCTGGGAAAATCTCTAAACAAAGCCTAGGTATGGTTTCTATCTAGATTTCCAGCAGCGGGACTGAGGTCCCCACTTAGACAGCCAATGTACAAAACAACTATCAGGATCAGGTATGGGATGGGCACACCACAGAAAAGAAGTAGGATGCAAAAGATTCACAAGATCTCATGAACAAATTCAGAAGCTTAACACATTTATTTTTTAAAATATCATTTTAAAAATGAACAAAAATCTATTTTCTGCCTTTCTTCCCACTTTCCATCTTCCCCCTATGGAAAAAAAGAAAACAAACCCCTTATAACCAATATGCATAGTTAAGAAAAATAAATTCCTGCCTTGATCACATCCAAAAAACATATAGCTATCTTCCACGAGGGAATGGCTGGGACAGCAGGCAGCCTATTCTGCTACATGATACACCAAGGAGATCACCTTGGCCCTGACCATGTAGAGTCTGGGAGGGAAGGGGTAGGGGGAGTGGGGAGGTAAAATAAAAATTTATACTAGGAGGACACAGAAATGGCCTCCACTCACTGCAGAAAGAATCTGGGGCCCTCGAAGTACTGTCAGGGATCTGACTTAAATCATTGTCTGAATGGGGAACTTGCTTCCTTAAGTAGGAAATGAAGGTCAGCTTGTACAACTTCAGCAGCTGCTGGGGAAGGCGGAGGAGGGGGGTGGAGGAGGTGTGTGTGAGGTTGCAGTTTGGCCAGTGCTTTGTTTTGCTCTTTGCCAGACAAAAGCAATCTGTTAAATGGTCAGATTAGATCTTTGTATCCTCCCTAAGGAAGATACACTATTGATGATTCAAGGCAATATTGGAGAGAAAGGCATTGGACAATCTCTAGGGGTCCAGATTTGTATCTGTCCAAATGTAAATCAAAAAGCCAGGGCGGGGCAGGAACTTGGGTTCCTCTGAAGCACTGGGGTGGTAGAAAATGTGATTGGAAGCAGGGTACAAGAGAGGACATTTAAGATGAAGAGGCTGCTACTGAATCAGCAGACAAGAATCGAGGGATGTCAGTGGAGATAACTATTTGCATGACTCACTTGCCTTCCCAAAGCTTTAGCTTTCTCTGAAGACAATTTTGTGTCCATTTTCACCCATAACTGATAAGCTGGTTCCATCTTTCCCCTTCCTGACCAGTTGAGTCCACAGACTCACTCCACTCACTCCAAGGGAGCCCTATGTAACAAAGGGAAGTTGCTCAGATTTGCCCTTACTGGTAAGTTGTATAGAACATGTACAGATATTCCCTGCTTAGTTCCAATCCACGTTTGGAACATTAGAGAGCCAGTTTCTAACCATAAGTGAAGGGCTTTAACTGTGTGATTACAAAAGACTTTTATCAGCTATAGAACTAGAAAAAATTGATTACTCAGGGGTTGCTATGTCAGAACTGAGATGATCTACAAGAATGATGGCTTGCTCCTACATTGCTCTTTCTTTAGCTATGAAGAATCAGTACTAGTCAGAATTAGGTGGAGGAGAGGCCCAACCCTGTCTCCTTATTCATTTCTCCCCCACCCTCTATCATAGGGGCTTTCTAACATCATAGTACACAGTAATCTCAGTTTCTTTGTGTTTATTTTTCCTGATCTCAGGTGAATGAATATTCCAAGATGTAAGTGTCCAGGCAACTTTCGTAAGTTCAGGAGATCCAGGGGTCCCATAAACAGTCAGAGTGGAATTGGGATAATAGGAGGGGCCACCAGAATGGGAGTGGTTGACAATAGTGGCTATGCTGATGCCTGGTGCAAAAAAGGGACAGTTTCTTTAAGATGGTGGCAGCTTTGGAAAACATAATTCCCTTTATGGAGGAGAGAAATACCAGATGAGAACTCTAGAAAGGCACTGATTTTTGGAGCTCAGCAGAGAGCCACTTACCAAGAACTTCCAGGGACCCAATGATGTCCGGACAAAAAGTAGGAGGCACCCCTTTACCCATGTATCCCCTACATACATGCCTCACTACAATTGTACTTCATATTTGAGCCCACTCTCCCTATGGACTCTTTTAACAACTGTTAAAAGTTTAACTGTTTAGTAGAGAGCTTTTGTAAACACAAATTAAGTCTAGCTTGCCAATTGTTAAGAAGGCTTATACCAATGGGGGTTCATATGGTATCAGAAGTACAGTTCTCCAGAGTTCTCCCCAGAACTTTGAGGTGTAAGCTGTCATCCCTCTTGGGACCCAAGCTGGGAAAGTGAGAGTGAGTGCAGGTGGGAGGGATTTTATTAATAGAATCCTGAAAGAATAGAGCTTGGTCGGCTACCCTCTGGAGCCTAACATGAATATGAGTATAGACTGGGGAGAGAGGAAGATTATTGATGGAATCCTGAGAGAACAGTAGTAATTAACCACCCTCTGGGGAGCCCCACCTGTGAGTGTGACTACGTTGGAGGGGGAATTGCTCTACAGAAGATGCTAAGCCTATTTATTGCCTGATCTTCAAGAATCTTGATTTTTCTTTCAGATCTTGTGCGTTAGCTAAGTTGTCTCTACCTAAGGAAAATGACTTCAGCAGCCTGAGGACAAGATAGACTTTCCATGGAAAAATCTGTTTTTATCTGTAACTCTGCCACATTTGACATTTTCCATTCTCTGCCAAAGCCAGAGGGGCTGGTTTTAAGGGAATCTCCTCTACCAAATCCTCTAATGCATCTTTCCCCTCTTCAAAAGAAACAGTGCTATGAAGCAATCTCATTTGGACAAGCTAGCAGAAAGGAAATGACTGAAATCAGAATGAGTTAAGATGGTCCTGTCTAGTTGTCCCTCTAAACAGACCTGCAAAGAAATCCAAGTATAATTCTTCAGAATGTTCTGAAAATATTTTTTGCTTTGTCCGTTCCTGCCTAACTGCCCAGGTGTTACTGGGCTTGATTTCTCCAGAATAGAGAAGGACATTGAAAAGTTCACTCCATTCTTACTACCCAAAGCCTCCACTCTCACAAGGAGGGAAGCTGCCCAGTCCCCCAGCTGGGTGATCTCTTTCAGGACTTGCTTGTTTTCTTGACCCTTAGTAAACCTAAAGGAGGCAGGAAACCAGAACCAGTTAGAAAAGCTCCCTTTGGAGACGCTTGATAAGATTCTGGTAATGAGTTGGATAACTGGATAATCCAGGTTCTGGCCACTTGGATGGAAAAGATTTCAAAGAAAGAAAACAAGTTTAAAGGGAAAAACAAACAACCAGGAGAACAAGAGAGATAACCATTGAAAAATGTTGAAGAAAGCTGACTCAGACTATGTAGGCAATAGCTGCCTGAGCCTAAAGGCTTGTAACAACAAAATTAAAAAAAAAAAACTTACACAGCAACTTTCATTTGAGGATCTCAAAATATTTTATAAATGTGATGCTTTCCAACATTGTGTGAAAAAAGTGGGTATGAGATTAGGCAGGAGCTTGTCATCTTCTTTTGGAGGGAGAGTGGTACATACAAAGAACGATGAGCTTAGAATATCTGGATTTGAGTTTAAATCCCAGCTCAACTCTTTATTGCCCATGTGACTTTGGGCAAGTCACTTGGCTTTTTTGGGCCTTGGTTTCCTCATCTGTAAAATGAAGGGTTGGACAAAATAACCTCTGAGATCCCTTGCAGCTATATAACCGTGATCCAGACACTAGTAAATTGACAAACTTAAGAGTACAGAGCAATTATACACCAAGAAAGGCAAAGTTGGGAAGAAAAATTCTGAATAAATTTTAAAAATCACAGGAACATTTTTTTGGCTGGCAAGAAACTATAAACAAAGTGACTACCCTTCAATTAGAGACTGGCTGAATAACATAAATGCAATAGAGTATTGTTGTGTTTAAAAAAGAATAAATATGAAAAATCAAGAGAAATAGGGAAGGATAACATACAATAAAGAAAACAGTTAAGAAAATGGCATATGGTGGCAGTAATAAGGTAAATGAGAATATTATTATAAAATATCAAAATTCAGATTAAATGTGAATTGTGGAACCTAATTGATTCCAGGGGCAATAATGAAACATACTCTTCTCTTCCTAGGGAGGTGGTGGAATATAGATGCAGAATGTTGCATACTTGGTCAAATGCAATTGCCATTATAATTGGTTTTGTTTAACTATTTCTTTGTAACAAGGGAGTATTCAGGTTGGAGAGCAATTATCAGGATGTGACAACAGTATAAAAAAATCCAACAAATATCAATAAAGACACGTTTTTTAGCCAGAGAGAGATAGGGAAAGAAGTATATAGTCAGAAAGCAGCCTAAAGAAAATAAGAGGTGCTGAGGAACCTTGATTTCCAAGTCACTGTTTGAACCTTGAAATCTCCAACCCTATCTCCTATTCCCATTTGTTTGACTTAAGTTATTTTTGAAAATAAGTGATTTGAAATTTAGGTCTTTGAGTAATCTATTCTCCTCCTCAATCCCTGTTGGGGATTTAGTTGGCTGCTCTTTGGTTGCTCTATGGGCCTGGGTGGATTTACCCCAGCCTGGGTACAATCAAGTAAGAAAATTTTTGCCCAACTCCTCCCTCAGACTCATGGCTAAAATCCTGAAGTTTCCCATGCTAGAAACTTTTGGTCACCAAAACTCTGCATTTCTTGAATTACTCTGAAGCTCACAGTGTCAGGATTGTAAGAAACCTAAGAGCTCATGTAGACCAACCCTCTTCATCCTACAGATGAGGAAACTGAGTTCGAGAAAGTCAAACAAGTGAGTTCTATGCTCTCACATTTCCTAGAACAACCACAGGGACACAAGTCTACAACAGAAAGAAAAAACAACAACAAAACATTAAGAACTGCTGGTCTAAGGAGGTTGTTTAATATGGATTCACCCAATCAAACTAGCTCAGAGCGCCAACAGTCTAACCTGAACTCTCCCGAGTTCAATCTATTTCACTTGACCTTGACACAAATAAGGTTGCTACCTACAGGAGCAGGCAGAAGAATATACTTAGGTTTGCATATTTGTTGACTTCTTAATTTTAAAAAATGCATATTTGATTAATTAATTATCTCTTTTTCTATTTTGTTAAGGCATGTTTGTAGTGATATGATTTCTCCCCCGAGGACTACTTTAACTGATCTCAGAAATTTTAGTTCGTTATTTCACTATTACAATTTTCCTTCACATAGTTATTAATTGTTTCTATGATTTGTTTTTTTGACTCAATCAATATTTAAAATTTCATTGTTAAATCTTAATTTGGGTCTGTGTCTTTTGTTTGTGATCCCTGAATCACTGATTTACAATTACACTTTAGTCTATAAAGGATGCAGTACCTATTTCGGCCTGTACATTTGTTTGTAACATCTCTGTACTCTAATTTGTAGTCAATTTTTGTAAAAGTTTCATGTGGTGATGAAAGTGTGTATATCCTTTTGCTTTCCCATTTAGAAGTAATTTGTTTAGTTCCATACCTTCCCTTTTGTTAATATTTCTTTTGGACTTAACTAAAACCAAGAGAGGGATATTGAAGTCTCCTGTCACTATTGTGCTACTGTCTATGTCTTCTTGAAGACAGGACAGTATTTCCTTTATGAATTTGGATGTTAAGGCATCTAGAGCATCAAAGTTTGTTGCTGATATTGGTTTGTTGATTATGATTTTTTGAACATAATGTAGTTTCTTTGTTTATTCCTTTTTATTTTTTGAATGTTTTTGCTTAGTCAGCATTATTATAATGCCTGTTTTTTTTAAATTCACTTTGATGCATAACAAATTTTTTCCATCTTCTCAGTTTTATTTTGTGTATATTTTTGTTTTTTAAATGTGTTTCTAATAAGCAAAAGATTGTAAAGTTTTGTTTTCTTTTCCAATATATCATTTTTGTTGGACTGTTTAATCAGTTTGTATTTAAAGTTATGTGAGTTGGTTTATATTTTCCTCCATTTGCCTCTAATGAAGAAAGTAAAAGAAACTTTCTGGAAAGAGATACAAAAAGAGGTGCTATAAATATTTTTGTACATGTGGGTCTTTTACCCACTTGTATGATCTCTCTGGGATACAGCCCTAGCTAGAAATGGTGTTTTTGGGTGAAAGGGTATTATGCACATTTTTGTAGCCTTTTAGGCATAGTTCCAAATTGCTCTTTAGAATGGTTGGATCAGTTCACAACTCCATCAACAATGCATCAGTGTTCCAATTTTCTCACATCTCCAGCATTTATCATTTTCTTGTTTTGTCATATTTAGCTTAACTTTTTTTAAGGTGCCCTTGTTCTCACCTGTTCTTTTCCCCTTACCTTCATCCTCTCCTGTTGTTTATTACCCCTGTTTGTTGGAGTTTTGCTTATTATTTTTTTTTCCTTTCCTGAATTTATCTGGGTATCTAATTTCCCTCCCCCACAATTTTATCCTCTCAATTAAGCAAATTCTCCCTTTGTCTTACCCTCTTTAGCTAGTCTTGTTTGTTACTTTTTCAAATTTCATTTTTTGTATCTCTTTCCAGAAAGTTTCTTTTACTTTCTTCATTATACATGCTTTCTTTCTGCCTACTTTCTGCGTTCATTTTCTGATTTATGACCCCTATAATTACCTAGTCTCTCTCCATTCTCCATAATCCCGATGTATTCCCCAGAACTCCCATGGTATCCATTTGGGGTTCTCCCCTCTAAGCAGTTTTTGCCACTGCCTTGTAGAGTTTGCCCCATGGACTCTCCTTTTTCATTGCGCATGAGTCCCAGAATAATCTCAATTTCTGTGACAGAAAGGACACTGCCCCATAGCAAGACATTTCATCATCACCAACACCACGTCCCTGATTATGCAACCTACATTTATTTATACCTTTCCCTGGTTACCTTCTCCTCGTTTGCCTCAAAATCTCCTCCTTAAGTTCATGCCCTCCCACTTCCCTAAGTATTTTATGCATTTTAAAACATTCTGAGAAGTAGTCCATGGCCTTCACCAGACTGCGAAAGGGGACCATCAAAAAAAAAAAAAAAGGTTAAGAGCTTCTGATTTTGTCTAACACCCCTCTCTGGTCTAATATTAAGATGAGGAAGTTGAGGTCAAAAAGGTACACCAATCTGTCCAAGTAGCAGAGTTAGAATGCGAACTCAGTTCCACTGGAGTCTATGGATTATTCTATTGTCACACAGGTGCCAATTGCTTTTAAATTATGTGACAAAACATTAGCTTGGGAGGCATGTTTGGAAAGAATTCTGGACTTTTCTTAGGTCATTCATAACTCAAAATAATTTTTTTTCAGAGTTTGAGATAAAACAGTAGAAAGACTTTGGATCCTTCCAAAGAACACCTGAGTTCATGCGTTTGTTTTGTTTTGTTTTCTCCACCCTAAAGAAACTCTATTCCAAGTCAAAGAAAAGGCTAGGTATTTATCAGCTTTCCAGGGTGTGGAGAAGGGTAAGGAATTGGGTAGTATTCTCTGAGTGGCCTGGATATCTTTTCTTTGTCAGGCCTCAGTGTTATGTGTCAGGGTGGAAATAATCTATTATTATATCTTATCAATGGGAAATACTGCATTTTCTGGAAGAAGAAAGACAATGGAAGCATAGAGAAGTGGAAGAAATCATAGCCGGCTGGAACTTTCAGAGGTCACTCATAGCTATGTAGTCTTTTGGGCTCCTGAAATTCCTCCAGGGCTTCTGCTTGGTCAAATTCAGAAATATGCCAACTTAGACAAAAAAAAATAGGTGTTATCAATACTCTATAAGAGGACCATCCACTGTTCTGCAAGATTGTATATTTCAGCAGAACTGCTGTTCTTAATAGAACTGTTCCTTAATAGAACATTCCACTCAGAAGTGCTGTTGTTGGCAGGAGGATCTGAATAAAATTCAAATGTCTTGTATGATAGTTAACAGAGCACACTATGAGTACCCTTCAGGAGGATGACAGCTTTAGAGCTAAAAGACATCTTGGAAATCAGCTAGTCCAAACTCATTTTACAGGTATAACACTCTCAGCCAGAGAGGCTTGAGGCAGTTTACTGAAGAACTCTAGTCTTGAGATGCTCTTGTTCCTGGTTGGCTGAAAGACCCCTGGGCTGGTCACACTTTGTACTTATAAAAGACTATAGATTCATACAAAAAGAGAGAAGAGGAGTTCAGTAAGGAAAATGGGAGAAAGAGAAGGTGGAAATTTTGGAATGGCTAATGGGAATCCCTGGGACCATAGGCATATGGGGAAAGCCAGTCCCCAACATGTCCCTTGATCCCTACCTTCCACTGCCATCTCCAGAGACTGTTGGAGTGAACTTCTTTGGAATGATCATGTTTTCCTTGGTTGAGCTGAGATTTTTTTCTTGCTCCTGAGTTGAAGAGCTCATTTTCTCATGTATTCTACCGTCCACCCTAACCTACACAACATTCTCAATATCTGCCTTACTGCTTGTTTGGATAAATATCTTTGCTGGCTCTCCATGATTGCCTTTTGAGTAACAATGTTTGGTGAAAGAAAGGGAAGCTGGCCAAGAGGAAGCTGTTACTTTCCTCACTGGAACAACAAGGGGAAGTGGTTTTTGTTGTGGGCCCCTAAAAAAGCATTGTACCTCCAGACTGTAAATATCTGATGTATAATAGATATAATTCTAGCCCAACAGCCCTCTTGGAAATAGGAGAGTGGAGGAGTGAGAACTAAGCCATAGTCTTTCTATTGAATTCAAAGGTAGAAATTGCAGACTTTCCTGGACACACGGAGTAAGGCATTCCAGAGCTTACTTATCTAAATACATCCCTTCAACATGACACACCCAGAGTCCCAATGTCCATAGTTTAAACTCTTACACAAGTTATTAATAAACAGAGGCTCACCATTAAGCGACTCGTCCAAGGGTCAATGGGTTCAATGGCAAAAGCTGGATGTGAACCCTGGTTCCCTGATTCTAAATTCACTGCTTCAGACTGGGGAAAACATAAAGTCATGTTCATGGTTCAGCTGTGAGGGGTCTCCATAATTTGTAAGCAGCATGAAGTAACTGTGAAATCTTAGAGGGCCAAAAATTTGTGAGGGGGGAATAAAGATGAAGCACTGACTTCAAGTCAGACTTGATCCTGGCAAGAAAATTCTTGACATTCAAAGGATATGGACAATTTTCAGAGGAAGAAATTAAAGCTATCTATAGTAATATGAAAAAATGCTCAAAGTCACTACTGATTAGAGAAATGCAAATCAAAACACTCTTAGTTACCACATCACACCTGTCAGACTAGCTAACATTACAAAACAGGAAAATTATAAATGCTGGAGATGATGTGGGAAAATTGGATCACTACTTCATTGTTGTTGGGGTTGTGAACTGATCTAACCATTCTGGAGAGCAATTTGGTACAATGCCCAAAGGGCTATAAAAATGTGCATATCCTTTAATCCAGAAATACTACTTCTAGGGCTACATCCCAAAGAGATAATAAAAATGGGAAAAGGACCCACATGAACAAAAATAGTTATCACATTTCTTTTTGTGGTGGCCAAGACCTGGAAATTGAGGGGATGCCCATCAACTGGAGAATGGCTGAACAAGCTGTGCTATATGAATGTCATGAAATACTACTGTGCTATAAGAAATGATGAGCAGCATTGAATTTGGATTAGGGAGGGAATGACACACTCTGAATTGGGTTTCTTGCCCTACAGGAGAGTAGGGGGGAAGGGGATAAGAGGGGGAATGATGGAGGGGAGGGCAGCTTGGGGGGAGGGTAATTAGAAGTATACACTTTTG
>CM053592.1:72916061-72933496 GCA_028646515.1 Pseudochirops corinnae | reverse complement strand
GAGCAAGGTGAGTGGAAGTAAGAGATAAACCTAGGGTAACCAAAAGGAAAAAAAAAAAAAGGAAAGAATTAAAAAATGAGAATTACTGAAGCATTTAAATATACATATATATATGAGAAGAGAGTATAATAACATAGACAAGCAGGATAGCTTTGAAAATCACACACTGAACGTATTATATATTTTAAAAGAAAAGCAAATGTACTTAATAGAGATTCAGTTTAATACACAATTTTCTTTTTTTTCTTTTTTATTATTTATTTTCTTGTTTACATCATTCATTTCCACTAGATTTTGAGTTATAAATTTTCTCCCCATCTTTCCCCTGCCCACCACCCCAAAACAGCCCCATCCCACTGTATAACCCTTCCCCCAATCTGCTCTCTCCTATGTCCTCCCCCATCACCCCTCTGACTTTCTGGTAGGACAAGATGGATCTCCCTACCCTAGTGCCTGTTAATTTTCTTTTTCTGTTCTGCTACATATATATAGAAACAGTCATTTTATTTGGTGATTAAGTTAAGAATAAAGATTAATAATAATAATAAAAACACAAAATACCTTCCATAATCTCAAGAGAACCAATCCCTTGACAGTTCACTAGTTTTTCCCAAGGTGGGAAGAAAACAATTCTTGTCTCCTTCAAACTACATCTCTTAGATGTTGCCAGGTTCTTTCCTAAAAGACCACTGAACAAAGAATATTTTTTCAATACTTCAGAGGCTCTATGATCTAATTAGTGTATTTTCTCTATCTTGCACCTTGATATATTGTCCCTGTTTTCCTCTAGAGATCCACCATGAAGGATCTACCCAAAATCTACCCTAGGAAATAACTTCATAGTATTTACATGTGATTTATAAGGTTAAGAGCAGACTAGAGGCTAGCAAACTAACAATTCATACCTTGAAACGTAGTTACTAACTGTAGTAGAGATGTAATATGTGTACATGTAATGTTGTTTCCAGTTTCATGAGTCCTTTTCTCTGTCTGTAACAATTGAGTCTAACTCTCTAGACTATATTCAAGTCTAACTTTTGTGGAGAGAAGGGAGGGTCAGCCTCCCTGTCAATTTGGAAATACCAGAATTTTAAGACATTTCTGAGCACTAATTTAAAATTCATGATTAAGTGCTAATGTTTTGAAATCTGGAAACATTTTAGGATACTCATGTAAAAGTTACATGCAAATGACACATTTTATTTTTTTTTAAAGAAATTTATTAGTAGTAACTGTTGCCCCCTCCCCCGCATATAATTAGCTTGAAAAGGTACACTGGATTTGAAGCCAGACCAGGATTATAATTCAAGATCTTCTACTGTACTGTCTATGTGACATTGTGAAAGTCATTTAACTTCTAGCTTTCAATATCCTCATTGGTAAAATAAGGTGATTGGACCAAATGATCTCTATGGTCCATTCAGTCTCTGACTGTTATAATGTTATTACTCCTGATTCACTAGGTTCTCTCAGACACTACACATACTTTTACTGTATCTTTCAGAGCCAAATGGCATGTTGCAAAAAACAAAAACAAAAAAAAACAGCTGGTAGTTTGAAGACAAGTTTTGACTGTCATTTCATGAGGGGCTTCACTTACATATGGAACCAGGCAATATATATATATATATATATATATATATACACACACACACACACACACACACACACACACACACACACACACACACACATATATACACACACACATATATATATATATATTTTTTTTTGAGGACAATTGGGGTTAAGTGACTTGCCCAAGTCACATGACTAGTAAGTGTTAAGTGTCTGAATCTGGATTTAAACTCAGGTCCTCCTAACTCCAGGGCCAGTGCTCTATTCACTGTGCCACCTAGCTGCCCCACAATATATTTTAAAATTGGATCTATGTGGATATATGAGGGGCAGCAAGGTGGTACAGCAGATAGAGTGTTGGCCCTGGAGTCAGGAAGACCTCAGTTTAAAACTGACTGCAGTCACTTCCAAGCTTTGTGTACCTGGGCAAGTCACTTCACCTTTTTTGCCTCAGTTTCTTCATCTGTGAAATTGTGCTGAAGAAGGAAATACCATTCCAGTATCTTTGCTAAGAAAACCCCAAATGGGGTCTCGTAGAGGTTGACATGACTGAAATGACTGAACAACAAAATATATATGAGGGGGTTGTTAAGAAGACAAAGAAAGAAGGTGAATTAAAATTTCTTTCTTTTTTATAACTGTCAACCATTATTTTATGAGGAAACATTATAAAGAGAAGTTTATGAGTGAGCCTAGAGAGAGAAATTAAGATGAGCATGAGAGAAGCTGAAAAACTTTTCTTGTCATGGTTGGAAAAAACATAGAGGATGGAAAGGTCTCCTTTCTTGATGAAACCATTTAACTTTTGTCTTGATAAGAGGATGAAAATTATTCTTGAGAAGGCCTTAAGCGGTATCTTCAGTTAAACCAAATGTTGGAATTGTGTTTTCAAAAGTAAGGAGAAGTCATCTGCAGGTATACTGTTGGTTAGCTATAATGCTGGCTATGATTGCTCTCACAGGTAAAATATTGTAAATAATTACCTATGTCTGTTTGATCACTGTTAATAAATTTTATATCTAATTATTTTAATGTTTATTTAATTGTAGGAGGTTAAGGGATTTAGTATATGGAAGGACATGAGTAACTTTTATTCAGAAAGGTTTTCTCAGTTTATTTAAAAAATAATATTTGATGAACTGATAGGGATTTTGAGTTTAATTGATTGATTCAGAGTTACGTTGAAATTTTATTAAGATGGAAACATGGAAACATAACCCTGGACTACCTAGAGCTCAGGATGATAAACTTAACTATGGGAACTAGTCAAGCAGCAGAGTAAGTATGATTTACTTTGAAATTGGCTGACCTGTATAATCCTATTATAAATGAGGGGCTCTCCTCCATACTTTGTTATAGTAATGTCTAAGAAACTGAACATACTATATAATTTCGTGTTCAATGACTTTGTCTTTCAGTCTCTTTTAAAAATGAGGCTCTTAAAAAGCACGTGTGAATTTGATATATTCTATGCAAGATTAATTCAACAAACACATTGATATTAACTATTTGAAATTAACTAATTCCAATTCCAAATTAATTCCAAGATTAATTCAACAAGTATAAAATTACCTACTATTTTAAATTCACTATCGTGGAAGATACAGATGCAAAACCAAAACTGTCCCTGCCTTGGAGGAGTAGTTTGTCTGGGGTTGGGGGGAGGGAAGGGTGAGACAGCCAGTCCACAGATAAGTCAGTACAAAATTGAATGCTCACAATAAGGGAACTAAAAAAGGGAGGTGAATTCCAGAATAAAGCTAGCATTTATATAAAACATAAAGGTTAGCAAAGCACTAGATCTATCTTTATCTATTGACCTAACGCTGGTACTTTGAGGGCAAATTTTGACTGTCATTTCATGAGATGCTTCACTTATCTATGGAATCAGGGACAAGGTAATTTTAAATTTGGTCTATGTAGATCTATGAGGAGTTTGTTGAAAAGACAAAGAGAAAGAAGGTGAAGTGAAGTTTTTAAATAAATAGGTATAGATATATCATAAATAGAAACAGACATGATATATTTATGTATATATAAATATCTATCTACATATTCTCTTGTTTGATTCTTATAATGACCCTGGGAAGTGGTAGATACTACTGATATTTCCATTTTAGAGATGAGAAAACTACTAAGAGTGGTGAAGTGAGAATTCAAACTCAGATCTGTTCTTCCCTCTAAGGGCTCTGCTCTCTATCTGCTACAACCACCTAGCTGCCTCTCAAACAAATCTTTAGATGCAATGGCTGTGTAGACTGGAATGAGATTCTTTTATTTGGGAACCAGAAAATATCAGGGGATCAACAGTTCATAGTACAGCAGAGGATGAATTATTTTTTCATGTTGAAAAGTCCTCTAAAATGCCTTTATACAGTGGGTGTGGTTAATCTCTCTTTCCTACTACACAGTGATGGTCCCTGCCTAGGCTCCCCACCCATTTTTTCTCAAAGTCTGGGCAGACAGGCCTCAGTACCTTGTACTAACCACTTGCTCCCAATGTTTGGTGTGCAAAAGTACTATACACTGCATATGGACAAGGACAGAGCGGGCCAGAAAATGTTTGCATAATTTCAGACTTGGCAATTTCTAGTAAGAATCTTTATACACCATTTAAAAATCATTTTGGCTTACCAGCATGGAATCTCAGTTGCCAGATCACGAGATTTACAGATGGAAGGGTCCTTAGAGGTCATCTAGTTCAACCCTTCACTCAACAGATGAGGAAATGGAGAGCCAGAGAAGATGTGATGTCCAATTAGGCAAACGAAGTCTGTCCCAAATCTCAAAGGTGGTAATTACCAATGTCCTTACTCTGTAGATGAAGAAACAAGCCCAGAAAGACTAAGTGAAGAACATTTATTTTGGGGGATCAGTATAGAAGTCAGAAGGTGGGAATTCTAGACTTCTAATTGTGTCAATAACTGTGTAACCTTGGACAAATTGTAAATCCAGGGGTGGGGAATCTCAGGCCTTGAGGCCATATGTAGCCTTCTAGGTCCTTTGACTGAGTCCAAGTTTTACAGAACAAATCCTTTCATTAAGGGTATCAGTTCTATGAAGTTTGGATTCAGTCAAAGGGCTGCCCTTGCGGCCCTGGAGGGCCACATGTGGCCTGGAGGCTTCAGGTTCCCCACCCCTGTATCCTTACAGGTTTCAGTTTCCTTATCTCCTCTACTCAGTTATGAACTTCTTGTTTTTCATCTTTCATACCCAGATCTTAGTAGTATTTTGCAGAGTACAAACTTCATAGATGTTTTTTGAAATGTATGATGATCTATGATAATGACACTTCTATCTCTAAGAATGCCACATTTAAGAGCCTTCTCTGATCACCCCAGTTGGTTCAAGCTACTATCCTTCCACATTAACATTTCCTATTTAATATATAAATATATACGTATGTGTATATGCATATATACATATGTGTGTATGTATATATGTAAATACATACATACATGGAAATGGCAAACCACTCTGGTGTCTTTGCCAAGAAAATCTCAAATGAGGGCACAAAGAGCAGGACAGGATTGAATCGACTGAACTAACACACACACGTATGTCTACCATACACAAACACATACATACACACTTACACCTACACATGCACTTTATATATGAGAGTAGGAGGCCTAGCTGACCTCAGAGGCAGGAACTATTACTGTTGTCATTGTTCAGCTGTGTCTGACTCTTCTGGACCCCCTGAACCATGATGTCCGTGAGATTTTCTTAGAAAAGTTACCCGAGTGGTTTGCCAGCTCCTTCTTCAGTGGATTAAGGCAAATAGAGCCATGAACACATGTACTTAAATCCTATCTCTGACACATACTGGCTGGGACTCTGAAGGGTGGACTTGTTTCCAGAAGTCACTTAATGAGTAGGCAAGTCATGATCTAAGCAACTTTCTATAAATTGCAGAGAAGCTGCCAACCTGCACTGGTAAAGAGAGGTTCCCTACCCCAATGAAACCACCGGTCCACCCTCTATACTGTTTTTGGTTATCTGTGAACATACTGTATGCCCTCAGAATTTGAGCTCTTGGAGGACAAGGACATTCTCACATGTGTATTCCTAGCATCCAATAAATGCTTCTTGGTTGAACAAATCTACAATTCTAAATTTTATTAGATGCTCTGTATTTCAAGACACAGAATAAATTGGAGAAAGTACACATTATATGAGCTGGAATTTTCAGTCTTTAAAAGCCAGGTTTATGAGTATTAACAGGAAAAACAAAACAAAACACCTCATTATTATGAAATGGACTTTAGCATCAAACCATAAACATTAGGTACAATTCGTTCTTTCAGAAACTTAGGAGTTGGTTCTCAGTCAGTACAAGCAAAGAGAAATGCCAAGAAATTGATCACAGAGGTGAATGATCATAAAGTATCACTAAAATGATAATAGCTGATCTTTAATTAGCACTTTCAGGCTTACATAGAACTTTACATGCATGATCTCATTGGATCCTTACAACAACCTTCCAAGGGAGATGCTATTCTTATCATTATTTTCATTTTACAGATGAGGAAACTGGCCCACAGAGCTACTGTCAGAGGCAAGATTTGTACTACAGGTCTCTCCTGATTCCAAAGCAACCATCTTTCTGCCACACAGAAAAACATAATGTAACCCTTATCGTTGCTGTGGATTGTTGGACTGAGGTCTCTCTTACAACTCTAAAATTTTATGATTCTACTTAGCAAATCAACTAATTTTTTAAAGTTTAATTTTAGTTAAATTTAAATTAGCTTGCTCTTTCCCTCCAAAAAACTTTTTTTTTTCTTCTTTAAAATTCCCACCATGGCCAAGGACTAGGCATCTTCTTTCTGTTTGCTGGCCCGGAGCAAGTCTCATTCTTTCTATGCTATCCCTCCCATCTCCACCCAAGGGCAGAGACTCCAGCCCCCAATAATTCGGATAACCTACTCTGGGCTGTTCTGTACATTCTTCCCCAGAGAAAATTCCAAAACTTCCTTTGAACCACATTAAAAAAAGAACAAACAACTTGGTTAAACACACAGTCCAGATGGCAAAAACTGAGATTTCTCATTTCAGCGTCTTCCTTCCCCCAACCCCTCCTCCTCTCCTCTTATCAGTGTTGTTTCTCAGTGAGCCTGCCTGGTTGGGTGCTGGCCTCCAACTTTCAAGGCAAAAAGAGGCTCTCTAGAAGTCTCCTTCTGCCCATGGGAGATATGGGGAGGAAAGGAAACAGACATCTAGCCATTCCCGGACTACAGATCCCAGAGTGCCTCTCCTCCCTCCTGTCTCTCTGCTCTGCCCTTGTTGTTGAGCTGAAAGGGCTTTGGCTGAGTTTCAAGGGAAAGTCTTGGCCTCTCAGTCCGGACAGGGAGAGAAACAGCCACCAGGGGCCAAACTTGGGAAAGGGGAGGAGGAAAGAGAGGAAGAGGGAGTGGGAAAAGGCAGGGGGTGGGAGGAAGGAGAGCCAGAAAGGGGAGGGGTGGGACTGGGGGGTGGGGTGGGGGAGTGTGTATCCAACCTGTCACCAACTCCTAGGCTGGAGCTGGATCTTGGAGAGAAAGTGGAGGGGCGGGGGAAGAGGAGGAAAAAGGAGGGCTAGGTCTGTGGAATCCACTCCCAGGAGGGGAGCGGAGGGAGGAGAGTCTCAGCAGCTCTGCGCGGGGCTTGCTGGCCCCCTCCTCACTCTTCCACCTTCCACTGGAGGCGAGAGAAGGGAGAATTCCTCTCTCCAGCTCCTCCCCAGCCCCAGGGCGGTTCTCCCCCAGCCAATCCCCGCTCCAGGGCCTTGCGGGGCCCCGAGTTCGAACGGTGGAACTTTGGTGGCTCCCCAGTTCTCCAAGCCACTGCGCGCATTTAGGGTTGCCTGCCTCCCCGAAGGCCTGGGAAGGAGGAGTAGACTTGGGGCTACCGAGACTGAGAACCCGAAAGAGAGGGTGCTTTTGTGCACGGCTGTGTGAGTGTGTATGTGTGTGTAAGTGTGTGCAGTGCAGCCTCTCCAGCAGGGGGTGGAGCGAGTGGGGAGGCCAGGGGCTCGGGCTCCAGGCAGAGTCTCCGGTAGACGCTAGTCACGCAGGGGCGGCTGCCCAGAGTGGGGCGCGCCCGGGGGCTGCGGCTGCAGGCGGGCCGGCGGGGAGCGGGTTCGAGGTCGAGCTCCGGCTCGCTGCTCCCCGCGCGTCCCCCGTGCCCGGGCAGCGGGACGGCCTCGGCGGCTGGGCGGCGGCGACGGCCAAGGCGCGGGAGGGGCGGACTCCGTCGGAGCCTCCTTTCATGTCTGTGTGAGCCGGGAGCAGAGACAGGGGCGGGGGGCGGGGAAGGGAGAAGGAAAGAGGAAGGAGGGAGGGAACGAGAGAAAGAGAGCAGAGCCCAGGAGGGGGAGTGCGCTCCCCGGCCAGCCCCGGCTCATTCCAGAGCCGCTCCTCCTCTCCGCATCTGCTGGGGAGCCCGCACAGGCGCCCTCTTCTCCCTCTCTCCTCCCGCCTGCCTGCCCTTCCTCTCGGGCCGTCCGAGGAGGCCGGAGCGGCCGTAGGGCGTGCGAGGGTCCGGCCCGCCTGTGCTGCCGCTGGCCGCCCCCCAGTCGCCCGCCTCCCCCACCCTCGCAAGACTCAGCGGCGGCGACGGCGGCGGAGCCTGGGAGACACTCGCACACCATGAGCGGCGGCGAAGTGGTTTGCTCGGGATGGCTCCGAAAATCCCCCCCGGAGAAGAAGTTGAAGCGTTACGTAAGTACCGCGCGGCGCTCTACCTGGAGCGGGCTTCGCACCTCGGCCCTGGCCGCCCCCAGTCAGCCGGCCGTCGGGCGGGCGCTCGCCTTCTGTCTCTCCCTCCGTCTTCCCTCTCCGTCCTCCTCCCGGGCCCCTCGGGGGCAGGGGCGGCCGCCGACTCTGCGTGCGTGTGAGTGCGCCCTGGGATTTGCCTTAAAATTAAATCCCAAGCTTGGCCGCTTCTATTGCTTTCCCACCCTCAGCCCGGGCCCCCTCCCCCTTTTCTGGCCAGACACAAGCACACACAATCACAAATTCACATATACAATCACATGCACACACACTCAAGTGCACACGCACACGCACATGCACACACACGCACACGGACGTGAGACTTTCTCTAGCAACTTTCCTCCCTCCCCTCTTGAAAACTACGTCATTTACGGGTTAAAGCCCTAAGACCCAAAGCCGTAGGATCCAGACCCGGGAATTCTCCAGGAGGAAAAAAAAAAATTTAAAAAGGCTGTTAGTGTTTTGTTTTGTTTTGTTTTGTTTATCCCCTTTCATTGGAGCCGGGAAGAGAAGCTCTTCTTTAGAATATGCATCTTGAAGTCTTATAGTCTGGTACACACGCATGTTAAGATGATTCCCACCCCCTCCGCCCCTTTACAGCAAAAAGAATTTGAAATTCACTGTGGATTCTCTCATACCCCTCTAGCCCCTTGCTTTTCATTTGTTTCCGTCTCCCCTTTTCTGTCTTTCTGCTGGATTCTCCCCCGCCCCCCCGCCACACCCCTCCCTGCTCTTAGGGGGTGGGGAGGAAAGAGGGAGGACGGAGAATCTTAGGGGGATAGGATCCAGGAATTGCATTTTAGACGTACAAGGGACTGATTATTTCCTTAGGACCCTTCCTTTGCTGAACAGAAATGCAGAATCGAGGTGACATTGGAGTTTGGGTTTTTTATTTTGTTTTGTTTTTGCAAGGAAATAGATGGTGGTTTGCTGCGAGACCGATTGATTAATTTCCTCACCCGGGAAAGGACTGTGTTTAGAGCGCCTCCGATGCGCTGTCAAGTCACGTAGGAGAGGGACTGCTGATGTCAGAAGCGAGATCACCGAAGGGCTTCTTTCCCTGGGCACCAGAGTCGATTAAAAACAGTATCCATGTAATTGATACAAGGAACTGTTTCTCCACTGAACCTTTAGCACTGTTGGAAAAACAATTCCTTGAAAGAGCCGGCTTGACATAAGTGGAGATTTTCATCCTTCTCTGAGAGTTCCAGGATCCTGCTTCCTGGAGCCTTTTTTTTTTTTTTAACCGATTGATGTCTTTACCACAGCTTCCTGAAAAAGAAAGGGATGACACCTTTGTCTTGGCCACATGCTTTTCTTATAAAAATGTTCTCACCCGTTTTTTACTGGTCCTCAGAGATCCGAACTTTTTGTGTTGGACACCTGTGCCTCCCGGTAGATGTTTATCTTTTTTATGATTAAAGGGATAGGATTTTAGGTAAAGTTACTATTTTCTCAACTTCAAGTTCTCCTCAGTGAGTTTTTAGTTTACTTTCTTCCAGAATTGTATTTATTAATAATAATTAATTATTGCTTTAAAAAGGCTCAATGCCACAAATTCCACGAAGTCAGCAGTCTTACCTTTTCCTTCTCTCCGTTTTTTGTCTGATTGTCCTATCGAAGATTTTGCTTTCATCTAAACTTGGGGAGTTGAAAAGTCATTTTTATAAAGTTTAGAGCTGGAAGGGACTTTAGAGGTCCTTTAATTGAGCCTGTCATCAGGTAGACTTGGAATAGTAAATATGAGAGCTCCTTTGAGTCAGGGAGACCTTGATTCTAGACCCGCCTCAGATACGTACTGGCTTGTGACTCTGGGCTACTTGCCACCATTCTGTAGACCAGTGGTATCAACTTAAAATGTAAAGATCTCTGGCAGCCACATATTGACTTAGAAAATCACATGTTAACATTATCTATAGTGTATTATAGGCAGATAAATGCCAGGTCTGAAGTCAGGAAGACCTGAGTTCAAATGTGGCCTCAGACACTTACTTGCTGTGTGACCCTGGGCAAATCTCTTAACCCTGTTTGCCTCAGTTTCCTTATCTGCAAAATGATCCAGACCATTTCATTATCTCTGCCAAGAAAACCCCAGATGGAGTCACAAAGAGTCAGACAAGACTGAAAATGATTTTGTGTTGTATTTTTATTTATTTTGTTAAATATTTCCCAGTTACATTTTAATCTGGGTTGCACACACTAGGCAACCACATACCTCCTGTTTGACACTTCTGCCCTAGACAAGTATTTAAGGCTGTAAAATGCAGAAAAGTTGTTGACTTGAATTGGCAGAGGGAGTTTGCTATACCAATGGAATTACAGGTCTGTGTTCTATCTAGATGGAGAAACTGAGGTCTGGAGAATGACTTAGGTAGTACATTAAAGAGATAGGAGGTAGTGCAAAGAACAGCCCATATCATCAAGTGTAGCTGTGCCCTGACTTTCTTAAACAGTCTGGATGAAAAAAGGGGATTCACAGAAACAGTTACTGTCTATACGAGTTTAAATCACTGCTTTGCTTGTCTGGTTAACATGTGTGGCCATCTTGAAATGTGCATTATACTAGCTTGGGGTCCCTTGAGGCCAGAGTGTATAGCAGAGAATAAATGGTTCTGGTCTCTAGGGGGTTAGGAGTCTAATACATTATGAACCAGGGGAAATATTTGAAGCCCTTACATGCAGCCTTGTATTTGCAGGCCTTTGCATTAATTCATTCAAATGTGCTGAAAATAATCCCATGAAGTAGGACAAATTTTGTTTAGTTTTTGTCTGGACCTGTGATTTCATCTGCAAAGAGAACTTCTAGTATGAAACTTTCTCGATCTGTAATTTATAATATTAAAAATTGCCTGGGATCTGGGAAATAAAATACACGGGCACTGGGGTATAGAAATCCATCTTACCCTACTAGAAAGTTGGGGGTGGGGTGGGGAAGGATATAACAGAGACCAGATTGGGGGAAGGGGTATTCAGTAGGCTTGCTATCTTGGGGTGGGGTAGGGGAAAGATGGAGAGAAAATTTGTAACTCAAAACCTTGTTGAAATGAATGTTGAAAATTAAAAATAAATAAATAAAAGATTTTTAAAAAAGAAATGAAAAAAGTTGCCTGGGAACCCTGAGAGAGGGGAAGTGACTTGGCCATCCTCTTTAGGCTAATATTCGTTAGACTCAGAACCCGAACTCAGGTCTTTTTGACTCCATTGCTGGCTTTCCAAGAGGAAGAGAGGAGAGGAGGGACAGAGATGGGAAATGGGGTCATCTGTCTGAGCACCAGCAGGAAGTCCAGTTTCTCTGGACTTGTCAGTGAAAAAACTTTTCTTAAGCACATTTATCCATGTGCCAGGTATTGTGCTAAGTGCTTGGAATACAAAGGCAAGACAAATGCCTTCTGTTCTCTAGGTCTGGTCAGAGCTCACAATTTACTGGGGGATGAGGCTAGAAGGGAGAATGGGCTTTAAATGCAGAATAGAGAAGTTTGTATTTGATTTAGAAGTAATAGGTATCCTCTGAAATTTGAGGAGGGGAGTGATGGGGTCAGACTTTTGCTTTAGGAATGCCGCTGTGGAAACCATGGAGAATGGATTCTAGAGTGGGGGGAGACTTGAAGGGAGCCTAATTAGGAGCCTGTTTGCAATAGCCCATGTAAGAGAGACTGGGGGTCCGAAGTAGGGTAGTGGCAAGATGAGTGGAGAGAAGGGGTTAGCAGCGATAGATGCTGTAGGGTGGAATCCGCCGGACTTCGCAATTGATTAGAAGTGTGGAATGAGGGAGGGTGAAGAATGGATTTCTCCTTTGTTCCTCTCATACACTGTATATCTTGTAGTCTTATTAGTTTGTTATATCCTGGCAGATAGGGGTTGTCTTGTTTTTTATCCTAGTATGTTTCTTAGAGAGGAAAGGGGGTTGAATTGGTGTTACTTGGTTAGGGATTTGTTAAACAAGAGCTTGACCCCAGACCTTTTGATAGACAATTTGCTGTTGACACCATGTTATGTTGCCTCTGTAGTGATAGAGTGAGGGCAAGACCATATGCACATGAAAATAGGAAAGGAATGGTGTAGATTCAATAAGTAATCATAATATTCTACATTCACTAGTGCTGAGGCAGCTAGTGGTACAGTGGATAGAGCGCTGGGCCTAGAATCTAGAAGACCCAAGTTCAAATCTAAACTCAGATACTAGCTGTGTGATCCTGGACAAATCACTTACCTTCTTCTTGCCTCAGTTTCTTCATAGGATAATAACAGCACCACCAACCAGGTAAGGATCGAATGAGAGAACTGTTAAAAGCATGGATCGCAATGCCTGAAATAATAGGTGCTTAATACTTATCTTAGTCCTTTCCCCTTTTAAAGTTTGCAAAGCACTTTGCATTTATTATTGAGTTTGAATCGTAAAACAAACCTGGGGGTGGCTAGGTGGCACAGTGAATAGAGTACTGGCCCTGGAGTCAGGAGGACCTGAGTTCAAATATGGCCTCAGATACTTAACACTAGCTGTGTGACCTTGGGCAAGTCTCTTAACCCTAATTGCTCAGCCTTTCTCCCTCCAAAAAAAGCAAAAAACAAAACAAAACAAAACCCTGTGAGTTAAACACAACAGATAACAAGACTCATTTTACCACGTGGAGGTCATAGAGGTTAAGTGACTTACCTGCTTATGGTCATCAAATCCAAGGCCAGCCCGGTATCCACTATGCTGTGATGCCTAAAGTGTTTCTTGAATGTAGAGCTTCAGGCTTCTCCATTGTAGGATGCAATAGAATAGAGGTTCCTCATCCTCAAGTAGATCACAGTTTTAGACAAGAGAGGTCTCTGAGGGGAAAATACTTTGTCAACCTTAATGGTCAATTGAAATGTTATTTACCCTTAAGGAAAAACATGTATAAAAACATTGGGGAAGTGAAATGATATTAAGTAGGAATTGAGGGAGATGGGTAGATAAGGAGGTAGATTATCAGGTGGGTTATGAATAAGTGTCAAGGGGGATCTCTAAGTGTGGCAGCAGATATCAAATGATCTGTGCCTTAAATAAACCCAAGAGCCTTGACTGAGGGAGGTATAATAGAGGGCTAAATGACTTACCTAGAGCAAATAGGTATGAGAGTAATTGAGTGTTAGAGTCTGGAAAACTTGAGTTCAAATCCTACTTCAGGCATGTGGTAACTATGACCCTGGGTAAGTCACTTAATTGATCTTAGCTTTCTTTTCTATAAAAAGGGGATATCACTAGTACTTCACCCAGTTTTCTCCACTACTCCTATTACTTCTGATGATGATGGCTAGCATTTATATAGCAGTTAGCAAGCTCTAGGTATGCTGTCTGATTTGATCTTCACAAGTTTTAGGGATGGAATAAGATAACATATGGCAAACCTTAAAGTGCTACATAAATGCTAGCAATTATTATCTACTCTGCCACACTTCTCCATCTTAAATCTGGTCTTATTTTCCCTTTCTAGCTGGCATGTTGGTTGAGTAGAAGATTTCATTATTCAGGTTATTTCTCCTTTGGTCTTGGTCTCTGTCAGTCAGAATGACACCTGAAGAACTCTTTGAACTCCAAAGCTATGTTCCTATATTGATGTAGCGCTCATATTTGTCTTTAAAAAAAACATACACCGTGTGTGTGTGTGTGTGTGTGTGTATTTATTTATTTATATGGGGTGTTTTGTTTTTTTTTTTAAAGAAAGATCCTTGTTTTCTGGATGAAATTTTAGGCAAGCCGGCACAAGACCAGTGTTCCTGTTTACAATTTTATACTTTTGATTCTCTGTGGAATGACAGCTTGGAAGTTAGGGGGAGAAACACAGATTACTGGAGAGTACTCTGGATTTGGAATCCAAAGACCGAGAATTGAATCCCAGCTCTGTCATTTATAGCTTCCTACCCCTGTGATGTTGGACTGTTCAGTCCTCCTTCCTATCCCCCACTTCAGCCTGTTACCTTATGTGTAAAATGAAAGGGTTGGACTAATTGGTATTTAAGATCCCTGCCTGCTCCAAACCCATACTTCAATTCAGTAACCATTTATTTAGTTCATGCCTTGTGCTAGAAGTTGAGCTTAAGAGTCTAGGATTCAAAGAAAAAGAAATCATCCTGCCCTCAAGGAGTTTACATTCTGCTGAGGCTGGGAGGATAATACAGATACCCTGAGAAGCAAATTTGAAATTTTTGCAAGACAGCTTGAGTGCTAATTATTGGGCGGAAATCAGTAACTTTAATGGCATTTAAAAAATGTTTTCTTTACTGAGGTATGTTCTTAATAGTTTATTCAAGCCCCTCTTGATTTTTTTTTAATTAAAGAGAGTGATATTAATAAAATGAGAAGTTTCCTTGTATTGAGCAGAAACCTCCTTCCGAATCCTTTTATTCTTTTGGTTTTGTCTTTTTTAAATTCTTGTGATTGCCCAAGGGTCAAAGTCTTCTCTCTTTTTCCCCATTCTTGGCTTCTTCTAAAAAATAAAAATCTACTCCTTAACATCTCCATTGTTTCCTTTACCATGTTACTGTTTTCTGTGTTGGATATTAAACCTTTGTTTGTTTTTAATCTTTCTTCCAGTGATATTCATGTGCAGATTAGCTTCACCCAGGGCTCCAAAGAATGAAACCTTAGCCCTCTCCACAGGGAATGTTCTCCATAAAACTTTCCCATGTTATTCTCAGACTAATCCACAGAACCCTCTTCCTTTATGATGCTAAGTAAAGAGACTTTTACTATAGGATTTAAAAAGTTAAAGAGGGGTGGGTGGGGATTCCAGAGAATATCTCCAGACCTCTCATTTTACAGATGAGCAAAGTGAGGCCCCGAGAAGATGTCAGAAGATGTCAGAGAATCTGGATTCCAGTCTCATCTATATTCATTTTCTGTTTCTGTGGCCAAAGATTTCAAAGTCTCTTGACTTTTATTCACTTCAGTTCCCTCATCTGTAACATGAGAGGGCTGAACTTGGTGGACACCAAGATCTCAGTTTTAGCCCTAAATCTATGATTCTCTGTGATTTGCCTGACTTTGGCTTTATTCGTGTCAGAATTCAAATGCAGGTCACTTGACTCCAGACAGAGGTAGTTTTCTGCTACACCCCACGTGCACTCTTTTCATCCTACTTTAATTCTATTTGAGTGCATGCATGATGTTTTGAATGAGTCTTTAAATTCTAGGTAAGGTCATATTTAAGACTGAAATTCAGTGGTTAGTGTTGGTCCAGATGGACACCCTTCCCACCTGCAGAGGAGTCCTCCTGTATACCTTGCCTTAAGCCCAGACACCAGGTTTGCTCTCCTTCCTTATACCTACTGTCAGCCCTTAGGCAGGTGTGTGCTCACAGCAGGGGGAATTCACTTCTGGCTCCAGAGCTCCTTGACCTACTCACTGACAGTTGGCCCAAGAATGGGGTCCAAGCCATTTCTTGGGGTTTATGTTGGGCACCCAGCTTGGGTTCTGTCTGCAGAGCAGCTGTCAAATTTGTCTGAGCCCAGGGAGTATGCCTGGAAACAGAAATATCCTGGTGGGGGGGCCGGGGCACATGTCTGACACCTGGTGCCTAACCACATACCAGCCTTGCATAGGTTTAAGAAGTGTTCTTGGGTTCCTGCTGTATTGTCTGTTTGTTTTTGAAGCCCCTTGTCAGGATGCCGGTGAGGGGTGTCTGACAGCTCCCTTTTTCTCTCTTCCCTCATGAGCTTTGAATTTGATTTTGCCATTAGCAGTCAAGAGATCCTTTAACTCTTAGTTGTAATCTATGGGAGTTATATAAGTGAATTATTAATTTAAAATATTATTTTTAAGACTCATGGAGTCTTAAGTCAAGGGGCATTAGAAACCATCCAGTCTAAGCTCATTTTTTACTATCGAGGAAACTGAAACCATCAGGAAGCAGTCCATGTTAATTTATATTAGAATCACAGTTAGCCTATTTCCCCTTTACTTTTTAGCGGCTCTCTGGTTCTGTAGATTAAATGCTGAAATTGGGATCGGGAAAATGTGGGTTTGAATCTAGTTTCTGACACTTAACGACTGTGTGATTTGGGGCAAGTCACTTAACCTCTAAGTTTCAACTTCCCTATTTCTATGGTGGGCATGGTGATAATTGGGTCACACATGAGATAAACTATGTGAAGATGGCACAGTGCCTGAATCAGGAAGATCTGAATTCACCTCCTGCCTCAGACACTTACTAGCTGTCTGACCCTGGTCACTTAACCTCTGTTGACCTCTTTCCTCATCAATAAAATGGGAATAATACTAGCACCTGCCCCCAGGATTGTTGTGAGGGTCAAATGAGATAATAATTGTAAAATGTTTAATGTGGTGCATGGCACATAGTATGTAGTAAGTGCCATATACATTTTAGCTATTATTGTTATTAAAGAACTTTGAAAACTTTAAAGCCCTATATAATTGTAAGAATTTTTTTTTGGGGGGGAAGAGATTTATATTCTGTTATAATCATATTTCTTGAGGTTAAGGGTTACTCAAAATCTCATGTAAAATTTGCCAAAACCCCACATCTGAAATCTGGCATCTTGGAGATCATGGACTAGCTCTTGGAAGCTTTTTGAGTTTGGTGTGGTGTTTGTAGAACGGTGCTGTTATTTTTGTAATTTTTTCTTGTAAAGGCTACTTTTCAACAATAAAAACACCACCCATGATATTGCACATTTTTGTTAAGACTTCATCAATTCAGTTGTTTCTGAATATTTGATTGGTTATGGGTGGTTGTGTTTGTTGAGTATTGAAAATAGTAATTAAACTTATTGTATTTTAATTCGATAAAATTCTTGGAAACTCCTGGCTCTCAGTGGCTGTGCCAGAAGCTGTTACAGTCATACTTGGGTAATAGAGCTGACAGCTGACTGATATTTTCAGCATGTATTTTGTCGTAAGAGGTTTCTGGAATGGACATTTCTTAAAGAATAAACTAACCTAAAATATTTTTTAAAGCTGAAATGAAAAATAAATTTATTGGTCTACATTGAAATTCACTACATAAACTAGAAGCATTTCCAGTAAGATCAGGAGTGAAACAAGGATGTCCACTATCACCCCTCTTATTCAGTTTGGTACTAGAAATGTTAGCAGTAGCAATTAGAGAAGAA
>CM053592.1:72898015-72915561 GCA_028646515.1 Pseudochirops corinnae | reverse complement strand
TAAAAAAATAAAAAAAATAAAAAAAATAAAAAGAAAAAAAAAAAGAAATAAAATCTCCTTCCACTGTTACAGACACCGATTTTCCACATAATATAGCCTTGCCAATTTAAAAAGAAGACAAACCAAAAGAGGGTAGATAATGAGTGTAATTGTGGCTAAAGCATTTTGCTTTTTGTGCCCTGCCCCTCTCCCCATTTGTTTTGAGGTTTTTTAGTTGCTTACTTATGAGATAGCTATGGAATGGATGATAGAAAGAATGCTGGATTCAGTATCAAAGAAGGATATGGTCTGAATCTTAGCAACTTCTGTGCTTTATGACCTCAGGCAAAAACCTTCCCTCCTCTAGGCTGTTTGCCTCATCTGCAAAAATGAGGAGCTTTGAACTTGATGATCTTCCACATCCTTTCCAGCCCTACCTCCCCTCTAAGTAGATGAAGATTTTCTTTTCTTTCTTTAAAATATAAAGGATTTCACTGGCTAAGCAGTAAGAATGTAAGTCGTGAGAATTTCCTCAAGTTTCCTGCCAGACTTTGAATTGAAAGCACCAGGAAAAAATTTTCTGGAATGAATCTCTCATCTGTTAGTCAGATTTAAGGAACCATTCCTTTCAATATGGAAGTTTGGTGTGTGAATGGCAAGCAGAGTTAGAAAGGCCTAAGAGCTTCTGTCTTATTTATTTTTTTGTGTAGAGCGGTAGGTCTCTACGTTGCCCAAAATCAGACATGACATAATGGGACTGGCTTTGAACTAAATTTGATTAAGCTGGACCATTGTGATAGGCTAGCATTACTATCACCAGACTTCTCTTGCATTATTCATCATCAAAAAATACATTGCATTTATGGGGATCAGCACTGTGGAAATCAGTTTGGTGAATAATAGCTAGGAGAAGTCACAGCCAGGGCAGCTAGGTGGCACAGTGGATAGAGGCTTGGGCCTGGAGGCAGGAAGATGCCACATGAGTTCAAATACACCCTTAGGCACTTACTATCTGTGTGACCCCAGGGAAGTCACTTAACCTTGTTTGCCTCAGTGTCTTCATTTGTCACACGATCTAGAAAAGGAAATGGCCAGCCATTCCAGTATCTTTGCCAAAAAAAACCCATATGGGGTCACATAGAGTCTGCTATGACTGAGCAAAGTGACAATAAATCTAGACCAGGTCTGACTCTGCCACTCTTCTTTTCAAGAATTATCAGTGGCTTCTTATTGCTTTGAGGATAAAATAAATAAATATAAATAAAATAAAAACTTTTCAGTTTAGCCCTTAAAGCCCCATACAGTCTGGCTCCCCCCAGACCTGTTTTCACACTAATCCCATTTCTGCATTTCCTGTTCTAACCTAACAAGGGCTATGTCTCCCATGTCTGGAATGCCCTCCTGACTCACCTGTTTCTTAAAATCCTTAGCTTCTTCAAAGCTCAGTCCTGGAGGCACCTCCAGGAAGACTTCTTGGATCCTCTTGGTTGTCTGAGTTCACGTCTTCCTCAAATTATGTTGTATCTATTTATCTGTTTAAATGTGTCCCCCAGCACAATGTCAAGTCCTTAGACCGTGGGCAAGGACTATTATCTATGTACTCCAGATTGAATTTAAAAATTGGACTTTTCTTCGATGTTTAAAAAATACAAAGAAATTTTTTTCTCCCATTTTATTAAGGGTAAAATGCCCTTTTCTGTTCTTTTCATCCTTATCAACATCTTTATCTGTTTTATAAATCTCCAAGATTCCTGAAAAAGGAAGACAACACCTGGTGTTTGTTGTTGAGTTGTTTCACTCCCGTCTCACTCTTTGTGAACCCATTTAAGGTTTTCTTGGCAAACATACTAGTGTGGTTTGCAATTTCTTTCTCCAGTTCATTTTACAGATGAGGAACTGAGGCAAACAGGGTTAAGTGATTTGCCCAGGGTCATACATCTGTAAGTGTCTGAGGCTACATTGGAATTCAGGAAGATGTCTTCCTGATTGTAGGCCCAGTGCTCTATCCATTGTGCCACCTGGCTGCCTCACCTAGTGACTCCCCTGTTATTGATAATAGGTCTGTATTGACTGGTCCTTGGATAGCATGCGATCATGAGTTTGAGACATCAAATCTTTCCAGCATGATGGAATCTTCCCCAGCTTGGGTTCTTCAGGAGAAGCCTTCAGGAGCTTGAGTCAGTCATCTCCATAACACAAGAAGACACAAGTAGGTCTTTGAGGCTTATGGTAGATGTAAGTTGGCCAAAGCCTGTAACCAGTGGTGATTGACCAGCAGCTTGGTACAGTGGAAGAAGCATCAGACTTCTAAATTGGGTTCTAAATTTGTAAGATGAGGAGATTAGACTAGATGAACTCTCTGGCTCCTTTGAGCTAACTTAAATCAATAATCCTACATGACATAAATACAAAGTAGTATGGATCATCAGAAAGTGCTGTACACCTGTCATATATTGACAGAAAGAAATAACTAACAAGCACCATATATTAAATGACCTAGATATTAGACCTGTTGGGTTGATCTTTTCTGGAGGATTTGTGAAAGGTCACCAACAAGAATTCAATAGTCTAAGACAGTACCAGTAGATTCATATCTTCACTAAGAGGGGTGAAGGAGTGATGGTGACTCAGATTCATGTAAGTGTCACTCTCAATTCAACAAGTATTTATTTACGAAGTGCCTGCCATATGTAAGATGCTGGATATGAAAACAAAAATGAAAAACAGGCCTTTTCCACAGAGGACTTACTTTCTCCTAGAGGTGTGGGGGGGGGAAATATAACATGTATGTGTTATAAGTATGGGGAACAAAAGAGTGTATGCACAATAATCTCATTTCAGTTCATGGTTGGGATTTCTCTGCCTTCTCACCAGTCTCTTTCCTATCCTGGAGAAACCTTCACTCTGGGGTTCTGCTCTACTCATTGGTGATTCCCCATTTTGGATCACCATTTTGTGAGGCGCCCCAGTCATGCTTACTTTATACCTGACTAGACACATTCTTCCCCACCTCTTCAGTAGCCCCCTTGCCCCTGAGTTGGCCCTCTTCTCCCCTCACCTTACCCCACTCCCAACTCTGTTCTCTGGATCCTCCTTCCACCCACTACCTTCAGCTTCCCTTAAATGTTGTTTTCTCTCATTAAAAAGTAAGGTCTTTCAGGGCAGGGACTGTTGTCTTTATTTTGTTCATATATCTAGCACTTAGCACAGTGCCTGACACATAGTAAATTGCTTAATAAATACTTAATTTGTCTATCTATCCATCCATCATCTCTCTCTCGCTATATCCATTTATTTATCTGTCGATCCATCCAGCTCTATCTATCCTTTCTCTCTCTCCTGTCTCTCCCTCTGTGTGTGTGTGTGTGTGTGTGTGTCTATTGAACAACATCTACTTCTCTGTCTGTGCATCTCATCTGTCTATCTCACTAACTCACTATCTCACTATCTATCTAGACATCTAGACTCATGGAAGGCCTGACCTTTAAAGGAAGCTATGGACTCTATAGTTGTTTTTGTCATTGTTCATCCTTTCTCTAAGATGACCAATGACATCATGAGGGTGATATCTTGACTTGTCCATAAATTGGATTTAAGTGAGGCAGAGCCGTGCAAAGTTGTCAGCCTCCCTCTCTCCTCCAGAGTCATTGAAGTCCAGTGGCAAGACAAAAATCAACATGACTAGTGATAGCCTGGGGTCTTAAAGGACTTTTGGAATTATCCTATATCAGATTCTGTTGGAGATTGTTTTAATGGGAGCACAATTTATATACCGGATGACTGGGACCTTTTTTTTTCTGTGAACTTCTTGATGTATGATTTTTTTCCCTCCATGTTGTTTGGGATAACTCTATTTCTTAAGTTAGATTCTAAATATAAATGATAACACCTTTGCCATAAGAAGTCTACTAATTAAAATTGTTCAGTGTACAGGCCACCTTTTGGAAGAGACAATTTTGTGCTCAGAGACACATGGATACCCTGGCTTCCTTTCTTGTGTTTATCTATTGCAGAAGCATCATCTGCTCAGTACAAGGAAGGGGACCCTCTGGAGTGCATCTGTTGAATGGAAACTTTCAGACAGGATATCCCCCTTCCGTTATTTTCTGGTGTCATCAGTGTTAGTCTGTCACAAGGGACTGGTTGGGCTTTGTGCTTTCTGGAGGCTCCCAAATTAAGCGGGAAAAGAGACCCCTCCCACCCCACTCCCCCATGCTCCAAACCCCTGATCCCACTTCCTTTTGGTTAAATATCAGCAATTATATGTTTAAAATACAGCGCTGCTGTTTGACATGAAAACCCATCTGTGGTGAAGTGTGGGAGTAGTGGTTCCTGCTGACGTCCCTGAAAATCCCAGGTCAGTCCCTGAGCTGTATACAAGAGTTATATTTAGAAGACACTGTGGATTCTGTTTTTTTAAATGCCATAAACATGTTTGTATGGTTATTTTTAGTGTTTGCAGACTTTACTGAACTCTCAGACTGGCAAGTCAGATGCTGTCTGTTCTTAGCCTCTGACCACAGATGGCAGGAAGGAACACTGGAATAGGAGTCAGGGGATCTGCATTCGAATCCCAGACTGCCACTTACTAGCAGGGTGTCTTTGGGAGAATCATTTTAAATTCCCCAGACTTTAATTTTCTCATCTGTAACAAGAGGGACTTGACCTGGAATCATTTTTAAGGACCCTTTCAGTTTGAAATAGAGGATTCTCTGGCAGTTCACAGCTAATTGAATCACAGAATGGTACAGCTAGAAGAACGTTAGTGGTGATCTTCTGTGGCCACCTTTATTTTACATCCGAGGTCACCGAAGGCCTGAGAGGAGTTGAGTGACCTTCCCAGAGTCATTGCTGCTGAATAGTTGAGCTGGGACCCAATCCCAGGTCTTCCAGCTTAGTGGCAATCTGGGCCATGCTTGAGAGTTTAATATTTTTTAAAATATTTACTCTAAAATACTGTGATTTTTATTCCTTCTAAAATATATATTAGAACATACCTTAATAGATATCTTTTATGAGCTATGATAGAAAAAAAATAATCACCTGGTGGATGGATATACTTACTACCGTAATGACTAGCACTTATCTATATAGGACTTTATAAATATGATCTCCTTTTGTCATGACAACAACTTTGGGAGTAGTTACTAGTATTTATCCCCTGTTTATAAATGGGGAAACTGAGGCATCGAGATGTTGATTGACTTTCCCAGGGTGAGGCATTAAATATTAGGGAACAAATTTGAACCGAGGACTTCCTAACTCCAAGTTAAATATTCTTTATCTATTGTAGCACTCAGGTGTCTTATGAAGGTGAACCCTTATGGATGTAGCTTAGCTAAGACATTGTCAATCTTATGATTAAGACTACAAAATCAATTGATGAGACCTTACTGTCCTTTGTACTCTGCTGGCAGAGTCTTTAAGAAACCAGACTACAGAAAGCTCCATCAGGGCAGAGCTTTAGTGGAAGAACAGTTTAAAAACCATCTGCAAAAATTGAAAACGAATATTGCAGAATTTTGTAGAATGTTCTCAAACCTGAAGAAATATGAGAGAATACCTCTTCCCCACCTCCTCTTCCTTTGCAGACATGTGTGGAAGGGGAGGAGGGTCACAAGAGTGGAACATTGAATGTGTTGTAAGATTCTATGGGGATCAGTTATGCTGATTTTTTTTCTCTTTCTCTTTTTTCTTAAAAAAATAAATCTTTGTTTTAAGGAATGCGTCTGAAGAGGAAGGAGGAGAAATACAGCATGTGGGAGTTGGGGAGATTTAGGCAAAATTATTAACACCAAAAATGTTTGATCAAAATTTATTTTTTAAAAAATCTATGACATTTCCTGCTATCTTAAATTTTAATGGCATAGCTTCACTTTAATAGTTATTTTAATGGCAAGCCTTCCCACCTCCCACCCCAGCACCTGTGGAAGTGGGTCTATGGGAAGACATGGAGGAGTTGTTTTCTGGGGGTAGAGGGGTTAGCATTAGTGAAATTTCGGATTCATCCAAGTTATTCAGTAATTTGTGAGGATTCGGTAATTTCACCAGCAGGTAATGCAAACCTTTGATACCTTAGTAGGTGTGGTACATTGTAAAGAGCTGTAAATCTGGGCTCAGGATAAGGGGATTTGAATGACCTTGGTGTAGTCTCTGAGTTGTGTTTTTCTCATCTGTGTAAAGAAAGACGTTAGAACCAGATCAATCAAGCACCGTAGCATATTCTTCATCTTTATCCTCTAACTGCAATTGGATGTCCCTGACACCTCTGTCCTAGAGCCTCTTTTCTTTTCACTCTGTGTCATCTGGCTTAGTGATTTCATCAGTTCCTGGGGATTCAATGATCATTTCTATGCCAATGATTCTATATACTGCATTTCATTGCATAATTGTTGCATATTTTATGCCTTTTCTTTTTTTTTTTTTTTTTTGCAAAAAAATGGGGTGTGACCATTATATAGAGATGTTTGGATTTTTTTGTTTTTGAATTTGTGCTGGCATTGCTTAAAACTCACTTATTACTAAGCTGTCTGTGGTGCAAGATTAGGATGCATGGCATAATCATGAATATACATTAAAATTACAAAGAAGCAAGTCCTACTAATATCACATGACTACTTACTCCCAGCAACCTCGCCTGCTCTCCTTGCGCCTATGGCTCTTCATTGGGTTGAGTGATGATGCCATTAGTACTGCAGCACTTTAAACAAACCATGCAAGTTGACTTTCAGAAATATATTGATGATATGTTTGTACTGAGAATGCAAGGCACGAGAGAGAAATGAGTATCCATATGCCACTGGTGAATGAATACATTGCTGCGATGTTTGCCTGTTAACCTGCATGACAAACAGAATTCTACCATGCGATGGTTATGCTATGAAAGGTTATAAACCAATTTTTAGACTGAAAAGTAACAATAGGGTGTAACAATTATGCCATAAAATATGGTATTCTGTGATTATTATTCTATATATTCTGTGTATGTATATGTGTGCATGTGTTTATCTGTAACTATATATATCAGTCTATAGATGGATGTATGTATAGATAGATAGATGATAGCTAGCTAGCTAGATGATAGATGAATAGATAGATGATAGATACATGGATAGATAGATAGATGGATAGATAGATGATAGATAGCTAGATAGATGATAGATGGATAGATAGATAGCTAGATAGATGATAGATAGATGGATGGATAGATGATAGCTAGCTAGCTAGATGATAGATAGATGGATGGATAGATAGATGATGGATGGATAGATGATAGATAGATAGATGATAGATAGATAGATAGATGATAAATAGATGGGTAGATGGATAGATAGATAGATAGATAGATAGATAGATAGATATAGTTATATAAATCCAACTCTGGTTTTTCTCCTGAGCTATAATCTCATATCACCAACTGCCTTTTGAACACCTCACAGTGGATATTTTTCAGAAATCCCAAATTCACCATGTCCAAAACTCAGTATTTACTCCCTTCCTCTTTTGAACTTTCCTATTGTTTAGAGTGCCTCCATCCTCCCAGTCACTCAGGCTCACAGCCTTGGCACCATCCCTACCTCCTCACTCATTCACCTTCCATTTCCCATCTATTGTTAGGTCTTCTTGTTTCTACCCGCACAACATCTGTTTAGCTTGTCTCCCTCTCTTTACTCAGACTGCCTTGGCCCTAGTTCATCACCTCTCACCCACGTTATTGTAATAACCTTCTAATTAGTCTCCCTGAATCATGTCTCTTCCTTACTCTTCTTCAGTGGTATTGATTTCAAATGGAAAAGGGATCCTGGTGGGCCACCATATTGACTTAGAGTACCATAAATTCACATTGTCTGTGTTGGACTGTATTTTTATTAATTTGGTTAAATATTTCCCAATTACATTTTAATCTGGTCCACAGACATGATACCTCTGTTCTCTAGTTCATCCTCTATCTGGCTGCCAAAGTGATTTCCCAAAAGCAGAGGTCTGACCATCTTACACTCCTACCCAATAAACTCCAGTGACTTATGGTTATGGGCAGGATAAAAAAAAATAAAATCCTGCCTGTCATTCAAAGCTTTTTGTCACCTGACCCTTCCATATTTTACCAGTCTGTTTTTCCCTAACTCCCCTTCCCATACTCTATATATTGTGGCCGTCTTGATGATGATGTTCCCCATGTAGCCACATCTTCAGGTGGCAGTTGTCCAATCTGTCCCTTTAATAGAAGCTTTGCCATGCCTTCCCTTCTGTTGGCATAACCTTTAAGGAGGGTTTTGGAGAAGGAATATGTACATGTACTATAATTATTTGAGTTTCTGAAAATTATTTTCAGTGAGTTTGGAGGAGTGGAGACTCTGGATAAGTCACTCACTGTCTGTCTCAGGTTTCCTCAGCTGTAAAATGTGGATAATAAACCTCCCTCCCAAGTTTTGTGAGAATCAAATGAAATAATATCCGTAAAGTGCTTAGTACTTGACACATAGCAGATAGCTAATAAATGTTTATTTCCTTCCCCACTAAATCCTATTCATTGCTTTTTTGGTGAAAGAAGCAAGAAGCTATCCCTCTCTTCTCCCTCCACTCCCCCAATCCTTTATACCCACTCCTCATGTATTAAATCACACTTTACCCTTATAATTGATGTTATTTTCAGCCCATTGTGTCTGCTTCCTGTTGGTCAAAGGTTAGTAGGATTGGGTGGTGTAGAGTGGGATAGAAAGCTAACAGGAAAAAGAAAGCCTGGATTATTTTCATGCAAGACATATCCATAGAGATGGGCAGGATTGCACTTGGATTTGTCGAAAACAGAGAAAGGTAAACGGTCACCAACCTTTTCTTCAGTGCTGAAGCTGTTCTGTGCATGTTGTGTAAGGAAGAGAGTTTTTCCAAAAGAAAGTGATGTTTTAAGAGGAAACTGGTTTCCCAATCCCATTCCACTAGCTGGAGGGGAGGAGGATTGGTTATTTTCTGAAAACTGTTTAGTATTTTAACCCAGGAGTTATATACAAGGTTTTATTTTATGTGTCTAAAGGCTATTCATTTCATTATTTGGAGTGAGTGCTTTTTTTTTTTTTTTTGCCTTGCCCAGAATTTAGGATTCGGTTTGGATGAGATTCCTTTTCCTTTTTTAAATTTAGCATGCTTTAAATTGGATGTGTCCAGAATGAATGGTTTCTGCCATTTTGGAAGCTGCCTCAAGGAGAGTTTTAGAGGGTTTTTTTGTTTGTTTTTGCTTTGCAATCTTTGTCCTTGTAATGTTAGGGGAATATAGTTTTTACTTTCAGAAAAATCACATGAGCCATTGTTTTGACCAATCCTAAATAAATTTAAATATAGAATCTCAAAAAAATGGTGTTCTTGTGTACCATGTCTCATTACTCTTTCCACTTGCTTGGTGTTGAGGGATTTTGTGTTTCTATTTATATTAAGCCATGAGTGATATATTTTGAAATTTAGTAAGAGAATGTGAGTGTATGTGTATTGGGGTGGGGGAGTTGCTTGCCTTTGTAAAGAGCTCTGTTTATAATCTAGATTTCATTGTCTTCCACCCATAAAATCTGAAATAGAAAAATTAAAATGTTTATGATTTAGAAAGATTGATATAAAAATTTGATAACTTTTTGGGAGATGTGTTTTTATTTCTGTATAATCATGTGCAAAAATGTCTTAAATTGATAAATTGTATTTGGACCATTAAAGTCAATTTTGCTTTAAATCAGCTTATTATACCTATCATTTATAGAGTGCTCTAAGATTTACAGGAATTTTACAAATATAATAATAATAATAGCCAATGTTTATATCATGCCTACTGTGTCCCAGACGCTATGATAAGCACTCTATTATTATCTCATTCCCACTGTTTTTATTATCCTCATTTTTACAGATGAGGAAACTAAAGCAAACAGAGGTCAAGTGATTTACTCAGGGGCATACAGCTAAGTTAAGTATCTGAGGTCAGATTTGAACTTGGGTCTGCCCAGACTCTGGACCCAGCACACAATTCTCTGTACCATGTAGGTGCCCCTCAATGACCCTGGGAGTGGAATGCAATTTTTATCCCAATTTTAATTCCTATTAAGTGTGTTGCAGGGCAGAATAAGGAAGGACAGTCTTTTCACACACTCCTTAAAAACATAGATTTTGGCTCTTTTAGAGGTCAGGATCCTGGATTATGAGCAGGTTCCCCACCCCTGGCTCTTGCCTGCTTTCACAGATGTTCTTTGATCTCTTCCAGATTGGTCCTGGGTCATACAAGTAGTCCAGTTAGGATTGAAACCAAGTCCTCTGATTTTAGGCTTCCTGACTCAAGTCATTTTGCCTTTTCCATGGTGTGTGATAATCCTCTGACTCACTTCTCCTTGCTCTTGCATCCTTGGCAGGATGATCTGTGTTAGCTCCAGCTTTCATTGACCAGAACTCCTAGGGTTTCAGATGATTCCTGACTCATTAATTTTTAGATGAGTGAGACAGATGTTACAGGTTTCCTGAGCCTATGAAAATACCTGAATTGTGAGTTGATAAAGAACTGAGATTAATAATGCCTAGCCTAGAATCACTGAGGTGTAAAATTTTATGTAGATTTGCAAGGGACCTTAAAAACCATCCAGATCACTCTAGTGCTAAGGACCGTAGAGTTTCTATAGTCTTTTCCCTCATTTTCTAAGACTGTAAGAGAGTGATGGCCATGAGTTTCTCTGTCACATCATCCCTTTCTCAAATTAGATTAACATTTGTGTTCTTTGCCTCCTGGATGCTTGCTGTTTCTCCCCCATACCTGCAATGCTCTCCATCTTCCCTTCTGCCTCCACTCCATGCTTGCCCCTGGGTTCCTTTGTGTCTCAGCTAAAATCTCACCTTCTGCTAGAAACCTTTCCCAGTTCCTCTTAATGTTAGTGCCTTCCCCCTGAGACTACCTCATATGTATGTACGTAGCTGTTCTCATATTGTCTCCCCAATTATCAGAGGAGCTCCTTGAGGGCAGACCCTGGTTTGGTTTCCCACTAAAAAAAGAGACAATTGGGGTTAAGTGACTTACCCAGAGTCACAGAGCTAGTAGTAAGTGTCTGAGGTCAGATTTGAACTCAGGAAGATGAGTCTTCCTGACTGCAGGACTAGCACTGTATCCACTGCACCATCATGGGAAAGAGCAGTAGAGGTGGTGGTAGTGGTATAAAAATGGAAGGAGGTAATTAGAAAAGGCCTTTAGCTTTGCTTTGAAGGGGTTCCTAGTGGTGGAAGTGATTGACATTGCTTACACAGGAGACGGCTTATGGAAAGGCCAAGGTACAGGAGATGAACTGTTCTTTTCTGGGAACAAGTTAGACCAGTTTGGCTCAAGCCAGAGTTGTGAAAGAAGTTTGGAAAGATAGGTTGGAGCCTGGTTGAGAAGGTCTTTAAACACTGCATGGAGAACTTTGTATATTATGCTGCATCCAGTAGGAAACACTGAAGGATCCTGAGACAGGGAATTTAAACTCAAGGGCGGGACTATTCATTCCTGTCTTTGTATCCCCAGGCCTAGGTCTTGCTCTTCTTGGTAGGTGCTTAATAAATGATTGTTGAATGAAAGAGTTAATTGATTAAGCCCCTCCGCCTCTTTCCTAACTGCGGTCACGAGCAAAATCGCGTCATAGCAAAAGTTCCAGTAGACTAGAGTACTAATTATGACAAAGTTTGTTCTTTTTTAATGTGGTGCTGATTCCAGGACTCACAATTAGCAATGTTTTCAAAGAGTGAGTTGCCAGCATCATCCATTGGTAATTTTAAACCCACTTCCTCCAAACTACTATGAGACTTATGAATTAGACTTGACTTTTTCCATGAAAGTGTAATGATTTTTTTTCTCAGTTCTGGCTAATTTGTTTTATTTCAGACAGAATGTGCAAAACTAGCATTTACTGGGGCTGTGAAATACCAAGTGGGTTTTTTTGCGGGGGGGGGGGGGGGAGAGGGGAGGAGGAGATTGGGGTAAACTTGTATCTCAGCATTGTTCTGCATTATTCTCAGTATTTTCTTTTGTTTATATAACTAAGCTAAAGTTAGAACCTACAGTGCAAGACTAGAAAATGGTGACAATAGTTGGAAAACAGGAAATTTTAGACTTGTGTGTGTGTTTGGAACAGATGACCATGATGATAGAGCCAGAGGAGTGGAAACTTCCACTGGGCCTGTTTTTTCCTTATTTTGCTCAGTGAGAAAAGATGGGGCTTCCTGGAAAACAAGTTAAGTAAGTTAAAGCAAATACTTTTGTTGTTTTTCCTTACTTCCAGAGTGGACGTCTGGATTTTTTGTCACTTTTCTACCACTGGTAACAAGATTATAGAAAAATAACATTATAGGTAAATAAACAGAACTTTAGAGGAACACAACTTGTGCAGATCCAGGAGAATCTAAGCTGCCTGAAGACAAGAACGGTTTTTTTGTGGTTCTTTCTGTCTTTGTTTTTCCCAGTGCTAAGCATGTTGTCCTTGGCACACAGTAGGTTGGTTGGATTGGATTAAACAGCTGATCTTAACAGCAAAATATGATTTGTTTTGTTTTCTAAAATGGTTTTGAAAGAAATATAACGAGGGGTGACTTTTATGGTTATTGAACTCTAAGAGAAGAACCCAAGGGGAAGTGTCTGTCCCTCTGTTTAAGAGATTTCCTATTCTCCTTGGTTTGTTGCATCTTCTCCATCCAAGTCCATTATTAAAACAAAATGGGACATTACTTATTTGAGCCACTTCCTTGGTGAGACCTCTCCTATAAAAGGTCCTGTATTTTTATGCTTCGGACAGAAGGTACAGTTAATTCCTTAGCTGTCAAGACCTTTGAGAACATAATTTATCAGTAAATTACGGCTTTTAAAAATACCCCTCTCCCCTTTCTATTTCCTTAATATTCAGACAAAGGTATGATTGGGTCATTTGAACAAGAGATAAGGGACCAGTTTGACCTCCACCAAACTGCACTGCCACCCCTACCCCACTAACAGACATTTTCTATCTAAAGAAAATCGTTAACCCTTCCGTTAACTGATTGGCTTATAAATCAAGTAGAACATGGATTTTAGGCCTTTTTTTTTTCTTTTTGAATGGGAAGAATAAGGGAACTGGTGAAATTTATTTTTCTCTACTTTATAGAATCCAATATCAGGGTGGAAGGCAACTTAGAATTAATTTAATCCAACCCCCACATTTTATAGATGAGGAAACGGAAGCCCAAGTTAGTGAAAGACTTGAATAATGAATATCACAAGGACTTAGTGGAAGAACAGCAATTTTCAAATGTTTAATTCTACCAAAGAAACCAGTATATAGCTTGTCATGTGTTTATAGGGCTGGCCTTGAAATCAGGAAAACCTGGATGGATACCTATTGGCTATGTGGCAATGGAATCCTCTGTGCTCCCAGGCAGTTCTCTACAATCATAAATCACTGATGAGTTGTCCCATTAGCATTGGTGAAAGAAGGACTTTCTATACTTGGAATTCCTCCTACCAATGAAATTATCAGTCCTTCTCCCCAAAACCCCAGGAACATCACAACAAAGACATCATTAAACTTATTTATTGTTTAATCAATCTCAAAAACCTCATCAAGCCTCATCATCATTTCACTATTCTTTTGTTTCTAATTTCTCCTGAATAAAATAGCTATTTAGTCAAATTACAATGGTACCAGTCCAAAAAGTGTAACTCTCCAGAATACAGGAAATGCTTCAGGCTTATCAGGTCCAAATTAAACTTAGGTTCTGACTCAGTAGGAAAATAATCAAGGAAAATCTTTCTGTGGTCCCCCTAGTGTTTTCTTGTTTCCTATCCATTTCTGTTGGTTAACCCAGAGTGGTAATGGTTCGTTAACCATTGAGATCTAAACATTAACATTTAGGCTTATTCCAACTGAATTACAGTTTGTCTATTTACATACTTCACTTTCCCAGATAATTTTGTACTCCGCAGTGGATGCTGCATTTAGCTAGGTTGATCCTCATGAAGAGTTGACTATGTCTGCCTGACATATTGGTATCCTAGCAGGAATTCCTATCAGCCCCAGTTCCTTACTATGGGTGAAGTGGTATGCTGAGCTTTTATAACTTGAAAATTGACATTTAAAAAGTGTGAATATCTTCTGTTTCTTCCAGAAAGTCCCATGAGCTAAGTATATTTACTTTGCACATTATTATGATGTTTCATGGTGTTTTCAGAGAAAGGAAAAAATTATTAATTTATGTAGCTTGTTCACAATACTGCTGGATTCTGATTATATTTTCAAGAGTCACCTGCTTTTAATGGGTTAACTTGGCTGAAGGACAAAATCAGTTGCCACAGTTATAATAGAAATAAGTCACAAGGACATTCATCACTACTCTAAATCCAGTCATTTTACTAAAGAAAGTAGGTACATAATTTAATGTTATATCTGGTACAGGTTATGTCCTCCAGCACTGGGCATTTGTGAGGGACGTGCTTTGTAACCTTACTCTAGTGCTATTTGAGGTGAGTTGTTGTTATGAATATGTGACTACATAGGGAATTCCTTGTGTGGGAATCCTCCCCACCCCCATACTGACATAGACAACAACCCGCCATTGCCTTAGTAGATAAATCTTCTGATGTTCCTTAAGGCACAGGAAGGTTAAATGATTTGCCCAGGATCACACAGCTAATGTCAGAGATGAGATTTGAAACCCATGTCTCCCAGATTTCAAGCCCAGAAGTTTACCATGCTTCATTTTTATTATTTTTTTTATCACCATCATATTTTTCAATGGGGTTCCAATAGAAATCGTAATGGGGCAAGTTGCTATCTTAATGTTATTTAATATTCTGTGCATACGTAGCTTCTATTGCGTTATAATAATCATTTTGTTACTATTTCTATTACTTTCTAATAGTTGCTTTTTAGTAGCCTGTTACTTCATAAAAAAATCATTGAATTTTGAGACCCTAGGAGACTCCCTCCTCTGCCCCTCTCTCCATCTCAAAAAAGTCTGATCACCTTCCCCTTTCCTTCCTCTCCTTGCTGAGACCAACCTCTGTCTCTAATTCCATCATTTCCTGTTTTCTCCAGCAGATTTCAGCCTCAGTCATTCCCCCCACCCTGAATCTTCAGCTTCTCCTTATTTTCTTGTTCCTTTCCTACTTCCTTCAGATATGCCCAAAGTTTACCCATTTTTAGAAAACCGTCACCAAATCCTAACATCTCCTCAGACTGTTGTCCTGAACCTTTCCTACTTTTTTCTATTAGATGACTATAAAAACTTCTCTGTTCTCATAGCTTCCACGTCTCTGATTCCCTCCTAAATCCTTTGCAGTCTGGCTTCTCATCTCATCATTCAACTGAAACTCTTCTAAGTTATCAGTGATTCCCTAATTGCCAAATCCAGTGGTCTTTTCAGTTCATCCTTCTTCAACCATCTGCTGCATTTTATACTGTTTCATGCCTTCTCTTTCTGGATACTCTTCTCCTTTCTGGACTTCTCTCTGTCTGATCCTTCTCAGTCTCCTTCGTTGGTTCATCTTCCAGGTCCTGTCCCTAATTGTGAGTGTTTCCCAAGGCTCCTTCCTAGGCTCCCTACCTTATTCTCTCTCTCTCTCTCTCTCTCTTTCACTTCATCAACACTTATGGGTTTAATTACCATTTCTATAATAACCCCCATATTTATTTTTATGTGTGTGTATATATATGTTTGTATGTATGTGTATATATATGTATGTATTGTATGCGTGTGTGTACATGTATGACTTGCCTCTCCCCTGATCCTAAGTCCTACATTTCCAGTTGTCTATTGAACATTTCAAACTGAATGTCCTAAAGACAGTGCAAACCCAAGATATCTAAAACAACTCATTATTTCCCACCCTACCTCCTAAATACTTCTTTTCCAAACTTTATTATTTCTTTCGAAGGCATCACTGTTCCTTCAGTCAGTCAGGTGCCAAATCTTAACATTTCTACGTTCACTCATCTTTCACATCTGACCTTGTCTACTAACTCAGCTGCCATCTTAATGAAATAAAATGGGGAATGATCTCTGTGGTTGTTTCCCCATTTACACTGCCCTAGATTTGCAAAGAAAGCACACTTAACCTGTCTAAGATGAGGGTGTTGGACATCATACTCTAAACCCTTTCACCTTCTCCCAAGCACTTTGGAGTACTATAATGAAATGGAAAGCACACTGTGTCAGAAGTCTCATGTCTGCCCCTGACATGCTCTATAGACATCTCCCCTTATCCTGGTCATTGATCAGCTAGACCTCCCATTCAGTTGAAACATTTATTCAGTACCTACATGTGCAATATGCGATGCTTACCACTGGGAATATAAAATTGGGGAAACAGGGGAAGAAACCAGTCCTTTCCTGAAGTTGTTTACAGTCAGCTGTGGGAAGAGAGGCAGGACATTTATATGACTAGTACATGAGACAGGATCGAAGGTGGATGGGGCGAAGGAGAGATCCAGGCAAAATTCTCTTGCCGGACATAATTGCTTTTCCTTTCTTTTGGTCTTGTGCTTGCCACAGGCATAAGGAAAGAGGAGAATTAAAACACCTGACCCCTGAATTTCCATCAGTTACCCCACAGAGAACACGCACAATGGAAGGCTGTGCTGAATGGTGGTTTAGGTGTCAAGCTGCCCTCTCCACAGAGTTTATGAGTTCTTGCCTCACTTTCTGTCACTTGCTTATGGGTTAGGGTACCTTGAGCATCCGTGCTGTAAAATAAATGATACGCTCTTTGAAGATGTCCACCCAGAAAATCTGTCCGGCCTGTGTACAGTTAGCCAAGGGAGTTTGCCAAAGTCCTAAGGGAGTCTGAAGGAAATTCAGAAACAAGGACCTTTTTAAAAAAAAAAAAAAGTCACAGAGTCTCCTAAATTAGGAAGGACCTCAGAGGTCAAACTGATACTTTAACAGGTGGTCAGCCAACCTTCTGCTTGGAGTCAGCCTGGGATGGGGAAATCATTACCTATGGGGGCAGCTCTAGATGTTAAGTTTTTCCTTATACCATACACTTTCCTCACACTGAGCCTGAATTTGACCCTGCAGCTTCTACCCTAAACATCTAATTCAGTCTCCTGGGGCTAGTTGGGAAGCTAAGGCCTAGGGAAATTTTATGACTTACTCAGGGTTACACATATAGTAAATGTCTTCTGTTGGCATTTGAAACCCAGGTCCTTTTTATTCTCATCGCAGAGGGGATCATGCCACCAATGAGAGGCACTAGAAATGTAATTAGATACATGAAAAGTCCGCTTTTTGTCCCCGTTTGTCCCATGCACATTTCCTTTCCCAGTGAAAGTAAACAGTTCAAATGGACTTTTGCATGCAAAGTTTTGTCCCAAATTTATTCAGGGTTTTTGGTTTTGAAAGGCATTTTCTACCCTGCTACTGTAGACTTGGTGGGGAAACCTACGGCTTGCATTGGGGCGACAAGTGCAACAAGGTTAAAAATAGAACACGCTTTAAGAATCCCAGATATTTTCAGATAACAAAGAGTGATTTATGCGGGCTCATTTTGTGCTTTGAAAACATAGAGACGCCTTTGTACTGTGATTAGCCAGGGTGCTGAGGTCAGT
>CM053592.1:72884536-72897915 GCA_028646515.1 Pseudochirops corinnae | reverse complement strand
CCCCCCCCCCCCCCCCCCCCCCAAAGTAGCAGGTGCTGGTTGGCTAAATTCAGTATTTTAGGACTGTAATTTCCTGTGTAGAAAGCTCATCTCACATGTGATGCTCACTCACTGAACCAGCCTATGAAACAGCTGCCTCTACCTCTGTGTGTGTGTGTATATATATATATATGTATATTTGTGTGTGTGTGTGTGTGTGTGTGTATATTCCCTTTCCTTTTGTCCTTAATCACTTAGTTGAGTTCTCAAATGCCCTTTACAATTGAACGCTATGGAAGAGGAGGGGAAAGGGGGACGCACCAAGCCTTCACTGTAGCCCAAAGACAGACCCCATTCTTTCCAGCTTTGGTCATCTTCACTCCGTGTGCATGCTGGTGAACGCACAGTCATTGAATACTTGAGATGACAAGACATTCTTGGCTGTACTCAGGCTCTCAGCCACTTTGGCATGCTACTCTTTGGCCCTTGGGTTAATGGAAAGAGTTTTGTAAACACTGGGTAGGATCCTGGCTATAGAGAGCTGGAAGAGGCCTCGGAGACCATGCTGTCCAGCTCTCCCATTTTATATATATATTTTACATATGCTTTGTTTAGATTTGTTTCCATGTTGTCTTCCATGTTAGATTGTAAGCTCCTTGAGGGCAGGGACTGATTTTTGCCTCTTTTGGTATCGCCAGTGCTTAGCACAGTGCCTGCATGATAGGTGCTTAATAAATTGAATAATTGAAATGATTTTCCTAAGATCACAGGTAATAGACTACCAAGTTGCGATTAAAGCCCAAATCTACGGACTCCAAGAACAATGCTCATTCCGCCATATCAGCTGCTTCTTCATCTGCCTAATTTTGCACGTGACTTGGTTTGTGTGCATTGTGAAGCTGCTCCCTCAATGGGAAAGCAGAGCCAGTATGGTACAAGCAGGAATTTATATGATACAACAAGAAGTGACCACAAAGAAGAGGCTTTTTTATTTGATGATTAAGTCCCAGTGTCCAGAAACCTCTTAGGAGAAGACAGCATGTTCCATTTCTGTAACTCTTTAAGCTTTACCAAGTTCTTTCCCCACACCAAGCCCGGGAAGCAGCCAATATAGTTATTATTTTGCCCATTTTAGTGTTTTAGGGTAAAGACGTTTGGAGAAGTTAATTAACTTGTCCATGGTGATAGCTGGTGAGTGCTGGGTTAACTTTCAAACCCAGGACACTTGAGCCTGAAGGGAGGGAGGGCAGGTCCTATCATGTGCAAAAATTTATTCTCAGTTTATTTTGTTTGAAAAACAAAAGTATTGCAGCAACCTTCCTACCCTGTCCTCCCTCCTTCCCCCTAAGTTATTTAAAAATCAGACTTCTGGCAACTTCAACTGTCTGAAACTCGGTTGAGAACTTTTCAAAAGTACATGGAAAAGATTTCTGAGGGGTCAGAATAGCTTGTCACTCAACTTTGTAGGAAAGGTCCCCGGGGGAGTGGGGTAGAGGTGGGATAAACTCAGAGACTGTTAACTAGGTACTTCTAAACAGTTTGGTTATGTGTTTGATTAACAGGTTAGAAGTGGAGAGGGGCTCCTGGAGATTCACAACTTTAAGGCTACATTTGTTTTTGTTTTTTTCCTGTAGTGGTTTTTCTAAGGAACATCTTGATTGGGCTTTGAAAAACTTTTTCAATTAAAAAAAATTAATGGGGCAGCTAGGTGGCACAGTGAATAGAGGACCAACCCTGGAGTCAGGAGGACCTGAGTTCACCTCCCACCTCAGATACTTAACACTTACTAGCCATGTGACCTTGAACAAGTCAGTTAACCCCAATTGCCTTGCCCTCCCCACTCCAAAAAGCAAAAAAAAAAAAACAAAACACGTCTTTCTGTGTCTTCTCCTTATATATCATATTTGTCTTCCTAAGGCAGCTAGGTGGTGCACTGGCCTAGAGTCAGGAAGACCTGAGTTCAAATCCAGCCTCTGATACTTTTCTATAAATGTTATCGATCATAGCTAAGGGAGCATTGCTTAGACTTCTCCTTCATCTGGGTCATGGGCCCTGAGTAGGCACGTTCAGTTCAGCAGATAGTGTGGAGCACTGTTGGTCCATTAGGGAGATGCAGTGTTTCTGTCGTTTTTGGAGTTTGTAGGCACCAGCAAGGGGATATACCCACAGACACACACAGACACACACAGACACACACATACATGCATATACATATATGTGTATTACATATACATATATATATATACAGATAATTGTAATATATACTGTGATCCATGATAAATAAATTGAGAGGGGTGCTATATGAGACTGAGAAGGTCAGTATCAGCTTGAGGAGAATCTGCGAAGGTTTCACAGAAGAACTGCCATTAGTGATGATGGGCTTTAAAGAATTCAGGAGGCTGTGATAGATGGAGGGAGAATTTCCAGGCACCGAGCAAAAACCTAGAAACAAACCGATTGTATTTGGTAGGTAGAAAGCAAGCCTGTTTGGATGGATTATTGAGGATGTGACAGACTGTCACAGGAGATGAGTCCAGAAAGGGCTTTCCATGACAGGACAGTTTGAACTTTACCAGGTGGGACCCTAGGTTCATAGCTGTAGCCCTGGAAGGGACTTTTGAAGTCCTCTACAATTTGTTCATCTAGAAGATAAAGAAAGTAAGACTGAGGCAGATGAAGCAGATTCCTCGAAGGGCACACAAGAAGCCATTGCAGAGTTTTGAGCTGAGAAGGGGTTCCTTTATAAACTCGTGTGTGTGTGTGCGCACGCGCGCACGCGTGTGTGTGTGTGTGCGTGCGTGTGTGCATGCACACGCCTACTTTCTGGAATACTTGCCAGTTCAGAAATTCTGCTGTGTGGAGAAACTTCCAAGAAGTCTTTACCTTAGTTTACCAATTCTCAGTGATTGAGGGGGTGATTATCTGTTTTGTAAATTATTCAGCTATCTTCTTTTCTTTTTTCAGCCTCGCTGTTGCCTTTCTGTAGACTATTTCATAATTTGTTAATTAATATTTCCACTGGAACATTACAAGGGATACAAGATGAAATTATAAATGTTTCTTTTCCTCTGATATCATTAACATTTGGAATAAGATTTGGTGAAGATGGAGGTTGAATCTAAAAGATAAAATTTACCTTTAGCGGACAGGGTTTTTTTTCATGCATTAGTTGCCCACTACCATGTATTTCATTTCAGGTCAAAAAGAAATACTTTTTAGTTAACATTGCGATTCTCCATTGTTTTGATGGCTTCTGAAAGAACTTAGTTATGCCACCTAGCAGCACTTCTTGTGTTGGCAGCAAAAAAAATATGGAAGTCAAATAAAATCCCTCCCTTGATTGGGGAATGGCTTAATAAATTGTAGGACATGAATGCAATGAAATACTGTTTGCTGGAAGAAACAACCAGTGTGAGTAACTCAGAGGATCATGGGGAGATTTGTATGTACTGATACAGAATGAAGTGAGCAGAACCAAGAGAGCAACATACATAATAAATTACAGAGAACACTGTGGATTGGGGCGCTCGTTGAAGTGGACATACCCTCCAGTGGTATAGATCTCTACCTGCCCATCCTGTGTAAATCTTGTCCATGTTGTTCTTGTTGTTGTGATCCTTCCATTGAGTCTGACTCTTCATGACCACATTTGGAGTTTTCTTGGCAGAGATACAGAGATAACAGAGTTTGACATTTCCTTCTCCAGCTCATTTGATAGATGAGGAAACTGAGGCAAACAGTGAAGTGACTTACCCAGGGTCACACAGCTAATAGGTGTCTGAGACTAGATTTGAACTCAGGAAGAAGAAACTTCCTGACTCCAACCCCCATACTTTATCCACTGTGCCACCTCGCTTACCCAAATCGTGTCCATGGTTTTCCATAAATCCTCCTCTGGGATACCTCACACTCTCCCACACTATAGAAAGTGGGGTTTGTGCTAAGTCCTGAAGAAAGCCAGGGAGGCTAAGAAGCAAAGGTGAAAGGGCAGAAGGTCTAATGGCATCTGTCTAAACATGGGGCAGCTACGTGGTGCAGTGTATAAGAGTGCTGGACCTGGAATCACCAAGACTTACCTTCTTGAGTTCAAATGTAACCTCAGACACATCTTAATTGTGTGATCTTGGGCAAGTCACTTAACTCTGTCTCAGTTTCCTCATCTGTCAAATGAGCTGGAGAAGGAAATTGTAAACCACTCTAGTATCTCTGCCAAGAAAACCCCAATAGGGTCACTGTCAGACACAAGTAAAATAAAACAACCGAAACAACAACAGTAAAAATTGGTCTAAACAACATATACTGACAGTGAGATGAGCTCTATGTGTTGACCATTCTACTATATGACTATCAACACATCATAATAATAGATCTCCAGTATAAAGCCTGAGATTTATATTTTCAGGAAACTTTGCCTTTCATATTGGCAAATAATTTTATAGGAAAAGGGTAACTGTTTTTGTTTTGTTGCATGTCTTATTTTTACATTTTGTTTTTTCATGTCTTATTTTTAAAGTTGTTCTTAATTCCTGCATATTAAATGAATGTTTTGGTTTCTTCCACAGGCATGGAAAAGGAGGTGGTTTGTGCTCCGAAGCGGCCGTTTAACAGGAGATCCGGACGTATTGGAATACTACAAAAATGATCATGCCAAAAAGCCCATCCGCATTATTGACTTAAACTTATGTCAACAAGTAGACGCCGGATTGACATTTAACAAAAAGGAGTTTGAAAACAGCTACATTTTTGATATCAATACGATCGACCGCATCTTCTACTTGGTAGCAGACAGTGAGGAGGAGATGAATAAGTGGGTGCGTTGTATTTGTGACATCTGTGGGTTTAACCCTACAGAGGAAGGTAAGTTCCAGGTTTCATGAATTGAATTAAAACTAAGATATTGGGTCATCTTTCCTTTCTGTGTTTTGGAGAATTTTTACAAAGTGATTTCTTGGCTTAGGTAGATGGTATGCTTTTGGTTTTCCTTCCATAACACATTAAGAAAGGTTAAGAAAGGTACCTACTACCTCTTTAATGAGAGAAATATTTTGGGCCAAGGCTGTGATTTAATCTATGTAGGGAAACCACACAGTTGTGTAAATACATAACTTGTCCATATTGTCTTAGTTCCTGATACACTGAGAGGCTAGAAGGGTGGGCCTGTTCAGCGAACCAGGCTATCTCTCAGTAGGGCAGAGGCAGGGTCAAAATTAGCTCCTTATGGGAGGCATCGTGGTACTTTGGAAGGAACAGTGGCTTTGAATGCTTACTACGTGGGTGATTTTGGTAATCTAATCCCTTTAGATTGTGGACTCCTTGAAGGCAGGGGGCTGTCTTTTACCACTTTTTGTTTTTTTACATTGTTCAGTTGGGTCTGATGCTTCATGACCCCATTTGGAGTTTCCTGGGTAAAGATAATGTAGTGGTTTGCCATTTCCATCTCCAGCTTGTTTTACAGATGAGGAAACTGAGGCAAACAGGGCTTAAGTGACTTGCTCAGGGCCATACAGCTAGTAAGTTTCTACGGCCAGATTTGAACTCATGAAGATATGGAGGTTTTGAGTAGTCATTTCTTAGATGTTTATGGACTAACTGAAGTTGAACAAATCTTTTGACATGCTATCATTTCATTTTCCTCATCTGTAAGAGGTTGTTTGAACTGAATGCCCTCTAGGTTCTCTCCTAGTCCTGTATCTGTGGTCTGTGGTTATAGAGAAAGATGGGTTTCTAGATTTTAAAAGCTCAGAGGAATTCTTTTTTGATATAAGCAACTAAAAAATCATGCAGATCTGTAGAAAAGCTGTTGACCTGAGGATAGAAGAAAAAATACTCATTCAGTAGCATTTGATAGAACACAGTCTCCTCCCACCTCACTGAGCACATGTGAAAATCATACATGTATCCTTGAAAAATGAAATAACAGATAACTCGTTCAACCCTCTTGATTACTAATATCAAGTGAAGCATAAAATAGGAAGATGTGTGCTGTGCATCTTGGCTTTCTTCGTTTTTAATTTGTTAATTGTGTATGTACAACACTAACTGCTTTGGAAGGAATAGAAAAGAATTAACACATAAAATGTTCAGATCTGCTTGATGGGACCAAGTATATACACGAAACAAATAAACAATTACAAAACAGTATAAGATAGAGAGGCCAATATGGTTTGGTAGAGAGAATCAGGGCTTGGGTTCACATCTTTGCCTTCTGACACATACTAGGTTCATCCCCATGGACCAGTCGCTTTTTCTCCCTCTCCCTCTCCCTCTGCCCCTCTTTCTGTCCATTTCATTTGATTAATGAAGAGAGGAGCATTACAGGTAAAAAAAAAAAAAATTAGCAAAAGCTTCCAGGCAGAGGTAAGTAAAAGAGTAGCTTGTAAGAAATTTGATGTGGCTGGAGTAGAGGCAACATGTTGGAGAATGATACAGGTGAGAAGGTAATGAAGAGCTGAGATTCAGTCACTCTCTTATGGTTCTCAAATCGATTGATAAAGATTTGATGCAACTTAGCAAACATTAATTGAGCGCTTGCTACTATGTGAAAGGAGAATTTCTCAGCTGGAGTTCCCAGAGAGCCCGGGGAGAATGTCACCTACCAGTAGAGCAGATATTCAACCAATCTTGTGGCAGAAAAGTAACCAATGAGTTATTAGGTTCCCATATTTGGAAGCATTATTTCTGGAGCCTTTCAGGTTTGATGGTCACAAAGATTATTTTGAAAAGAGCAGAAGCAGCTTCATGTTGCACACCTGGATTATTTGAGATGGGTTAGGCCCTCTTAGCACATCAGAGTCAAAATGGACATTCTTAATCATATGCAAACAGTTCTAAAATGGTACACCCTCCACAAAAGCTAGTCTCTGAAAATACTAACATAGAGAAGACAGATTTGCTCTCAGTGAACTTACTAATTAGGAGGAATTGTGGCAACAAATAATTATGATACAGAGGGGAGAGAGATGAAGGCAAAAGAAAGGAACAGGCAAAATACTTTGAGAAGTTTGTCTTCTTGTCTTATGTGGGTTGAACTGGAATAGAGGAGAGGCTGGAAACAGGGAAACCAGCCAAACCAGCCAGGAAACTCTTGAATAACTCCAGGTGTAAAAGGATCAGGACTTAGGCCAAGAGAATGACTTTGGGAGTAACAAAGAAGGGGACAAATCAGAAGAACCACAAAATATAAGGAGAGCTTGTTTAGCATTTGGATACAGGAAGGAAAGGAGAACAGTCAGAATGGTTCCAGGATTACGGTCCTTGGAGCCAGTATCAGAGACACCTCAACCCTCCAAGGAGCTGTTAAACCACATAGGATCAGTTTTGGAACCAGAGGAGACTGTAGACTTCTAGTCCAACCTCTCTCCTTTTATGATGAAGCCAAAAGAGCTCAAATAACCTGCCTCAGATAGCAAGACAGTCTTTGAACCCTAGACTCCAAATTCAGAGCTGTTTCTATGTACCAGGGGGGCATTGCCCAGCGAGCATGACATCTTTTTAGTTATTATGGATCTCATTTATATAACACTACAATGTTTTAGGGTTGATGCAATTAATGTATTATCAAGATCTTCTCCGCAAAATTTTTATAAGAATAATCAACCCAAGGCATCTTTGATGAAGGCCTGAAAAAAGAACAAGCAACCTTTTTTAGACTGGATTAGGGCAGAATAGATTAAGCATTAATTGCTTGACTGTTTGCTAAATTCTGGGAATATAAACATAGAATCCCTGCCCTCAAGGTGTTCCTTTCCTATGGGGGAAAACTGAGTGTGTTAGGGAGAATTATATAAGGGAGTGGGGGAGGGAACCTGATTTGGAAATGGTTAGGAAAGCAGAGAGAGAGAGAGAGAGAGAGAGAGAGAGAGAGAGAGAGAGAGTGTGTGTGTGTATATATATATATATATGTATATAGTATTGTTCACTATTAAAACAAAACATTAGACTTGGTAGAACAAAATACATTTAAGGTCTGGCTATCCTCCAACAAAACTGTCTCCCATGCATATGTCAAAATCGTATCAAATCCTTGGGAGATGGACTAACAGGCAACTTGTTCAACCTCCTGATTATTATCAGGTCAGGCACAAAATAGGAAGATATGGGACATTTCTTGGCTCTATTCATTTTGAATTTGTTAATTTTGGGACCAAGGATGAGTTGGTTTACTTTTTGCTTTAAAAAGTGGGGGGAATATTGCAAAGGGAATTAATACTAATAATAAACAAGGTTATAAAAGGAATCTTTTTTTTACTTAGTAAGACTAGATGCTGTTTTTTAGCACTTTAAAAGCAATCGATTACATTGCCCCTGATAGGCCCTTTTCAAAAATGCTATTCCATGTCTGGCTAGATATGGCCTCAGATTTGGGTTTAAGTTCTGACTGTGAAGAGTACATGACTCTAGGCATGTCATTTGAAACTCTCAGTTCTCTGGACAACTCTTTCAGATAATAGATTGCAGAGAAGGTACTAACCCTCTTAATTAGTAGAGAGTTTCCTCGTTCTGGGAGTTTCCTATATCTGCATTATGTTATCTCTTCATTAAGAAGCAGTCCTGAAAGAACACAATTTGCCAGTCCTTGGCTAGTCCAACAGGCATACTGTCCTTGAAGAGTAAAATTGCTTTTCTTTGAATGTTCTTTAATTTGTGTTTTTTAGTAAATTATGACCTTTGCAAATTAGTCTGCAATGGTAATATTTTATTATGTTCATAGATAGGGATTTTCTAGAATGTGACAATTAAATATGAAATATCCTTCACTGTTTGATGATTTTTTTAACTAAAAGATATATAGCTATAATATGCTTTTATAGGATTTAGATACCTGCTAGCCAAATGACAATTCTGGTTTTAAAACCATCTGTAGTCTGTGTTTCCTTGCTGATTTTGCAAGATGTTTTGTTTTGTTTTTTAACCCACAGGTTAAGCCAGGAATTCTTAGCCTTTTTTGCATGTGTCATGGACTCCCCCATGCCCCATCCCCACCTCAGGACAGCCTGGTGAGGTCTAGAGACCCCTCCTAAGAATAATGTTTTTAAATGTATAAAATACATAGGATTGCAGAGGGAACCAATTATACAGAAATAGTGTGGTCAAAACATTTTTTTAAAAACAAGTTCACAGACCCCAGATTAAAACCCCTGGATTAAGTGATATTACACTCTATATGGTAGAGTCATTTATAATCTCATTCAGACTGTTTAATCATATCTGCACCAACATTTTATTCTCCTTTCCATCGTTGGGCCATCTGCTTGTCATCTGATTGCTTCAGAAGAGCTGGAGTCAATGCTAAGTGCTTTTCTGTCTATGTGGGGCTGCACTCTCAGCCCGAGGAGAGTGCTCTCCCTTTTTTGGGAGTGCTGAAAATGTCCCCAATTGTTATTAGCTTAGAAAATCTCCTACAATGGTTTAAGCTCCTGTAGTCTGATGCTGAAGGTTGGATTGAGCTGTGATCCCAAGGTCTAAGAAAATAACTAATCATGTTCCCCTTGAAAATAATTCATTTCTTCTTTAAAACGAAAGGAAAGGAACTAGGAGGTGGGGGTGGATTTGACCTGTATCTCGGTTCCAGGAACTTCTTAGAATATTATAACCCTGTTATTGAATGCCTGGAAAGTTGGCTGGTGTTCTTTGTTTGTCGATGACAGTTAGTTGAGATTATGTAAAGTTTCTAAGAAGTCTTATATTTAGTAGAACTGAGAGTAAAGGGGACACACAAACATGGGGTGTGTGTGTGTGTGTGTGTGTGTGTGTGTGTGTGTGTGTGTGTGTTTTCTGGGAAGTCTGTAGATGGATTGTTTCTGAATCATCAAGGTCACACGTTGCCAAATCAGTTCACTAATGTGTGAGCAGAATTGTTTGAGCAAGGGAAGCCTAGACCAAGGGTATCTTAGAACTGTCTAATACTTGTGTGACCCAGGGCCCTATTTGATGATGGAAGGGGAGGGGGGGAGAGAGAGAGAGAGAGAGAGAGAGAGAGAGAGAGAGAGAGAAACACAGGATTAGTAATTTTGTTGTTCTTCAGTCATCTCAGTCATGTCTTACTCTTTATGACCCCATTTTGGGTTTTCTTAGCAAAAATTGCCTTCTCCATTCGCCGTTGCCTTCCCCAGCTTATTTTACAGGTGACGAAACTGAGGCAAACAGGGCTAAGTGACTTGCCCAGGGTGTCACAGCTAGTGAGTATCTGAGGCCAGATTTGAACTCGGGGAGATGAATCTTCCTGACTCCAGGCCTAGCACTCTATCCACTGAGCCACCTAGCTTGCTGCATAGACTTAGAGTTTACAGATTGTTTTTCTCATAATAATGCTTTGCGATAATGATCATAATAGCTCATTTACATGGCATTTTAAAGTCCTGCAAATTACTTTATACATGTTGTTTCACGTGACCTTCACAAGCACCCTGTGAGGTAGGTGATGTTATTATCCCCATTTTACAGATTGGGGTCCTGAGGTTGAGAGGTTAAATAACTTGTCTTGCTAGTGAGTGTCTGAAACAGGATTTGAACTCAGGTCTTCTGACTCTTATTTCCAGAGCTCTTGTCTACTCCATTACCTACCTACTTGCAGGTCGTGTATTATCTGCTTTTTATTCCCGAGGTCTCTCCAAAGAGCAGCCTTAGTAAAATTGGTTCCAGTAGACAAACCTCAAGAAAGCCCCACTTCTAGGCTGAGGAATGCCTCTTTGCCCTGACGATGACACGTTCCCTCGTACCTTGTTACGTAGTGAGCTATAGCAAAAGTTGAGGATGGAGCTCTCTCGTTCAGGACTGAAAGCAGAATTTTATCTACCAACTCCATTCTTAAGGCTCAAAGCTCCCTAATCATCTGAAGCTGAGGTTCTAAGTCACTGGGGAGAAGGGGGTGGGAGTTCGTAGTAGGACCACCAATTTATATCACACTGACATCATCAGAATCGCTAAATCCCAGATGAACTTCCTCATACAGTGAGCTCCGGAAAATTCTTATGTAAATTCAGTGTTACCAAGGTAATCATATTTAAGGTGTTCTTTTAATAAAAATAACAGTTTTCATTCACAGGTGCTTCATGGTTACAAAGTATATGCTCAAGACTTAGAGGTGACCTTGGAGAAGTCTTATCAAGTCTCATTTTATATATGAGGAAACTGAGGGTCGAAAAGGTTATGAACACATAGGTAGTAAAATAATAGAAAGAGGATTTGAACCCAAATTCTCTGTCTTCAAATAAGGGTTCTCTCAACTGTATCATGCTGCTCATTTTATCTTCCTAGAAACCCCATGAAATGGGCAGGATTACGATTATTATGCCGATTTATTAATGGATTATTCAGGTCCCTTCTAACTTTCTCTGTCTCTCTGTCTCTCTCCCTCCCCCCTTCCCTTATTCCCCTCTCTTCCCTCTTCTCTCTCTCTCTCCCTCTCCTCTGTTTCTCTCTCTTTGTGTGTGTCTCCCTCCCTCTCTTTGCTCTCCTCTCTTTTTTCTCTCTCCTCCTCCCTCTCTCTTTTCTTCTTCTAATTCTTCTTCTTCTTCTTCTTCTTCCTCTCCTCCTCCTCCTCTCCTTCTTCTCCTTCGCCTTCTCCTTCTTCTTCTTCTTCTTCCTTCTCTTCCTCTCCTCCTCCTCCTCTCCTTCACCTTCTCCTTCTTCCTCTCCTCCTCCTCCTCTCTTCTTCTTCGCCTTCTCCTTCTTCTTCTCCTCCTTCTCCTTCTTCTCCTTCTTCTCCTCCCCCTCCTCCCTCCTCTTCCCTGTCTATATCTTGTCTGTTTGTCTCTCTCTCCCACTTTCTCTCCACGCCTACAGTATGTGTCAGCAGTAGGACCTCACTCAGGTCTTCTGGCTCCAAGGCCACCACTCTAACCACAAAGCCATGCTGCCTCTCCTCAATTTACTCAGCATTTATTTGTGCATATTATCTGTGCAGTGTGCACATGTTGGATTCCTTCCCTTTAAAAGGCTGATCTCCTTGAGGATGAGGCTTGTTTTATTCCCTTGTTTCTGCAGTACCTAGATTATCTTGTTCATAGTAGCTGCTTGTTTAGTAAATTCTTGATTGATTATGCAGCTTTCCATCCCTCAGTGTAAACAGACTTAGGGTTGTGTCTCATTTCTCTCTAGTGGCAGCTCCTGGACAGCTGGCCCAACAAGGACCTGTCAGAGTCTTAATGCTGGACTTCTTACTCTGTCTTGGATAGTGTAGTATTGGTCTCTTGTTGATCATCCTTCTGTCAAACAGTCACTTCAGGGTTTCCTGCACTTGAAACTCTGTGGAGTGTTTTTCACTTCTCAACAGAGGCATTTACTAGTAAGAAGAAGAGAAATTTTCCACTTGAAAGCTTTAATTAGGTGGCATTAAAGCAGGGGTCCCCGGAATGGGATGGAATCAGTTGAAGAACCTTTGGGTTACTGTGGATTTGCTCCTTTTAAAATGCATCTCCAAGTACTGTTGTGTCTAAACTCCATTTACTGCCTTTTTACTCACCAGTTTTAAATAGTACTTTTCTTTTTCTTTTTTTAAGATTGTCTTCACAGATAAGAAATGACTGTGCTTCACGTCTCTTCCCTTTCCAGTCCATCCCTCAGATTTTCCTGGAGAGCAGGTCTGACCAGGGACCTTTCATGCTTTACAGCTCTAGACAGTCCCTTGCACTTCTAGAAACAAACCCAAACTCCCCTTGTGTTCAAAGCCCTTCCTCACCTCATTATACATTATACTCCTGTAAATACTCTTTGTTCAGTCAAACCAGCTTTCTTGGTGAAAATGTCTGAGTGAGCTGCTCTCACACACTCACCCTCAACCTCAGTTTTCCCAAAATAGAAGCTACATTACTCAGTTTAGGTGACTCAGTAAATAAGCACGCTGAACCTGGATTTATTAGGAAGATAGGAGTTCACATGCAGCCTCAGGTACTTAGCAGTTTACTGGCTGTGTAAACCTGGGCAAATCACTCAGCCTCTGTCTGCTTCAGTTTCCTTGTCTGCAAAATGGAGATGCCTTCCAGGGTTCCAGAGTAATTGGGATAATTTTTGTAAAGCACTTTGCAAATCTTGAAGTATTATATAAATCCTGGCTATTATTATTAAGACTAGGTTGAGTGTGTTAGTGATAAAGATGTAAGGCACCTGTTTTTTAATTTAATTTAATTTTTTGAGGCAAGGACATTTATGGGTAGTGGAGGGAGATGGAGGATTCATAGATTCTCCAACCACTTCAGGGAAGGATCCATAGGATCTGGAGGATGCCTGGGGATGTCAGGCATGTTTCCATCATCTTGAACAGGAACAGGGTTAGTTGTAAGAGAGCTTAGTTGATCATACCTGAAGGCTTGGTATAGGAGTATACAGGAAGTTATAGCAGATGACTTGCTATATTGATTACGGGAAAACCAGGATTTTTACACTTTTTTTTTAAAGCTATA
>CM053592.1:72843087-72884036 GCA_028646515.1 Pseudochirops corinnae | reverse complement strand
ATATATACATATACATATACACACACACACATATATATATATATATACATTATACAAATATATAATTATAATTGGCTAGTAAAACTGAATAAATAGTAAGGGGATGGGGAGGCAGGAGATAGTCCTCTTGTTTGTGTGGCTCTGCACTTAGTAATCTACTTCCATCAGAAGAAAAACTCGTGAGATTTTCTCTATTAGTCATTATCTACTTCTTAAGTAAATTTCTATTATGATTTTGCTCCAGCAGCCTACGATGCCCTTAATGGGTGTCGATTACATTCTCTTTGCCTTGTGATAGTAGGGTGAGAACAGCTTTTTCAGCACACCCAAGCCGAGCATTTAGTTCTCAGAAATTTGATGCCAGCACTGATCCAAAGCAGCAATAAACTGGCCAGCCTTAGACCAACCCTGAGTGCCACTTCTAGAATGTGCGCAGGCCAACCCAATCTCATGACCCTGGAGGCTGAAGCAGAATTTTTCTCCTCAAGCCTCTTGTTTAACTTTGAACAGAGGTTTTGTCCTGCCTAGGGCTGTTCTTCTATTCAGATACTGAACTAAAGCAAGGCAGATTTATACACGTCAGCTCTGAAACCAAAAAATGGGCCAAGGGTGCATTCTGTGAGCCAAAGCATGGGAAGCTTCTTAAAATCTTTATCCCCTTTGTATATATAAAAGGTGCTACTATTTTATGAACAAGAAGTCAAGTGCGAAAATTCAGAGAGGATTTAGTTGGAAAGGTAATCAACTCCATCATAATTTTCAGTATTACATTCTTCTGAAATCTCTCTCATGGGACATTGTTGATTTTGGAAGTTGGTGCGTTCTTTTCATAGCTGCCTTTTCCTCACTTAAAGTAAACAACATGGGGCATCTAGGTGTCACAGTGAATAGAGCACCAGCCCTGGAGTCAGGAGGACCTGAGTTCAAATTCGGCCTCAGACGCTTAGCATTTACTAGCTGTGTGACCTTGGGCAAATTACTTAACCCCAATTGCCCTGCCATCCCCCCTCCACAAAAAAAAGGAAACATCATGGAAAATGGTTTTGTTATCTTCTTTACTGTAGTTCACATTGTGAGCAGAATATTAAAAAATATGAGATAGCATAGTGGGGATACCATCCCACTTGAAGTTCAAAGACAAGGTCACAAAGCTCTTACAGGAGGCCTGTTATGATACTCCAGTTTTTTGTGCCCTCCCTCAGAATCTACTTTTTACATATTTATATTTAATTTTCAATGCAAGCTCCTTAAAGGCTTCATTGGCATTTGTCTTTTTTTTTTCATGGCCTTATTTCCTAACACAGCACCCAGTAGGTACAGTAAGTATAGTGCATGTTGAATGAATTCTGCCCCTTATCCTTATGCTTCTGTTGCCTTGTCTCTGAAGTAAAATTGTTGAATCTTGACCCCACAGAAGAAATGAAGAAACATACTAGCCACTTTTTTCTTTCTTTCTTTCTTTCTTTTTTTTTTTTTAGTGATGGCCATAGGTGCAGAATACAACGTTGTCAGGTCCCATGCCTAGGTAAACTGTTTTTCTTTGTTACAAGGAAAAGTACCATTTAGAGAGGAGAATATTTTAGAAAGATGCACCTGTGTGGCAGACCTAGTAAGACACCAGTTCAGATGTGAATCAGATGCTAGCTGTGAGACCCTGGGCAAATCACTTAACTTGTCTTTTTCCTGATCTGTAAATTGGGAATAACAGTGTCTACCTTCCCAGGGTTGTTGTAAGCATAAAATGCGATAATATTTATAAAATGCCTCACAGACTTTAAAGTGCTTAGAAATGGTAACTATTGTTATTATTACTTGGAAATAACATGAATGAACAATGCTGAAAAGATGATGAAAGAATTTTCTTCCAATTTTTTGCACCCTGGCTCTCGTTCATAAAATAGCATCAACTTATATATACAAGGGGGCAAAAGTAATGTTTACTATTTATTTGTTGGCAGGGGAATTAGAAGGTGAGAAGAGTTTCCCATTGTGTGAATAAATGAAGTAGTAGCAGACAGGGATTATTCTACTGTGTGATGATTTCTTTCCCTTTCTCTGAACCTCTACCCCTACTCAATTAATTTGCTATGTGGCTCTTCAGTTTAGGAAGGAGTGCAGTGGGGGGGGAGAGGCAAAATATTTCTATACAAAGAATAAGTTGGAACAGAGCTTTTTTAAAATGACTGATAATGTTTAATATTCATTATTTACATTTCTTTATGAGATACTTGTATTTTAATAAAGAAAAATGCTTAAGTCCAAGTAACATCTGTACTATATATAAAACATTGCATAGTATGCAATACTGTTTATCATGTCGTCCTTTTTTATGTATTGGTTAGTTTTGTAGAACTTTTTTTCCTTTTTCTTTTTTTATATAATAATATTTTATTTTTTTCAATTACATGTAGAGATAGTTTTCAGTGTTCATCTCTGTAAGATTTTGAGCTCCAAATTTTTTTCCCTCCACTCTCCCCAAGACAGCAAGCAATCTGATGTAGAATATAAATATATAATCATGTTAAATATATTTCCACATTAGTCATGCTGTGAAAGAGGAATCAGAACAAAAGGGAAAAACTATGAAAAAGGAAAAAAAGCTAAAAAAAGTGAAAACGGTGTGCTTTGATATACATTCAGACTCCATAGTACTTTCTTTGGATGCAGTCAGCATTTTCCATCATGAGTCCCTTAGAATGGTCTTGGATCATGGCATTACTGAGAAGAGCTAAGTCTATCATGGTTGATCACTGCACAGTGTTGCTGTTACTGTGTACAGTGTTCTCCTGGTTCTGCTCACTTCACTTAACATCAGTTCATGTAAGTCTTTAAAGATTTTTCTGAAATTCTGCCTGCTCATCATTTCTTATAGAACAATAGTATTCCATTACATTCATATATCACAACTTGTTCAGCCATTCCCCAAGTGATGGGCATTCCCTCGATTTCCAATTCTTCACCATCATAAAAATAGCAACTATAAATATTTTTGCACATGTGGGCCCTTTTCCCTCTTTTATGATCTCTTTGGGATACAGACCTAGTAGAAGTATTGCTAGATAGTGAGGTTATTTTTAAAAGAGGTGGCATGGAACAACCAAATGAGCCCTGGCTGTCAAATCAGAGGACCTGAGTTCAAATCTCAACTCTTTTTACTACCTGTTTTACCTTGGGTAAGTCACTTAAATTCCCTGGCCCTCAGTTGCCTCATCTATAAAATGAAAGGGATTGAACTAGATGACCTCTGAGGTCCTATGAATTTAAGCAGATGTATATACTCTAGTGCTTAAGGAACATGTTGTATCGCAGACAGCATGTTACTCACTCAGTCCCTACAATGCATTCACCTTTTCATTATCCCCATTCTCGTTTTCTTTTGTTAACAGTGACATGTATATTTTTTCTTAAGCCCTCTTTTGAGAGCTAGGTAAATACTTGCCTTAGATCAGATTTGTGCTGAGTCACCTGTTTATCCTGATGCATTAAATCCCCTTAAATAAACTTATGTGTATCAAGTAAGTACGTGGATGTAAAGTGCTTTATGACTATACAATGGTATAAGAATGTCAGGTATTGACATCAATACTATTCACTAGAATTAAGCCAAAACAGTAAAACACTTTGCAACCCCCAAGTTAACATGGAGAATGCCCCTCCCTCCTTACCACATAAGATTTTTCTCAGGATCTTCTTTCCTTTCACTCTTTGCCAGCTACTGATTGGGACCATCTCACCCTTTCCTTACTGTATCTTCCGTTCTCACCCTACCTGGGTGCAAAAGGCAAAGTTTCCAAGGCAGGCCTTGGAAAGAATAGAATAGGAGACTTCCTTAGCTACTAACTCTGAATAACTCCAGTGCTTTTCTCACTAACAGGGTTCCCAGGTCTGCCAGTCCCATCTCCTCACATTACTATATCTTTATCTTCCTTTCTCCTTCTCCGTGCCTCAGGCCATGGGGGCCTTGAGTTTAGAGGCAGATTTGCTGGGAGGTGAGATATTACACAGTCCATAGAATCATTAATTCCATATAGAAGGGGCCTTAGAAGTCTTCTCACCCAACTCCCTCATCTTACTGAGGAGGAAGCAGTTATTTGCTTTGTCAAAAGTATAATGTAGCTTATCAACAGAGTTTTGTTTTTCATTCATCTTGAAAGATTTAGGAGCACTAATTGGCCAAAGTTACCTGTGGCTACACTAATAATTTTTTCTGAGCTCATGATTCATATTTTGGACAACCTGACCTTAGTTCACATTCAAGACCTATAATAGCCTCACATACGTGTTACTGTTATCTGAAGAGAAACCTACAATTGGCAGGTTCTCTTAAATGACTCAGGATGGAATTTTGGTATTAATAATTATCTTGAGAATTAATGACCTTGGAAGAAGCTACTCTTATCATCAAGTGGGGGACAAGGGTTTGGGTAGGAGAGAAATCCATTCAGTTTCTTGTAAAAGTTACAAAGAAAGAAAAACTCCGTTGATATTTTTAGCATGCAAACAGATATGAATAGCTATATGTCATGCAAGCAAAAAGGATTACAATAAAATGTGATTAATACAGGCATTTGGGGGGGGAGTTTGGAGGGCAGTTAGGGTTAAGTGACTTGCCCAAAGTCACAGGACTAGTAAGTGTTAAGTGTCTGAGGTCGGATTTGAACTCAGGTCCTCCTGACTCCAAGGCTGGCGCTCCATTCACTGTGTTTGACTGGGAGTTGTGATCTGGGTTCAGTCCTGCCTCTGACACTAGCTGTATGGTCTGAGCAGATTACATCCTTTTTCTCATAAATAAAATGAGAGGAAGCAGTGGCATAGTATAAAGAGGGTGTTGCATTCTCCTATTACATTGAAAACTCTTCGAGGGTAGGGATTGTCATTTCTCCTTCTTATTTGTATCCTCAATGTTTAGCACAGTGTCTGGTACATAGGGGAAGCTTAATAAATGTTCAGTTGAATTGAGAAGAGGACCAGCCCTGGGCTTAGGCTAGGTCCTTTCTCCAACATATATGAGCTACATGACCCAGGGGTGGGGGAGTGGGGGTGGTCCTCAGTGCCCCCAGGAAGCTTTCAGAGTCTCTGAGTTACAGATCTGCTTTCAGTCTGCATCATTGGAGGGAAGTTGCAGAATTCTCTACAACAATAAAATCCACAGATCCTGACAAAAGAAGGAAGGGATCTTAAAGGGGGATAGAGCACTGGCCTTGGAGTCAGGAAGACTTGAGTTCAAATCCAGCATCAGACACTTGACACGTAACAGCTGTGTGACCCTGGACAAGTCACTTAACCCCGATTGCTTTACAGAGAAGAAGGAGAAGAAGGAAGGGGTGTAAGATTAACATTAGTTGTCCTTCCTCATTAGGTTGTTGTAAGGAAAGGACTCTGTAAATCCTAAAACACTGTATATATAAGTTGTTAGAGGTAGCACAGAGCTTACAACACCAGGTATGGAATCAGGAAAACCAGAGTTCCAATATTACTTTAGCACTTACTGGCTGCGCGACTCTGGGCAAATCACTTGACCTCTGCTTGCCTCAGCTTTCTCAACTGTAAAATGGGGGTGATAACAGCACCTACCCTGCAGGGTTGTTATGAGGATCAAATGAGATAATATTTATTAAGGGCTTAGCTCAGTGCCCGGCACATAGTGAGGGCCATACAAATGCTTGTTCTCTTTCCATCCTTTCCCTTGCCTTATTAGTTTCCATGTGCAAGGCACGGAAGAAGATTATGATAGGGAAAAGAATGGATTAATCTGTTTGATGAGCTTGAATGAATGGATGATTTAAAAAAAAAATACAGAGTAGATATTTCTTCTGCCTGAATTAATCCCAACAAAAACTGCAGCAGCAAGAAAAAGCCTCATATTGGAATTCTCTTTGGTTGACGACTTTAGAGGCATCAGGAGGAGAATTCCCTTAATGATCCATTTGCTCGGAGAATGAACAGTCCATGTGCCAAGTATTAAAGGCTCTCATCTCCAGACATCAGCTGGGTAAATCTTTAATTGAAAAATTCTAGTGGCTGAGCTGTAGCTTTTTAGATTGGTTCATGTTATTGTAAAGGAGAGTAAGTTTTATTCCATATGAAGACTTTTAGGAGAACTGTGGATATTGTAATTTTCAGTCTCCCTTTATTTTTAAAATGTTGTCAGGGGCTTTTTGGAACAGTGCCATAGTCAGTACAGAACTGTGACCTTAGGAAACTGAGAAAGCTTGCAGTGGAAAGAATCCTGAATTTGGGGGGGCAGCTAGGTGGTGCAGTGAATAGAGCACTGGCCCAGGAATCAGGAGGACCTAAGTTCAAATCCAACCTCAGACACTTAACACTTACTAGCTGTGTGACCTTGGGCAAGTCACTTAACCCCAATTGCCCTGCCTTCCCCCCTCCAAAAAAGAAAAAAAAAAAAAAGAATCCTGAATTTGGAATCTGAGCACCTGGGCTTGAATTGGATGTGGGTTTGATCTCTTACCACCTATGAGAACATGGCCAAGGCAGTTAGCCTTTCAGGGCTTTATTTTGCTTATCCATAAAACCAAGGGTGGTTGGAGAAGTGTTGAATTAGATGACCTCTAATCTATCTAGGAAATGTGGGACCAAACTAGAACTCAGTAAAGAATTTATTGCATTAATTAAGATAAATTATTCTGTCAAGGTTTGCAAAGCTGACCCTTGAAAGGAAGAAGCAGCTGATTGTAGAAAGGAAATTAATCTTATTGAAGGCAGATATTTATAGTATAAATGGGTTTTCTTCCAGTATTAAGGATGCATAATGGTATGAAAATTGGACTTTGTCCATTTTGTTCATTTATTTGGTCACTATCAGAATAAGAATGAGAGCCAGAGACAGAGACATAGAGACAGAGAGAGAAAGTGCACTGCATCTACCTAGAAGGGCATGAGCTTTAACAAGTTGCTTCCATACTTTTGTGGATCTGTGATTTCATCTTTGTGGGTAACTATACTAACAGCTTACATTTTTTTGTCTTTTTCTTGTTTTTGAGGCAATCAGGATTAAGTAATTTGCCCAGGTGCTCTGTCAGCTCACACTTAAGGCTTACAAAGTAGCTTTGTCACAATAGTCCTGTTACATGGGCTATACAAGTGTTGCTAACCACCTATTACAAATGAGGAAACCAAGACCTGAAAAAGAGAAGTGACTTGCTTTTTCAACTGCAAATAAGCATAGAATCCAGGACCTGAATGCCTATTTCCTAAGTTCAGTCAAATGCAAACTGCAACTCCTCTGTCCCTTTTTAGCCTATTCTTATCTAGGTCTTTCCATAAAATTTTCTGATATCAATCAGTAAATCAGCAATTTATTAAGCACCTACTCTGTGCCAGACATTTCTAATCCCTCCTCTGGTTCTTTTAATATCTTGGATGACTTTTATCCTCCTTGGGTTATTGATTTTTTTTCCCATTCTGCTTCATGATAAACCCAACTCTTTTTATAGTCAGTCACCTTCAGTGGTATCATTTACAACACTTGTTACATTCAGATTGTTGTTGGTAATATGCTACAGTCCATTTCCACCCACCATGAATCTTTCTGATATCCTTTGGATTACTTGTAATTTTGGTTATACTTAATTATGGTTTTCCATGAATTCCAATCATATAGCATCATTGAGAGAATATGATGGGTTTTGTAACAGTGGATAGCTTGGAATGATTGAAAGCATTATGATTTCCCAAATGTTATCTAGTTCATTCTCACCATATTTAATTCTTGGTTAATTTGTTGTCTATGTATTTATATATATATGTATACACACACACTTTGTCTTTTTTAGTATACATGGCTATACCATCATTTTCCCTTTACAGTGTACTCAGCTGAAGAGATTTTGTGGTATCCTAGCAATTTATATAATTACCATGATGACATTTGTGAGCATTTGGAGAACCTGACCATCAATAGGGAATCCTTTAATTTAGATTCTATACAAGACATCTCCTCTGGTACTGATAAACATTTAAGGTAAACAGTATGTCTCCCTGTTACGTCTTGTGATATCAGTACTTGGTGCATTTTTAAACAATTATCTCCATAGCTATATGTGTCTGTCTTAATTTTTTAAATTTATTCATAGGGATGAGGTTTGGGGGTGTTAGGTGAGAAACTGGGAGGCTTCCAGAGACATGATCTTAGGACTGGGGACTGAGCACACCATCATTAGGAGACACCTTGTTTGAAGTAAGCCTTCAAAGCTATGCTTTGTTTTGCTCAGTTTACTCTTTTTAAATTATCTCTTTCACTTGGCTACTCAGATTAAGACAGTGATCCAAAAAAGTTCCGAAGGATCCTTGATAAAAAAAAGCTATCTGCCTCCAGAAAGAGAACTAATGAACTCTCAAGTTAAAGCATACTTTTCTTACTTTATTTTTCTAGTGTTTTGTGTTTCCTTTTGCAACATGGTTAATATGGAAATAGGCATTGCATGACTTCATGTATAATCAGTATAATATTGCTTGCCTTGTAAAAGGGTGGGGAATGAGTGGGAAGGAGAGAATTTGGAATGCAAAATTTTTTTAAATGATTAAAAAATGTTAAATCTGTTATTGAAAAATACTTTTAGCAAAATAGATTTTAAAAATGTAATTATGTTTTTAAAATCAGCAAGCAATAAACCCAGAAAGCTGTTGTATTCTCTAAACCCCACAGTCAGTTGTATGCCTCCAAAGATATGATTTTCTACAAGAATATCATCTGTCCCCTTTTCATGCTTTCATCACGGACAGCTTTGATTTGTGAATAGACTATTATCATAAAGATTTTATATGAGATGAGAAAACAGGTATATGAATCAGTAGTTGCTGATGTCTTCTCGATTTCCTGTTTTTGGTAAAAGTATTATCCAGTATTATCTGCAATCTTTTACACTCTTTTGGAATTTTGCCCACTTTTGAGATAGACGTCTTCAATGTGATCACCTAAATGCCTTTTAAAGGCACTGTGTCTACACCACAGATACCTTTTGGTCCAGTCCAGCTGCTCTTTTCTGACCTCATCTTCTCAGGTGTCTTTACATATTGTAGCTGAAGGGAAGCTCTGCTATTCACTGGCCTTGTAACCTTGGCAGGTCACTTATCTTTTCTGAAGCTCAATTTCTTTAAAGTCCACAGCTCCCAAGTTAAGAAGTCCTTCTGTGGTATATAAATGTACAGATTCTGCCATCATCATTGATGAAAATGGGCAGGGGGAGAGGGAGATGGTTTTTTGCTTAAGACCTGTTCTTTAACGTAGGGAACTCCCGTTGTGAAAATTCCATTCATATATATGTGTATGTATTCACACATATGTCAGCAACTCATCTATATGTTGACTTAGTATATATACTCTTATTAAGTTCTTCACTGAATTTTTCTACTTCACTTGATGCATCTGATGGGGGAGAGGCTGTAAACTGTCATGTTCTTGACAGCACATTTGATTTTCGGTTACTGTGAGCATTACAGTATCTCATGAAATGATGCTTCTCGTTGCCTTTGAAAACCCAATAAAACCAACATTACCAAGTCTTATATTCATCTCTCCCTAAGAACCTGGTTGTTGTCCTTCCATTTAGCTTTTCTCTCTTTATCTTCTATTTTCATTTGCAGGAAGAATGTCAATATAGTTGTATCTCATTTCCTCTAACAGCTTGCCTAATTATTCATTGGACACATTAAGAGAGTCCCAATAAGTCAGGCAGTGAGCATTAACAAGTAGTTACTTTAGGCCAGGCACTGTGCCTAATGTTAAGCGTTAGGGATAAATATACAGGCAAAAAGAAACAGTGCCTGCCCTCAAGGAACTTAGATTCTAATGAGAGAAGACAACATATAAAAAAGACATGGGGGAGGTTCTCAGAAGGAAACCAGGCAGCTGGAAGGTGAGAAAGCAGCTTTTCATACCACCCTTCTCATGGTGGTGAAGTCCAAGAAAATCAGAATGTTGAATGAAGCATAGTGGACCCGTCCCCAGATGAAGGTTTCGGAAGGAAATCACCAGTGAGACAAGGGGTGAGTCATGGCAGGAAGATCAGTGATCCAGGATGAGAGGGCAGCTTAGTCATCATGGCAGAATCGGCATTTATAGATAGACATAAGGTCATAGATTTAAAAGCTGGTAGGGACCTGAAGGGTTTTATGCACTTACTTAAATTCATAATCTAGTGGCCAGTTTTCTCCTTATGAGACTGTGAGCTTCTCTTTGCTTAGGCTTGCTAGTCCTCAAGGAAGCAAATCCCTGGTCTCAAGCCTGACCCATACTTAACACCTTGCCAGCCTGGTACAACCTGCCAGGGCTTGTATAGCCTTGGCATAGCCCTCCAGAACCCAGGGTCACATTCATGCCCCATGGTAAGGCATCAGCAAAAGGGTTTTTTTTTTTTTGAGGTGTCAAGTGACTCATCCTGTAAAATATTACAGAAGTTTTGATATTAGAAACTTCCTACACAGGAGGGAGAGTTGCTAGCTAAAGTGTTAACAAGCTGTCCTGAGGTACCTACACCTATAACCAGTCTATGTCCTACCTAGAGAAGAGAGAGCTGACATTAGGATCTATCAAATAAAGGGGTCAAATTAGATGACCTCTAATGGCCTTTCCAGTGCTAAGCACTGTGGTCATACAGATGCCATAGATTGTGTACAAATGTGAGTCATTTGTGGGGCACTTGCATAGGTGGAAGTTAAATTTGTTATTTTATTTTATTTTATTTTTTTATTTTGCTGTTCCTGGCCTTAGGGGAAAAAATTTTTTTTCTGAGAAAAAAAGGTGAAATACCAGATAAAAGTAAGAAGATGCATAACAAAATAATCTCAGGGCTAAATGCTGTACCCCTGTACTGCAGCACTATTCTAAACTATGAGAATGGAGTATTTAAGTAAGGAATGGTCCTTCCTAGGAGTTTGACTTTACTTACCTTGCAAGAAAGAAGCTGGACTGTTCTACTACACAGAGCAAAGCATGCTCATGAGATTTTTTTTTCATTTTTAATTATTATGAACTTGTCCTTATAAAATAAACAAAAGAACACAGCATATGAAACTCTGACTATGTGCAGCTGGCGAATTTTTTGTATGGTTCAGATTTAATTTGATAGTGCCCTTGTTGTGTGTCCCTTCTGAACTTCCTTCTGCTCTTCTGTGTGTTTTTTATTATCCACTGACTGCTTCTTCTTTTTCAGTCCTCCCCCTTCATTAAAAAAGGCCTTCCTTTGTCACAAGTAAATATGTTCACTCAAAACAAGTCCATTAAAACCATGTCTGAGAATAAATATCCTAGAAAGCACCTCTAGGCAGCACCTTTCAGAGCACAAGTGGATGTCACAACCAGTCATTGCATTAATAATAATTTTTGAGTCTTTCACGATTGTTCCTTTACAGTGTTATCTCTGTATAAATTATTCTCCTGATTCTTCTCACTTTACTCTGTATCAGTCTACATAAGACCTCCCAGATTTCTTGAAAGCCATCCCTTTCATCATGTTTGTGGCACAGTAATATTCCATTACATTCATATACCATAATTTTTTCAGTCATTCCCCAATAAATTAACACTCATTTTGTTTCCAACTCTTCGTTTCTGCAAAAAGTGTTACTAGCAGTATTTTTGCCTATATGAGTCATTTCATTCTGTCTCTCATCTCTTTGGGATATGTAGACCATAATCAAAAGCGTAATGCCCAGTTGAGTGACCTTTGGGGGTATAGCTATAGCTCCACATTGCTTTCCAGAGCAGTTAATTCCCCTAACAATGTGTTAATATGCCTTTCCCCTCAAAGTCCATCCAACAGTTGTCATTTCCCTTTTTTGTCATTTTTGCCATTTTGATAGGTGGGAGATGGAACCCTCAGAGTTGTTTTGATTTGTAATTCTCTGTTTTTAGTGTCTTAGAGCTTTTTTACATGGTTGTTGGCAACATATTTCATTTTTTCATTCTTTTAAAAAATATTTTATTGATGTATTGATTTTACATAACCAGTTTCATTTAGTATCCCTCTCCCCTTCCCAGAGAGCTATCTCATTTAACAAACTGTATTTTTTAAGACTACTGTCACCCCCCAAAAAAGAGGAAATATAAGCACAATTGATCAATACATCAAAAAACATGTAAACATCCAAAAATAAGGGCCATATTTGTGGACCTCTCACTTCTGCAAAGGGATGGGATGGAGTGGGAGCATCTTCTTTTTATCAGGGCAGTTTGCATTTCTTCTGTTGAGAATCACCTTTTCCATCCTGTGATCATTTATTTATTATGAGTTCATATGACTTAGACCTAGAAGAAACTTTGAAAGCTCATCTCATCCAGCCTCCTTGTTTAATAGGAAATTATGGCCAGAGAGAGGCAGGGACTTGCCTCAGTACAAACAAGTAGCATCAGAATTAAAATTCAAATGCAGTTTTTTAACTCCTGATCCAACACTCTTCCCACATTGGCTGTCAGTTCATTTTAGAGGATGTTATAGGAGAAGGCCTTTTCAAATCACATGGAATGGAGAATTCACCTTGTTACATCCCTGCTTCAGTCAAGAAAGAATTAATTCTCTTCTATATAAATTGTGTTAAGTAAATAGTAATTGGTTAAGATGCAGTGATCTTTTTCATCTTTCTGAAGTTTCTCATGAAGGGTAATGGGAAACTTGCAGAGTTCAAAGAAAAGGTGTAGCCTCATTGGACATCATTTCCCCTCCTGTACTCTGTGATTCAACCAGCCTTCCCTTTTCTTTGCTACTTCCACTTGAGACTCCATCTTCCATCTTGAATTCATTGCTTTGTCAATCACCCAGGACTAGATAGCATACCCTCCTTACCTCTACCTCATAGATTCCATAATTCCATACTTTATGATGCAGCTCAGGCTCCATCTTCTGCATAAAGCCTTTCCTCATCCCTCCAACTACTATGTGGAGATATATGGGGTGTTCAGGGAGGATTAGCAGCTTGGTGTGAGGCTGCCCAACCTTCTTCAGGGCTACTCATCTATCTTTGATATTCACCTGTCACCCAACTCTCATCTGTGACTCCAAGAAGCTGTAGCATTCACAGTGGCCACACTGCAGTAAAAGCATCTCAACCAACAGGCCTCAGGCCCATTAGTGAATTAGGGGAATGTCTACCCCAAGCATGTGAAGACTTCCCAGTGGAATGGCCAGGAAGGCAGCTGAAGCATGTACTATGGAGCACTTCTAGCGTGGTCAGACATCAAAGACGGCAAAGTTATCCATTACATCTTGGGCCATCACCAGCCATCCTGACTCTTATCCTGCCACTGGACATTGTTGACTCTGGAAAAGTGAGTGGGGCTGTTGACTTTATGCAACTCTGCCTCACTTACTTAAATCCAATTCAAGAGCAAGTCAAGACATCACTTGTGATGTCATTGGTCCTCTTCAAAAACAAAGGACAAACAATACCTGGTACTCACTCACTCAAAGTAGCAACTACTTTGCATTTAATGTACTTTGTGTATACTTTATATTTTTGCTGTATATATTTTTATATATATTTGTTGGCCCTCCCTATTAAATTACAGCTCCTTGTAAATAGGGGTTGTTTCATTCTTTGTACTTTTATCCCCAAATCCTACCACAGTTCTGGCACATAATAGGTACTTTATAAATATTTCTTTATTGATTTGACTATTTATAATTGTAATTTTAGTTAGGTCATGCATTTATTTAATTTATTCAAATGTAATGTATAATAATAACAGTAATTATTATTAAAATATCAGACTTATAATTTATTTTAAAATTATTGTAGTAAATTTAATTTCTTTAGAGAAATTTATTTAAGGAATACATTTATTATAAAATATATATGTAGCAGTTGCTTAATAAATGCTTGTTGATTGATTTGATTGTATTTATTCTCTGAGAATCTGGATTCAAATCCTGGCTAAGCCCCTATGTATATGCATTCACCTCTTGGGCCTCACTTTCCTCATGAGTCTAATGTGGAAGGTGGACAATGTAAACCCTGAGGACTTGTCCTACCTAAATCTATAATGCTAAGTACAAATTCCTTGAAGGGGGACAAGAGAGACTACCACTTGATATTTCTGTTCTACTTTCCAGATCCTGTGAAACCACCTGGCTCTTTGCAGCCCTCAACTGACTTCCCTTTAGCTGTAAATACATCACCACCCTCTATGCAGATGGATCCATCCTCTGCCACTCTACCTCCTCCTTATCAGCTAATTAACTTACCATCACACCTGGAGCCTCTTCCCATTCAGGATGATCCCCAAGACTACCTCTTGCTCATCAACTGTCAAAGCAAGAAGCTGGAACCCACAAGGTAAAATCCTACACTATCTAATCTTTTTAAAAATTTTGTGTTTATCGTTTTTGCTGCTCAAGGTTGGAGGTCCACTCTCTCTGCAGGAATGGTGTCATACATTGAGGTTAATTGATGTGCAGGGAAGTGATAGGAGAGATCTTACCTGTGGGTTGAGGGTATAGGCTCATTTCACAAGGCTCTGTCAGAAAGCTGTATGCTGCAGGTTGTCATACCTAGCCTCTGTTGCAGACTTAACTTGCCTACGAGATTTCACTGATGTGTAAATGGTGATCTTGCTCCATTTCTTATGTGATTATAAACCAGCCAAGGGTCCTCTTTTGTTTCTGAAGAAGGAGAGGAATATCTACTTCTCGAAGACTTTGAAAGCAAAAAGATCCCATTGCTGTGAGTGTTGGTCTTCTGTGGCTTGTTGGGAGAAGGGGAATGTCTGTGTGTGAGGAATTAATTGCAACAGGTAAAATCCCTACATAACAAAGGCCATGGGACCTCCAAATTATTGGGTTGAAATGGAATTTAATTTAATTAAAATATACTGGTAGAATTAATCTTTTTTCATCTGAGTGACTGGGGACAATCAGTTTGAATCTAGGAGACAGAATAGGTTCCAAAGGAAAGGTCTGGGGGCCTGGAGTCATAAAGACCTGAACCCAGATCCCAACTTTGGCAATTACAAATGACCTGGAGAAAATCTTCTTTGACCCGCAATTTCCTCACCTGTAAAAGGAAGGGGTTGAACTAGATGGTGTTGAATGTTCCCTCCAGTTCTAAAGTGATGATTCTATAAAGTTGGAGGGTTTCAGAGCCTTTCTAAATCTCCCTCCCACCCCACCCCCCAAAAAAAGAATCCTACCTTTCTCTTCCACAATCCTGGATCTAATCATGTAGTTCTTGATTTGACATTTTAAGTGGATCTGTGTAGGTAGTTGGCATATTTGAGGGAGATAGGAGTAAGGAGAGTTGGAAGGCAATAGTTATTTGATGCCTCTTTAGTTTAGAAAGAGCTTTGAGTCAAGAGACTTGCTTATGATTCACCAACACAGAGAATACAGTGTAGGAAGGAGCTACTTCTTGCCAGATTTCAGAGCCCTTCATTTGACTCCTGGTGAGTTACCTGGGGTATGCTGGGAAGGCTGTCCATGGTCTCACAACTAGTAAGTGGGCAGCCTAGCTCAGAGTCCAGTGTTTCCTGACTTTCTTGACTGATTCGTCACACTGACTTGATGATGGATATAAAAGCATTTAAAGAGCCATTAAGAGGGAAACTCGGGACTGACTCCTTTCGCTACCGGTAAAGCACATGGTAATTAAGTTGTCAAACAAGTTCTTTCTCTATAGTAAGTGACTATCTTGTGAGCTGAGACCATATTCTTTGGTTCTGTTGTATAGAGTCTTTTGTAGTGAGGTATACAGAGCCCTTGCTCGTGGGCTTTCCATGGGGATGTAGAAGGCATTTGCTCCCTTTTCTAGAGGAAGGTTCTCTGTATTTGTTATGATGGGATTTTGCCTGTCGAAGAAAGGTTGTTGTTTTTTTTAATCTCGTTAGTTAATAATACACATTCTAACTTGATTTTGCACTGTTTGCTGTGTGTGTTTTAAGATTTCATATGCCCAGCTTTATTTCCCCTATAACTAATCAAGGTTCCTCCTAAAAGTAGGAGTGCCACTATTCCATTGTTGACTTTTTAAAATGGACTACTATATTACACATTTTTTCCTGTGTTTTCCCTTTTCCCTAGAATCATCTCTTAACCAATAATAGCTCTCATTTACATAGCTCTTTAAGGTTCATAAGAAGTACTTATGAGCACTAGAGAGGAAGTAATAGAATGTGGGGAGCTCAGGGTCAGTTCAGATCCTGAGTTCAGATTCTAACTGACCAGTGCACTCTGTGTGACCCTGAAGAAGATCATCGAATTTTCCGTGCTTCATTGAGGCAACTCTGTGTTGCAAAACCAGTTTTCTCATCAAGAGTTTTCTACACCAGTGAAATCAAAGGTCTTGTTAAAGGGGGGAAAAAAACCTCCTATGTGCCCAACACAATGCTCAGAAACACCACCCTTTTCTTAACAGTCATTTATTGAGAAGCAACTAGGTCCCGAGTGCCATGCTCCCTCAAGGACTTTACATTCTACCTAATACAGAAGGTGTAGACATGAAATAATTATAGAACAAGACAGTATAAATTGAAAGATTAAAATATGGGGGGCCAGCAGCATAAAAATTCAGGGAAGGGAAAGCTCCCTGTGGGCTCAAGTCTTTGGAAAGGCTTCACAGAAATGTGAGTGGGAACTAGGTATACCTGTAATTGAGGTAAGGATTTGGATGGGCAGAGAGATGGGAGACCGAATTTCAAATCAAATGTGAATAACATGGAGGTAGAGAGGACAGAAATGAAAAAAAGAGTTCAGTGATCACATTGACTGATGTGTTCTAAAGAGAACACAGTGTGGGGTGGGAATCAGAGGATGTACAGGAGCATAGACAAACAACTTCAAGGCAGGTTCTCCAGAACTTTGACTAAGGAATTTGGACTTGTCTTAAATTTCATCTTAAAATTCATCATCTTCCTTTGAAACCTGCTCCTCCTACTGATTTCTCTGGTAGTTACAATGGGTGCTTTCATCCTCCTTGTCACCTGAGCTTGAAACCTCAAGGCTACTACTATGACCACTTCTCTCTCATTCTCTCCTGACCACATCTGGACACTCCCGCCATTTCTCTCTGTTCGATCTTGCCTCTTTTATTGTCATATCTCCATCGCCCAAGTTCAAGGCTTTATTGCCTCCTGCTTAGATTCAGGGGTTTGCTGGAGCTGATTGTTAAATTTTCAGAGTGAGCATTTATACTTCCAAAATCAACAAATGCCACAGATCTAGGCTGTATTTAGTGTTTTATTGATTATCTAGACTTAAGAAATTGATGGAAAAACTGTTAACATGGATTAAACTTAAAAGTGTGTTGTATACACATTTTAATTTTTTACATAGCACAGTGTTAAACATTTTACCAATACTCCTGACTAGACTGTTGTGATAATTTCCTTTCTGCTCTGCCTGACTCTAGTCTTTTCCCTTCCCAATCTATTATCTATTATCCATTTGCCAGAATAATCTTTGTAATGCACAGGTCAAAACTCCTCATTTTGATGCTTAAGATCTTTAATCTGTCTGAGGTAGCTGGTGGGCCTGGAATTAGGGAGACCAAGATTCAGATCTAGTCTGTCTAGTCTCAGACACTTACTAGTTTCATTCCACTGGGCAAATCACTTCACCCCTCTTTGCATCAGTTTCCTCACCCGTAAAATAAGCTGGAGAAGGAAATGGAGATCCACTCCAATATCTTTGCCAAGAAAACCCTACAGACATCATTGGCAGGCTGTGGTCCAGGGGGTCCTGAAGAGTCAGAGAAGACTGAATGACTTAAAAACAGCAGCAACAAATAACCCCTATCTCTCAGGGTTGTGTGGATCAAATGAGATACTTGTTTAAAAAAAAAAGCACTTAGTATAGTGCTTTTTATAACATATGTAAATATATATTTATATAGTAGACATTTTATAAATCCTTGGTCCCTTTCCCCCTTTCTTTAGCCTACCTTTCTAGCCTTCTTTAATAATTTTCTCTCTTCCAGATAAATTGGAGAGCAAACCACCTGCTCCCTGATTTAATTCACCTTTAATCATTAAATTCTCATTAATTAAATGAATTGATTTAAGCAGGTGCTAATTAATTAAACTCATTAATTGAATTCTCCGATTAATTTGATCCTCACACCTCTTTGCTTTTATGTGGGTTGTTACCCCCTGCCTGGAATAGTCTTGTTCATTTCTACCTTTTTGAAATGCTCTGCTTCCAGACTCTACCCAGGTGTCACTTCTACCATGAAGCTTTCCCTGCCCCCTCCCTTCCTGCAGCCAAAATGATCTCTTCTTCCTCAAATGTCTCTGGAGCATTTTGACACATGCTTTGAAGTAGGGGTAGGGGAGCAATGGTACAGATGGAAAGAGCATTGACTGGGTTTGTATCTGGCTTCTGATGCTTACCTGTGTGGTCCTGGGCAGGTCACTTAAATTCCTAAGCCTCAGTTTCCTTCACTGTGAAACAAAGGAGTTGGACTAAGAGGCCTCCCAGTTTCCTTCCCAGCTCCAGATCTGTGATAATAGGATACACCTATCACATGCTATCAAATATTTATATGTTTATAGATGTCATATCTCCTGCTGGGATCTTAGCTTCTTCCGGGGAAGGATTATACTGTTTTTCATCTTGACATATCCAGTCCCTAGAACGGGGCCTTGTTTCTTAATAGTTCATTGAATTGAATTTGTTGAAATAATTGAATTGGGAAGCCTCAGGGTACAGTGGAAAGAACTGGATTAAATCTTGGTTCTGCCCCAAGGCCATCTTATACCTCTGTAGGGTTGAGCTGGACCTCTGAGGTCTTTCTGACTCCAAGCCTGTAGTCCTATGAATTAAATTCTACCGACTGCCTACTAGAGAATTATTAGGGTTTTTCAAGCCGGGGAAAGGACACATAGAAAATGATGTTTATGTGGGGATGTTCTGGTAATTGTTTGACAGCTGGCTGTCCGTGGGGGTGGGGGCAATGCACACAGCACCCTTTTAAGTTGAATGAAATATAGGTAACCAGCAAAGCAAATCAAGCCCTGGTGCTCTGGGGTTACTTTTTTCTGAGCTGTAAATGCTCACACAGACAATTTAACAATTAGTTCTCACTCAGAGGATCAGGCTGGCCCCCGCGGACCTCTGTATGTAAGCCTCTTTATTCTTCTTTTATCAGTATGAAGAAGGAGACCAGACTTGGTGACTGGTTGGCTGTGGAGTGAAAGAGAGGGGCATGGTCAAAGGTGGCTCCAGCGCTTTAAGGCTGTAGGATTGAAGAGTGATGCTACCCTGAATCAAAATAAGGAAGCTGGGACATTAAGCAAATGAATTTACAGGGAAGGTGTTGACTTTGAGATGACAGTAGGGCATCCATGTGGAAATACCCTTTGGCAACTAAAAATAATGAGTCAGACTCTGGCAAGAACTAGGGATGGGAGTGGGGGATGGAAGCTGAGATTAGTGGTTGTAACCATGAGAATGAATGAGTCCTAGATGACCAGAGCTAGAAGGTACCTTGGAGATCATCTTGTCCAGGAGTTCTTCACCCAGGGCCTATGAACATGCCTTTTTAATGTTTTGATAAACTATTGGGCAGCTAGGCAGCACAGTGGATACCTGAGGTCAAATCCAGCCTCTGACACCTACTAGCCATGTAACCCCAGGCAAGTCACTTGCCTCAGCACCTACCTCCCAGACTTGTGAGGATCAAGAAAGATAGTGATTGTGATATGCTTAGAATAGTGCCTGGCACATAGTAATACCGAGATAAACAGAGAGAGAGACACACACACACACACGTGTATATATGCACATATGTATATACACATGTACATGTAAAATAAATATATGAATATATTTATTTACTTATATGTATATTAGCTACTGATAACTCTATTTCAGTTTAACCTGGTTTCCTCTGTAATCTTATCTGTTTGATATTGTGCATTTTAAAACATTCTGAAAAGAGGTCCTTGGGTTTCCCCAGGCCCGCAGACGTTAAGAACTCCTACCTGTTATGCCAATACTGTGATTTCACAGAGAAACAAAGAAAGTGATTTGCCTAAAGTCCCCCATCTTTTAAGTAGTACAGCTAGGATTTGAACCCAGATCCTCGACACTTAAGCCAAAGTATTTTCCGCTGCATCTTGCTTTCTCCAAGGGAGAAAATGTAGCAAGAAGAGTAATCGTAATTCAGATTTATATAATATTTTATGATTTACAGAGTGCTATCTTCATAGCAAAGGGCAGCTAGGTGGCACAGTGGATAGAGTGCTTGGCCTGGAGACAGAAAGACTCATCCTCCTGAATTCAAATCTGGCCTTAGAAACTCACTAGCTGTGTGATGCTGGGCAAGTCACTTAACCCTGTTTGTTTCAGTTCCTCATCTGTAGAATGAGTTAGAGAAGGAAATGGCAAACCACTCCAGTATCTTTGCCAAGAAAACCCCAGTGGGGTTACAAAGAGTCAGATACGACCGAAAAATGACTGAACAACAAGTCCTTACTGCAACCTCATGAAGTAGGTGGTACAATGAGGAAACAGACTTGCAGGTTAGGTGATTTGCTCACACTTACGTGACTAATAAATATTGGAGCCTAGTTTCTTGAAACCAAGATTTCTTCTGGCTCTTTAGTACCAAATAGCAGGGAGAAACTGTGGAATCATGGGGGAAAAAATGAAACCAGAAATTCTGAAGGTTGGTATTGTCATCTCATTTCTGCCACTAATTTACTGTTATCTCTTGTGTCTATGGAAAAACACGCTGTATTTAAAATCAGTTTCAAAACAAGATTTCATATTCTAACTTGAACATTAGTTTTGTGATGATGGACAAGCCACTTGACCTCTGGGCCTCAATTTCTATACCTGTAGAATGAGTGGAATTTCATACTTTGATTCTGTAAGGGCTGTTGAAACGCTTAAATGAGATGATGTGTATAAAACACTTTGCAGACTTCAGAGAACTATGTAAACATCTGCCACGACTGTCAGGATAAATAAATGTGGTGATAGCTATTTGTCATCCCCATCATACCAAAGCTTTGTGACCTTGACTAATCATTTAAGCTTTGTGGGCTTGAGGTTCCCCCATCAATAAATGGAGTGTCGAGATTATCTCAAAGACTAAAATGCTATGATTCTATGGCCAAGACACAAGGGGACTTAGACAGTTGGACCTTGAGAAGGAGTAGAAGCCAACTCAGGGAAACAAGCAAGAGGGAGAAACAGGATAGTTGGTAGTGTCACAAAACCAAGGGAGAAAAGTGTTTGTTTCTGTTTTTTTCAAAAAGTATGGTCAACAGTATCAGATGTTACAGAGAGGTCAAGGAGGATGGAGACAGAAAATTTCTCCCAAGTTATTTCAGGAAGTAATTCCATTGAAATGCAGCAAGGGTTCTCATTCAACCTAAGCAGATGGTGAGTGCATCTTGTTCAGCTATCAGCTGCAAGGTATGGGTTTTGTTGTCATTAGTTTTGTGTTGGCTTGTGTGTGAAAGCTCTTTGAAACCCTCTCCCCAACCCCAGCACCTTTAATTCCAATCCCAGTTTAGCTGAACATTTCTCTGCTTGTCCAAACAAAAGGTATGATGTGAAGAAAGTAATTTCCATTTCTTATGGTTTGTTATGACTTGGAGGTGACTTAATTAAGTTTCTTAGATTTCTCATTCTCTTCCCATATGGTACTTGCATTATCAGCTAGTTTCCAGTGAGGGGAATAGATAGATAGATAGATAGATAGATAGATAGATATAGAGAGAGAGAGAAAGAGAGAGATAGAGATAAAGATAGATAGATATAGATCTATAGATATAGATATAGACAGATAGATAGATATAGATCTATAGATAAATATAGATAAAAACACCAAATCCATCAAACTCCTATACTGCAAACCTACATAAATCACACCAAATTCTAACCAAACTGTATTGTTTTTATATTTTTAACTATACTAGGCAAAGGATTCAACATAAGTGGGTAAAACTACCTAGTAAAGCTTCACATTGTGTTCAGAGGATGTTATGTTAAACATTTACCCTTCCCAGAGTTGAATAACCCTTCTGAATTTAGTTGTGGGATGGGTTGGTGGAGTAAAGGATGGGCAGGGAAGGTGGAAGACCCAAGGGGAATCGGGGTGCGTTTGGAGTTATTTGTAGTGGTATTATTGTGCACTAGTTGGAATTTTTTCCTCTCCTCTCAGTTTAACCACTACCTTCCATTTATTTAATGTATAACTATGCTCATTGTCCTGGTTAGCCCACATTTGGAACATAATGTTCTGTTCTGGACTCTGTATCATAGATAATCTAGAAGCTGTCCCAAAGAGGGTTTGAACACATGCAGTATGTTTTACTTTGTTTTATTTTTAGGGGGAAAGGGGAAAGTAAGGCAATTGGGGTTAAGTGACTTGCCCGAGGTCCCATAGCTAGTTTTGTGTTAAGTGTCTGAGGCTGAATTTGAACTCAGGTCCTCCTGACTTCAGGGCTAGTGCTCTATTTACTGCACCACCTAGCCACCCTTGAACACATGCAGTATGAAGGAACAGGGGGGTGTTTAACTTGAAAAAGAGGAGGCTCAGGGGGAGCACGATAGCTTAGCTGTCTTCAAGTACTTCAAAGACTGTCAAAAGAAAGCTTCCTGACTACTGGACTTATTATAGGTGGAATGGATATTTTGGAGGGTGGTAGGATTCCCTGCATTGGACATCATCTAGCAAAGACTGGATGACCATTGTCGTGCATATCATTGAAGAGATTCTTCCTTTTACAGCACAGGTTTGATCCAGATACTGATTGAATTCCCTTCCATCTCAGAAGTTCTGTGATTTTTGTGATTAAGTGAATAGGACACTCAGGCCCCAAGAAAAATTAAGTTGTGTATTTTAATTGTTGAGCCATTTTGTTTTGTTTTTTTTAGTTAAAACTGAATAAGTGATCCTGTGCTTTCATCATACTAATAATCTCTTCTGTTGTTAACAATTCTTGTCTAGACCACATGCTGATTCTGCAAAATCCACCTCTTCGGAGACAGACTGCAACGATAATGTTCCTTCTCATAAAAATTCTGCTTCCTCTCAGAGCAAACATGCGGTGAATGGCTTTTTTCAGCAGCAAACCATGTATGACCCTCTACCCTCCCGAAACACTTCTGTTTCTATAGACTCCAGCCTGTATAAACTACCCCGGAGTTTCTCCCATGACGTCTTACCAAAGACAACATCCCCATCAAACACTGAGGCGGACGGAGAGCTTTATGTTTTTAATACGCCATCTGGAACATCATCCCTCGAAATGCAAATGAGGCATATCTCCATTGGCTATGACATTCCCCCCACACCTGGGAACATGTACCAGATTCCAAGGACTTTTCCAGAAGGAGCTTTGGGTCAGACGTCCAAGTTAGAGGCGATCCCAGATATTCCTCCACCACGGCCCCCAAAACCACACCCAGCTCATGACCGATCACCTGTGGAAACATGTAGCATTACCCGAACTGCCTCAGACACAGACAGTAGTTACTCTATCCCCACAGCTGGGGTCCCGCCATCTCGTAGTAATACCATTTCCACTGTGGATTTGAACAGATTGCGAAAAGGTCAGCCTTGAAGGACTTGCAGATTCCATTTTGTTCCTTGTACCAGAGTTTGAATGAATGGGTGGTCACTGGGCTTTTCAGAGGGTCTGATTTTTTTCAGAAATGGTTAAGTAGTTATGATTTCTATCTTGTTCTTCAGCTACTCCCACATTAACTAACATCTTGTCACAGCATCCTGGTAATAGGTTGCTGACCCCTGCTGAAACTTAGCTTTTAAGACTGTTCTTTAGCCTCATCAGGAACACATTCCTTTCTACCACTTCCTTGCCTTAGCAGCTGAGGAAAATGAATTGGAATACCCACAGAGCTCATCCTACTTCTTCTTCTGACCTTGTGGGTGCCATTTTAAAAAAACCTTTCATTGGTTCTGCTCCTCCTTTCTGTGAGGTGTCATGGGCCATGGCTGAGTGATTAATCAGCTGTACAGGTAGGGGGTTTTAAACCATTTTAGTTGCAAAACCAGTTTTAATGGATGTTTGTAAATGTCTATCCAGAAAATGTTTCATGGAAGCATTTTTCTATACCTATATAAACTGCATGCCCCGGAGCCCCACTTTCTACATCCTATTATAACAGTGCCCTCAATGCCCATAGTGTAGAAGAAAAAATGTTACAAGTAAAGTAGCCTTATTATGAGGGCCTTTCTAGTAGAGAAATCTCCTTCATGGAAAATATATGCTTCTTCTAAGATAAGACCTACCTTTTATCAGAATCCATACCATGGATCTTACATTCTGTTTTCAGTGTGTGACATTTTAAAGGATTTTCTTGAAGGTCATACACACACCTATTTGATGTTAAGTCTCTCTCTCTCTCTTCCTTGTTCTTTTGGAACTGTGCAAAATTAATTATTTTTTTCTAAAGAAATTTGTGTGTGTTGCCATGGAAAAATCATTGAATTTGCAGTTGGAAGATTTAGGTTTGAATCCCAGCTCTCTTATATATTTATTATCTGTGTGAAATTGTCCCTTCTGAAGACTTCAGCTTTCCCCTCTGTGGAATGTGGATGTTGGATTAGATGATCACCTCACATAAGCCCTTTCCATTCCTAAATCTGTGATCCTCTAAGGCAGGGCTTTTTAACTCTTTTGTGGGTCATGGATCCCTTTGGCATCTAGTGAAAACCTTGGACCATTCCTCAGAATAATGTTTGTAAAAACATAAAATAAAAAACATAGTGTTACATAGGGAGCCATCACATCGAAATACAGTTATCAGAATATTAAAAAAACAAATCTGATAAATATTCTTCCTTGTGAATATTAAATAACAAAACAATACATTCAAAATATAGACAAGTTAAGGCTGTTGTTGTCTATATATAAATGAGATACTAAATTTCACTTAAAGGTTAATAGAAATAGAAATACAATTTTTTTCCATTTAAGTTCATGGGCCCATCCCCCTAAAATCTATTCACAGGTTTTTTGAAGGCCCATGGACCCCCAAGGGTAAGAACTCCTCCTCTAAGATGATCAGATAAGTGGGTTTTCTATGGTAGGTTTTCTAGTTTTAATATAGAACCAGCATGCCATTCTTTTAGTGAAAAAACACATTTATGTTTTTAAGAACAAAGGCAGAATTTGAGTGGAAAGGTCCAAGTTCCACTTTGAAATAAGGTGATCCGATTCATGAAGGCTTGTGTAAAGTTTGTATGTTTATTGTCCCTGTTTCCCTGCTACCCACAGCTGCCAAGACGTCTGTGTCTTGTGAACACAGCTCATAGGCAGAAATGCTTAGTTAATATAAGGTTGTAGTCATGAAAATAAACTGATACCAGTCTAGCTTGTTAATGAAACACTATCCCAGTACTAGAAACGGGTGACTGAATCTACCCAGAAATGAATCAGAGGGTAAAGGTTGCCGTTGCCCAGCTTCTGCCCGCCTTCAGCAAAGATGGCCTGAGGGCTAGCAGGAAGGCTTCTTTGTAACAAACAGGCAAACAGAAATACCTCTCTGCTTCTGTCTTCACCTAGAACTGGAAGGGACCTCAGATTCACCTTCTCTGCACATAACTCACACTTGGGCTTACAGCATGGCATCGATCATTATAGAAGTTGGCATGACCATATTGGGTAGAGATTCAAGGGGGAATGGACTTTCAGAGCTATAGATACATAGGCAAGTAGCTAGTTTTAAGCTATTTTTCAAGCTCATTATTTTATTCAGTGTGGAGAGGTTATACAATGTAATAGAAGTACAAGGAATATACAGACCCCTTTTACAAAAGATCTGTGTTTTCATCAACATAAGAGTACTCACAGTGTGGGATCTCCTTATATGAGGGCAAATCACAGCCAAATTCTGATTTAGTAGAGAAATCCTAGGAAGTTCATTCAGCAGGCATTTGCAACCAATCTGTGTTTTATTTTTGTCTGTATTATCCCCCAGGGCCCAAGATACCGTCTTCTATGTGGAAGGCACTTGATAGATGATTGTTGACCACTTGGTTCAGCAGAAAGAGTAACTGGTTCCAGAATCAAAGGTCAAAACCCATTTCTGATCGATACCACCACCTACTTGACCTTGGCCTCCTAGAACCTCAGTTTTTCATCATCTGTAAGATGAGGGAGTTGAACTAGATGGTTTCTGAGGTTCCTTCTAGTTCCAGCTCTGTAATCCTATGACCCATTTATTAAAGTGCCTAATATACGTGTTAGGCACCATACTAGGTGGTGAGAGACAAACAAATGAAATTGCCCGTGCCCTTGGGCCACTTACATTCTTCCAGACAATAACAATAAGAGCTCACACAAGTAAATTTAAGACATGTTCAGGTGCCAAGAAGTGATTTATCTTTCCCAGAGACACGCAACTAGTAAGCGTCAGAGGCCTTGTTTGAATCCAGAATCTCCTGACCCCAAGCCCAGGTCCTTAATAGACCGCCTCCCTTGTATGGTGCTTAGGATCAGGAAAAGTGTGTAAGCTGTTCAGAGTGAGCTAACCAGATTGATGCCAGTCTGTTAGAGGGCATTTTAAAGTCTTTTAAAACTTTATTTAGGCTTTTATAATATAAAGAAAAATGAGGCATTCTTGATTATACTCTTTATAGGAAGGGTTTAAAATTTGTTGTTCTTTCTTTTAGATGCAAGTTCTCAAGACTCCTATGATATTCCACGAACATTTCCAAGCGATAGATCTAGCTCCCTTGAAGGCTTCCATGGCCACCTTGTAAGTATAACTAACTCTGGCATCTTATTATGTGCCACCCCAACAAAAATTTTGTGCTTTTTAGCATCCTGGAGCTAAAATAAAAAGGAGTTTAAGTGGACAAATGGTTTCTTATTTCCAAGAAGTAGGTGGAATTTATCACACTGATTATGACATCAGATCATCCCTTCTGTCTTTATTAAAAGAAACATGTGTGTTATGTGTTTTAGAAAAACAAAAGCATGTTGACAATGGCGAGTGTATCAAGTGAAGAATTGGATGAAAATTACGTCCCGATGAATCCCAACTCCCCTCCACGACAGCATTCCAGCAGCTTTACAGAGCCAATTCATGAAGCCAACTATGTGCCAATGACACCAGGGACATTTGACTTTTCATCATTTGGAATGCAGGTCCCGCCTCCTGCTCACATGGGCTTCAGGTCAAGCCCAAAGACCCCTCCCAGAAGGCCAGTTCCTGTGGCAGACTGTGAGCCTCCCCCTGTTGACAGGAACCTCAAGCCAGACAGAAAAGGTGAGGACAGCATGTAGTAATCTTTCTTTTTTTTTTTTTAATGTAGTTATAAATAGCATTGAACTACCTAATAATGTCTCATATCGAGATAGAAAATGCCTGAAGTTGTGTGTGCGTGTGTGTGTGTGTGCGCGCGCGCACGCGCGTTCAGTGATCTGCTGAAATTAAGTAAAGACATAATTGTTTAAGGATTATTAATTAATCTCCTGGTATAGTATTTCACTTATTTATCTTGAGTAGATCATTTTCTACTCCTCAGGACAGAATCTCATCATGGTGAGAAGTATATTCACAACTTGATGTCATTCTTTATAATTTTCCTAACCTACCAGGTAAAATTTCGTCTATTTGTTACTACAGTGATGTTCTTTTGTGGTTGTTCTTTGTGCCTGTGATGGTGTTACGGGTGAAAGAAATTTTGCTTTCATTCTGGCTTTTGACTTATAGATGTAAAACACAGTTTAAAAGCACTTGAGTCATTGCAGCTGTTTTTGGTAAGATTCGCACACAAGTTCTAAAGATGTCTCTGCAGAGGAAGTTATTATTTGTGTGGCCACGGGCAAGTCGCTTAATCTCATCTGATTCATTTTTCTCATTTGTACAATAAGGGGGTGGGACTAGGTAACTTCCAAGGTCCCTTAAAGTTAAAAAACTTCTTCTGAGGCAGCTAAGTGACATAATAGATAGGGAGTTCTGAGTTCAGCTCTTGTACCCCAGCCTCAGTGACCTCAGCTGTAAAATGAGCATAATAGTAACACTTGCCTCCGGGTTGTTGAAAGGACTGGCTGAGATACTACATGTAGCGTGCTTTCACTTAAAGTGCCCCACAGAGGTTAGCTGGTATTATCATGCTGCGGGTCCATTGTTATTCTGTGTCTTGTGTCTTCCCAAAATCTAGGTGAGAGCTCAGGAGCTTAGAGGACTGGCATTCATTTCATTCCATGCCGAATGGCTTGATTACCTTATGTATCACAGAATTGTCTGTATTGAGTAGAGGTTTTTGCTGTTGGTCAGTCTTCTCTAGTCATGTCCAACTCTTCATGACCCCTTTGGGGGTTTTCTTCGCAGAGATACCGGAGTGGTTTGCCATTTCCTTCTCCAGCTCTTTTGACAGATGAGGAAACTGAGGCAAACAGGATTAAGTGACTTGCCTGGCATCACATGGTAGAGGTAGCATGGAGTGATGGAGTGAGGGGTAACCTTATGTGTTGGGAAGACCAGAGCTTAAATTTTATTTCCAGCTCATACTAGCTACAACACCATAGGCGGTAATAATAATGTCTCAGGTACCCCAAGCGGCTTTCTAAGCCTTTAAGATACAGATGCCCTATTAATCAACATTAGGAATGCTGGGAGCTACTATTTCCCTTGCACTTTGTGTTTGCTTATATGTATTTGTGTATGTTTTCCCCTGTTGAAATTCCTTTGGAGTAAGGACCATAAGGATTTGTGTGTTGAAAACCTTTAAACCACTATACACATTCACTTGCTGTTTTTATTACTAAAGAAAATGGGACCCTACTCTGATACTGTTTATTACCATAGGTCATGTGTGTCTCCTAATGTTATCCATTGACCTGCTGGGTAGATAATATTCTTGCTTTATAAAGGACTTTCTCACTTATATTATGGAATGATGGAAATTGATCCCTATTTCTAACTGTCTTTTTCAAATTTATTTAACTAATAAAAAGCGAGTTCAAAATTTTCTTGCTAATTTGTATATTTATCTTTTTTATAAAAAAACAAACACCTGCATAAATTTCAGAAAGTCTATAGTAAGAAAACTAACAGAAAGCCTATTGTATAGTTGGCAGTAGGATGTAGAATAGACCTAGCAAAGCATTCAACCTGCTTGCCATACAGTGCCAAAAAAAAATTGGTTTTGGTGGGTACTTTTGTGTCTTCCCCATCAATAAAGATCAGCAGCTTGCCAGTAGCTTTTAGTCTTTTTGAGAGATTAAGTCAATTACTGTGTCACATAGTGAATATGAATGTGTCAGAGGCCAGGTTTGAACCCAAAGTCTTCTTGTCTCCAAGGTTGGACCTCTATCCAATAAACTGTGCTATCATTAGCCTTACTAGAACCAAAATATTCCTCTATATTTTAACTGTTTAGAGCCAGAGAAACACAGTAAAAGTAGAAGTTGACATTCACTGTTTGAGTGAAATTTTAAAAGTAGGCTTTAACAAAAGGTTACAAAACATATTTTGAAACAAAGTACGCATTGGTAGGAAAGTTTCTTTTAAATGGTAGATTAATAAGTCTCACTATATCAGTGATTCTCAACCTTCCTAATGCCGCGATCCTTTAATACAGTTCCTCGTGTTGTAGTGACCCCCAACCATAAAATTATTTTCGTTGCTACTTCATAACTGTAATTTTGCTACTGTTATGAATCGCAATGTAAATATCTGATATGCAGGATGTATTTTCATTGTTACAAATTAAACATAACTCACAGGTTGAGAACTACTGTACTATATGATCTATTAATTTTCATTTATGAAAAAAACTTTGGGCAGACATATTGGAGGAAGCATTTATTATGGCACAGTGGATAGAGTGCTGAGCCTGGAGTCAGGAAGATTGGAGTCATCTCTCTGACCTCAGATACATGGCAGCTGTGTGACCCTGGGCAAGTCACTTACCCCTGTTTGCCTCAGTTTCATCATCTTTCAGATGAGCTGGAGAAGGAAATGGTAAACCACTCTAGGATATTTTCCAAGAAAACCCCCAAGTGGGGTCACAGAGAGTCAGACAGGATTGAAAAATGACTGAACAAATGTTCCAGGCCCTGTGCTGAATCCCTGGAGAGACAAATAATACAATGTATGAAACACTGGCTACTCCAAAACAGCTTACATTCTGATAGGGGAGAGAGTGAGCGTATAGACAAATATATGAAGCACAAATGTCAAGTTAACAAATGCAAAAATGTGCAAAGTAGGTTTGACAATCCAGAATTTAATGTTGTGATCTGGAAATGTATAGGCAGTGTCTTTATTCTACTTAGTAGGATCCAAAATATGAAAACAAGCTTGATTCAAGCTAGTGTTTAATGGAAACCCATCACTGTTAGGCATGATACCATTTTCAGCGGATGAATCTCCCATCCCCTTATTATGAAGAGCTAACAAAGAGCACCATGCTAGGCTTACATCTAGTGACAGTTACAGAAGTCAGCTGCTCCCGTCTACAATGCACATGAGTTTTTAGAATACTTTTGAAGTGATTGCATCCAGAAGAGTGCACAAAAGCTCTAAAACCTCCTAGCCCTGGATTCTCTACCAGTGAGTGTCTTATAGAGTATATATGCCTTCTTTGTCTCTCCAACCACAGAATTGGGCTTCTTTGGAATTTTGGCTTTTTGTATGTTTTTGTTGCCTAGCACTGGATTTTGAAAAAAGGTATTTTGGAAATGTTACTCCCTGACAGAAAAACCTACAAATTATGAATGAGACTAAAATTTTTGAGGAAACTGGTGCAAGATGAAATGTGCCAAGTCACGGTTTGGTCACTATGATCAGGACATTGCTATTAAAAAAAAAAACAAAACCAAGACGTAGTGATTGGCCCCAATCCTCCCAGATGACTAACGGTAGATAGCATCTGCCTTACAGTGACTCTGTTTACCTGTGTCTGCTGCTGCTGTTTCTCAAGCATCCTCATTTATGATAGTGTCACGATGTCTAGAGTCCTTGCAGGGTTTACCTGATATTTATCAATCATCTGCTGCGTGCCAAGCACGGTGTTGAGCACTGGGCATATGATGACAGAAACAAAATAATCCTTGCTTTCTTGCTCTTTTGGTAGACACAACAAATACAGAGATAAGTAAATGGAAAATGTCTGCAAAGAAACCTAGCAAATTTGATTCCTTTGATCTTTCTGTCACAATATATGCACCAGAAAGACTAATCTAGAAAGTTTCTCTAGCCTCTGGTTTTTATTTTTTGGTAGTGTATTAGTCTAAATATTTATTTATACGTATTTATATATACACACACATATATATATATATATATACATACACATATACGCATATATATATATTATATATTCCAAATTTTAACTTAGTAACATTTTGGCCCTGGGGATATAAATATAAGGCATGATGTTTTTAAAGAACCTTCTGAATTTGTGATAAAATCATATTATAGTATTTGCTTAAGCTTGATATAAAAAATTTGTCATAGGACAAATATTGAGGAAGTGGAGATGTAAAACTGTTGAATTCAAATTAATTTTTTTTTAATGAGACTTGAAAGTCAGCATAGAGGGATTGCTAGAGTTCCAGACTAGAATCAGGAAGCTCCTGATTTAACCCTGTTTGCCTCAGTTTCTTTATCTGTAAAATGAGCTGGAGAAGGAAATGGCAAACCAGATGCCATGAAAACCCCAAATGGGGTCGGTCATGAAGAGTCAGACAGAACTGAAAAAAAAGACTGAACAACAAACCCACATTTACCATATAAGTGGGATTTTTTTGTTTTAATTTTTAAAATCTTCTTTCACTTTACTTAAGATTGACAGCTGTTATTCTCCACTCTTGATTTTTGGGATGCCTCCTAGAAATAGCTGGTGCTTTAATCAGCTAAATATTTGGCATCACAGATAATACAGAAGGAAAAGCCTTTTGTGGTGGAATTTTCCTGGGTTAGTGACATATTTTCACAGTGACCAATCTTGTGGAATTTTGTAAACATCCTAGGGTAAAAAACCACTAAGGGACAGTTAGCCCCTTTGAAAAGATATGGGTGGGTTCACTTGAAGCCACACCTCTCTCTGGGAGCAACTCACAAAACAACCTGAGCTGGTTCTTCCCAAACAGAATCTCAAAAATCATGGAACAGTGGCTAGAGTACTGGATTTGGAATTAGAGGGACCTGGGTTTAAGTAATTTAAGCAAGTAATTACTTATACCTTCTTGACTTGGGCAAGATATATCAGTTCTTCGTTTAAGAGACTTCCTTCTATATCTAAATATAAGGATATGAGACAGAGAGAGAGGTGGCTAGGTGGTGCAGTGAATAGAGTACTGGTCCTGGAGTCAGGAGGACCTGAGTTCAAATCCAGCCTCAGACACTAGCTATGTGACCTTGGGCAAGTCACTTAATCCCAATTGCCCTGCATACTCCCTTCCAAAAAGAAAAAAAAAAGGCAGTGAATAGAGGCCCTGGAGTCAGGAGACAGAGAGAGAGAGAGAGAGAAATACACACATACACACACACTTTTTACTATATATATTCATCTCCTCTTGATTGGCAGCTAAATGGCTTGGTAGATGGGACCTGGAGTCTGGAGGACCTGAATTCAAATGTGACCTCAGACATTTCTTGGCTATGTGATCCTGGATAAATTAATCCACCAATGCCTGCTTCCATTTCCTCATCTTTAAAATATAACAATATATACATATACATATATATATATATATATATATATACATATATACATATAGATAGAGAGATAGATATAGATAACAATATTTATGGAACAATAGCACCTTCCTCCCAGGATTGTTTAGAAGATAAAAGGAGTTAATATTTATAAAGCTCTTTGCAAACCTTCAAGTGATATATGCATTAGCTATTATTAGTCAATATTTTGTTTACTTAAATCGTTTTTCTGAATTAAAAGCCTTTAGAATCTATTAATTAAGGTAAAAACAGTGTACTTTTGATGTAAAATTATCCAGCACTTTCATCACTACCCCTATAAAAATTTTTTAAGTGTACTGACCTATTATTTCCTAAAATACTGGGTTCTGGAAGCCTAGTATCAAAGAGGACAGTTTAGGATGGGGTTATCGTACATCTCATATAGCAGTACTTACTCCCTTTCCTGCTCACAGTGCTCCCTCCAGTTGGGGGACTTCCAGTGTTTTCTGGAAGGGATTTCTTAATGTATACCAGGAGAACACATCATGCTACAAGTCTGTGCATCCATGCAGAGCTATTACTTTCAGAGAATCAAAACAGATAAATTTTTTTACTCCAACTTGATGCCTTTGGCTTCTAATTTGAAGTGAATATCTAAAGTATTTCTGAGCCTTTAAGGAAGGTGTTCTGCTTATTTCTGCTCTAGCCTGTTACAATTGCAAAATTGGGAACTATATTGTTGTTTTTGTTCAGTCGTCTCTGACTCTTCACGACACCATGGATGATGGCACACCAGGCCCTTCTGTCCTCCTCTCTCTCAAAGTCTGTCCAAGCTCATGTTCATTGCTTCCATGACACTATCTATCCACTTCATCTTCTGCTGTCCCCTTCTCCTTTTGCCTTCAATCTTTCCCAGCATCAGGGGCTTTTCCAGTGAGTTCTGTCTTTTCATTATGTACCCAAAGTATTTAATCTTCAGCGTTAGCTTCAGTATTTGTCTTTCCAATGAATAGTCAGAGTTAATTTCTTTAAATACCGATTGATTTTTGTCTCCTTGCTGTCCAAGGAACTCTCAAAAGTCTTCTACAGCACCACAATTTGAAAACTATATTACATTGGGATTAGTTTTGGTGGAAGATAGTACTTAGACTATTCATAAAGCTACATTTCTTAGCATATAAGGACTATAATTCTCTGATTCTTTTTAAATAATTGCTTTGCTTTTTCTGATAATGATCTGAAATCTGCACTTTCAGAGACTATATCCAAGTTGATGAGATTACAGTTCCAATAAAAATCTTAAGCATCAATTCTGCTGCGGCCTGGGGACTAGATGTTGCCAAATGACATGATAGTAGAGTGGAAGAGGCATGGGACCAGAAGCAGGGAGACCCAGGAGCCAGCCCAGGCATTATTTATAGCAAACTGAACTTTGATCAAATGATCTCTCTCTGAGCCTTTTTCTCCCTCTTTATACACAAGGGATTTTGAACTAGGTGATTCCACAGTGTCCCTTCCCATTCTAAAGTTCTGTGATTCTCATCACATTGAAAAGAAACATGACTTATGATCAAACCACCTCTTACTCCCAGTACATAATATTTCCCCTTTAGGAGAGCTTGCCTACCACCTAACTCTGTCAGGTGGGCTTTGCATTTGTGGGACCATCTTTCATCAAAGAAAAATTTCATCTCTTAGTTTTCACCAGGGGATAATTCCCTTATTCATAAAGTTAATGAAGAACCTTTTGTGTGTTGTATACATCCTTCCCACTGTTGGAGTGTAGAGATTGAGGCAAAGGGTAATTAGCTATCCTTGTATCAGCTAATCTCAGGAGATGCCTTTAAAGTGAAGACTGAATCATTAAGGAGGGTTGGTGGCATCCTAGGTCATCAGTATTTTTTTTATTAATTAATTTGTTTATTTACTTTTAGTTTACAAGATTTAGTTCCACAATCCCTTGAGTTTCAAATTTCTCCCCTCCCTTTCCTCCCCAACCCTCCCCCCCCCCCCCATGGCAGCATGCAGTCAAGTATAGGATCTGCAAATACTTTCACATTGGGCATTAGTCTGGTTGTGTAGAAGGGTTATAACCAATGGAGTGAACAATGGGAAAAAAGAAACAAATAGGTCATCAGTATTTTCAAGGAAATCTTTGGGTGCCTTCAAACTTGAGGAGACTCTCTTATCTTTTTCTCTTTTTCACTGAGTTTTAACTTTAAAGTCCTAGCTATTGCTTCCCGCTGTGTGACCCTGGGCAAGAAATTTAATCACTCCAAGCCTTACTTTCTTCTTCTATAAAATGGAAAGGTTATTCGTATCCTCTACATCACAGAGTTATGAGGAAAATGCTTCTTCATATGCTAGAAAGTATTTTATGAATGAGAATTGTGATTTTGTTTGCATTTTCTTTTCCATATTGAAGTTATCCTAAAATAGTACATCAAAATTTCAAATGTAAAGGAGGACTTCTGGGACTCAGTTTCACTCTGGTTCACCATTGAAGATACCGAGGAGGGGGATGGAACAAGTAAACATTTCTTCATCATCTGAAATTTATTTGAAGGTCTTTATCCTTACTCTGTCCCTCCCCATATCTTTGTCTGTCACTATCTCTGTCTCTCTGCTCTCTCTCTGCCTATTTCTTTTCCTCTCTTTCCCCATCTCCTCTCCCTTCATGGTCCTTATTTTTTTTAATATTAGACCAAATTTCCACCTCTAAATTTTATTTTTCTTAAACTAATGGCAAACTAGGACTTTCCTGGAGTAGAAAGTTACTGTTAGCAAACTTATTTATTAGGGTCATGCTTACACTTTGATTGTCAGCTCAATCAAGTACATTTCCTTTAAACTGAAGCCTAGTTTGTGTACCAAAATAAGGTAGTAGAAAAAACACTGGATTTGACATCAGAAGACCAACCTGAGTTCAAATCCCTGCTTTTATTATCCTTGTGACCCAGGGCAGGTCACACTGGCAGCTCAGTTTCCTCAATCAGAAGATGAAGGGCATGGATTAGATGGTCTCTAAGATGCCTTTAAATTCTAAGTCTATGATGCTGGATCTTCACTATTGTCTATTAATGTCTGGAATTTCATGAGTACTTGTGAATTTTATGCCTCCTCCTATTGGTAGATGGGTAGTACTTACCATCAAACTAAATGTCAGTTCTGAGCCAAACTCAAGAATCTGAAAAATAATCATTTTGCACAGTAGGGCTGCCCCTGTTCTTGAATGGTTTTCATTGTAACATATTCTTTTGTCAAACCCAGTCTTGTAAACGTGACTGGGCAGAACGCAGAGACAGTCTTCAGTATCATCATATCTAGGTCAGGCTACAGCTGGCCGAGGCTTCTTTCTGGGAGCTCCCCCTTGTTCCCCTGGCATGATGTCAGCATTGGAATCAGTGGCCCACATCTCACTGGAATGGTTTTTTATCTCTTTTCCTTTTCCCTTACTGTTCTTTGTTCTGTTGCATTTTCACCTGTATCATAACATTCTAGAACATTTGGGGGTAGGAGTGAACAGGAAGATAAGACATTCCAGATCTCTTAGTAGTGGGGGAAGGAGACAAACAGACTCACAAAGACTGTGGAATTACCATTACAGCATATCCAGATTAACCTGTAACCAACCCACAGAGGATCTGCTCTGTGTAATGCCTGGAATTCACTTTTTTGTCTTGAATTCTGATGTTAATCTCATTCAGCTTGTGTCTGGTTATGTATTTGACTCCCATCAGAAATATATGTACAAAGTGATGCAGATTTTTCTGCGTATCTTTGGCTACTTGCTCTGTGTACTGTTCCAACAGTGAAGTGCATTTGAGATGGATTACTGTTTTGTTACTTAAGATCTTAAAACTAACCTTGAGTTATTCCTGGACAAAATCAAGTTATGTTTTTAGACATCATGTCTAACCATTGTTTTTCTACCTGGAGATCAAAGCTAAGGAGGAAGACCCCGGTAGGATTGCACCACAAATGGAATTGCTAAGCTAAATCAGATTTTAAAGGAGACTGGACCTGCCCCTATCTATTTCATGCTTATCCATCTCTATCTATTGTCAGGCAAGTGGGGGGGGGGGAGGCGGTACTGGATACTCACCGAATTTGGGCATCAGAGGAGCTGGGCTTAAATCCCATCCTTACTTCTAGGGTAACTAACGTCTATGACCTTGGGCAAGGAGTCTTGCACAGTTGGTAGAAAAGGAAACTTCTTTTGTAGGACAATTTAAAGAATTTTTAGGCTGCAATAAATATTAGTTGTGAGTGTACTGGCAAAGTATGAGACTGTAGCTTTCACCTGGCAAAGGTACACACACACACACACACACAAACACACAAACACACAAACACACATGCCCAAGCACACATACACTCCAAAAAGGAGGAAAGGAACAAAATTCAGCAAACCTTGCATGTGGAGTCATGGGGTCCTATAAGTTCTCCTGTGTGTGTGTGTGTTAGAGGGGAGATCTAACAGTTGGGGACAATAATGCAAAAAAAAGATAAGCTGCTAGGTAAAGATGACTTAATTTCGTAGCCTTGGATGCCATTAACTCAGTGTACCGGGAAGGTTTTTTTTCATTTGTTTGTTTTTAGAAATGCATCTTTAATGTATTGGAAATCATTGAGAAGATTTGGGGTTCTTTTTTGCAGACTTGACTTTTTAAAATTTTGTTAGAACATATTTTGATAAGTATATGATATCACTAAAAATTAATAGGAAACATTTAGAAGTTATCAGCATAGCAGTCTTGGCTTTTGCTGCCCTTGAAGGCATTTGAATGAATTGCCTATTCAAATTCTTCCTCATTCTTTCCCAGTGTCACAATTTTCCTTATTTACCCAGTCTCCTCTGGACCCTACAAGCTTGACTGACTTGAGTCACCTACTTTTATGACATCAAGTCACGATGGGCACAGCTTGGTGCCAGTCAGTACAAGTCCACATGGTGTTCACTCCAGAGTTCTCAGAAGAGCTTAATTGGGGAAATGGTGGCAGTCACAGCAACAATTTTATGTGGCAATCTGAAGTAGCAAAGAGACTTATCATCAGCAGACCAGATATATGAACCAATACAGCCCCTGCAGAATATGTTAATGTTATCAGGATGGGGGTATCAGGGCATCTAATCTTAAGCTTACCAGGAAAGAGCCAAATAGAAGAATTCAGAGTTTTCCATCTTAGACCAATGAAAGTGTATAATTGATTTGATTGTTTGGGGAATAGGGGCAGAAGTGATCCAAAAATGGCAGCTCGGGGAAAAGAGATAATCAAATGGAGTTTTCAGAACAACCACTATTCCTACCCAACCTTTAAAACCTAACTCCAGTGCCACCTTCTCCACGAAGCCTTCTTTCTATTGGTCTGTAATGACCTTCATTCTTGGACCTCACGTTAGCACTCAGTTTTGTCCCTGTCCAATGCCCTTTATCTGGGCTTGTGTCTTATGCCCCTAGTGGACTGAAAGGTTCATGAAGAAAAAACTTGCTGAAATTTTGTTTCTGCCACAGAGTATTTTGCATGGTGGTTCTATACATAGCAGGCACTTAATGTTTAATTATTGAATGAGTGAATGAATCAAAATATGGAAAATGGGGACCTCATTTGTAAAAGAGAGGGTTCTGCTAGAAGGTTTTGGAGGTCTCTTCTAGCACTGACTGTATGGTCCGGTGAAGTGTGTGTGTGTGTGTATATGTGTATGTGTGTGTGCGTTTATATAAGATATGACACTTCCGAGGAATGATGACATTGAAATGTGTTTGCATTAGCTCTGAAAATTTTTATTTGGGTGATGGGTCTTTTTGTCATGTTAGCAGACAAGCTCCTAACATGGAAGGGGTTGGGTTTTTCCACAAAATGCTTAAAAATTACCTAACCAGTCTATGAAAAAGCCTTCATCTTTTATAACCTTTTGCTTCTTATGTATATTTTTGCATGCAACTTATTACTCCCTTCAACTGTGGTGTTTCCTCTACCCTAGCATGAGATATGGCTGGATTGCAAGATTCTCTGTGGGCTTATTTATTACTTTGGGAATTTAACCTCTCTGCACAGGGTTCTGTTGCTTATTTACAGAATTCCAACTTTCCCATTGAAAAAGAACATTATATTAAGAGAGTCTTCTTTCTACCAATTAGGTCAAAGTCCCAAAATTTTAAGACCTAAACCCCATGGTTTAGAGCGAACTGATTCACAAACCATAGGTGACTTTGCTACAAGACGAAAGGGTATGTACTTTAGCACCGCATGTTGTATGGGACTTTGGGATTAAAAAAATTTTTTTTATATTAAAGGAAAAACGGGGGATAAGGCCTTTATGACTACTGCTGTTGAAAATTAAGCTTATCTATCTCCATTTAACTTTGGGAGGGAATAAAAGTTTCTTTTGAAAGGAAATCCAACTCCTTGTATATTGGACAGGTTACTTGGAGTTAGGAAGACCTGATTCAAATCCAGCCTCAGACACTCACTAGATTCATAATCCTGGACAAGTCACTTAACTTATGTTTGCTTCAGTCTCCTCATCTGTAAAATGAGGGGATTGGACTCATTGGCCTCCCAGCCAGCCTAAATCTATTATCCCTATTGTTTTTCAAACAAAAACAAAGAAATCCAGAAGCTTATGTTTAAAACCAAAAAGAGGAGATATTTGGTATTGGGTTTGCCCCCCTCTTGTGTTACTTCTCATGTCCTCACTCACTTTTTTGCCCTCAAGCTTGTGGATGATTTGTATTGTTGCAAATGGTGTCTTTTGCTGGCATTTACCACACTCTAGAGAATGCCATGTATGTAACCAGCTTCCATGAGTTGGTGACATTTGTATTTGGCAAAATGACCAGGCTTCATTTTTCAGCTTTAACTGTAACAGATATCTGGGGGTTAAGAAGGAGTTGTGATCCCCGAAGGCAAGATGAGCCAAGGCAAGGTCAGACGCCACAATTAGCTACTACATATACAGTGATCAGCAAAATTATCCCATTATCTCAAAAATTTTAATGAAGCAATTCATAGTCATTTCTTGTCGTCTTGCCCAGTGCCCTCAGTCATGTGCCTTGTGGAGCCTCTTTGAGCATCCGACATAACCACACATTATGTACTATGGCATTATTTATAGTAGTAGCTGATTGGAATCAATTGAGCTGTTTTCTGAGCCCATCATTTGACTGGGGGTCAGGGGGAGGTGGGCTTTTTTTTATTTTAAGAAAAGATTTTGGTGTTGGCCAATGTCTGAGGCCAATAACCGTTTGGAATTCAAAGAGGAATTCATCATCTAAGGGAGACGGTGTCCAAATTAAGTCTTTAAGCTGTCATGTGCATATGTGTGTCAATTGGCTTTTCAGACTGCCTAGAGTTCGGATTTACTGAGCAAATCAGGATCACCCATAAAGCAAACTAATTATCTCCAATTGTTATTTGTTGGCTTTATTATAATTCAGCAGTGGAAACTGTGGGCAAATTCACCTTGCCTCCAGTAGAAAAAGCAAACTAATTTTAAGGTGACTATTTTTAGCCAAAAAATAGGCGACTAATTTTTTTACATCTTTTTAACTTACCTTTTTTGAAGTGGAATCACTAATTTTTTTTTTTAGACTAGACATAAATCAAATGTTTTAAGACAGTTCATAGTGAAATGATATATTTCGTTGTGATATTTTAAAACACAGAGTCTTAACCTTTTTGTGTGTGTTGTAAACCCCATTAACATTCTGGTGAAGCCTGCGGATCCCTTCTCAGAATAATGTTTATAAATGCAATAAAATACAAAACATTGGAAACCAATTATATTGAAATAGCAGCTAAAATTTTTGTTTAAAACAAGTTTATGAACTCCAGGTTAAGATCCTCTATTTTAAAGTAATATTTTAAAACCTTAATTGTAGTTTCTTTTTAAAATACAGTGGGGAGAGCTGTATGATTACTGTTGGGTTTGGGATACATGTTCCGTAGTAAAAAGAACCCTGGGATTTGAGGTCAGAACACCTGAGTTCAAATATTGTCTCTGCGTTTTAACCCTTTGGGACTTGGGCAATCTCTCACCGTCTCTGAGGCTGTTTCCTCTTCTGTGAAAGGAGGATAATAAAGCTTATACTGCCTACCTTGCAGGATTGTTGTGAGGAAAGTGCATTATAAGCCATTAAAGTGCTATGAAAATAAGCCAGTATTGCAATTTTTCAGTTCAGGAAGGAATGTGCTTTTAAATGCATATTAAAAGAGAAAGGGAGGGGTGGCTAGGTGGCCCAGTGAATAGAGCACCAGCCCTGGAGTCAGGAGGACCTGAGTTCAAATGCAGCCTCAGACACTTAACATTTACTAGCCATGTGACCTTGGGCAAGTCACTTAACCCCAATTGCCCTCCAAAAA
>CM053592.1:72821189-72836933 GCA_028646515.1 Pseudochirops corinnae | reverse complement strand
TTGTGAATATTATAATGTTTTGAATGTTTGTCTTGATTTGTAATGGAATAAACAGAGTGTTCACTATATTTTGTAATCTGAACTCTAAAGGCTGTTCACAGTAGCATTCCTTTGGGAATCTGCTGGTGCATGGCATTACAGTATCTCTGGTGGTTCTCACCACTGAGTTAACACATATTGCTGAAAGAGGCTCCAATGCAGTAAAAAGATATCTAGAAAAAAAAATAGAGGAAATAAAAAGACAAAGGACTTATTTATTCCATTTCTTTTTCCTCTTTTCAGCAACTAGCCTGTTTCTAATGTTTTTAACATTTTGTGTGTGTGTGTGTGTGCGCGCGCGTGTGCATGTGTGCATGTATGTGCTGACGTATGGTACTGAAAGGAACCCTCCCTTTCCCCAGTATTGTATAATTATTGCAATAGATTAGTTTCATAGTAAACATATTGTTTGAAACCACTAAAACAAGTTCATTTTGAACTAATTTTCTGTACTGTTTCAGTACTATTGTGTTAATGTAGAACTGAGGTTCAGCAGATCTTGTCTTTAAAGGCAGGATGATGGATGTTGAAAACAGAAGCAAACTTTCACACAGAAGTCTTTTTGTTGTTGATTGGCAATAAGGAGTGAGTTTGTGTGTATTTATTTCTTAAGGGTTCACTACTCAGATAATAGTGTATCAGTACATCTAGGATCTCCTTCCACTTGTATAGTTTGTAACCCATCCATGATTTCTCATCCTTGGTGATTTTTATCCACATCTTTCTGTCAGTCCCAGGTACAGGAACCTCCAGAGCTACTAAGGACCTTCATTTAGATGTTTGAACATTCCAAAGTTACCAGTGATTCCATCCATCCATTTGTCCATCCATCCATCCATCCATCCATCTATCATCCCTTGCCTCCATTGTGTGATTTGATCCATTTCTTTTTCTTTGTTCCTTGGGTTGCTATGACCTAAGAATTCATCGCCATATAGTAGTAGTCTATTGATCTCGCTCCTCTCAATGATTAACTAGGCTAATCCCCAGACAGAAGACACAGTCTTTGGTAGAAAGAGTATTAGAATCCTTTCCAGCATGGTAAACCTTCCAGAGTTCACACTTTATCAACATAACCTTCAAGAACCCAGGGTCAACTCTGCCAAAATGAGGCAAACTAACAGTAATGAGCACAACTTAAAATGGCAGTTCAGATAACATAGAACATCTCTCATTTTTTTTTTATTTGTGACCAGCTCACCTTTCTTTCCAGATTTATATGTTTTTCATGCAGTTCTTTGCATGCAAGTCATAGTAATATACCTACCCACCTCTAGTAAACATTCTTCCTTTGTCCTCTGGGACCTTGACAAGTTTCATTCTGCTGCAATGATGATGTTTCCTGGTGTACACCTATATAAACAGATTATTACTTTTAAAAATGTGGACTTTTGCAACAATTATCAGTTTGGTATCATTAACTTCCCAAGTGAAATCTATCCCATCTCTTCCTCTTTAGATTTGGGTCTGACTTGTCCATCTGCAGGATACATATCTGTAGGATAAGCCGGGCTAAGTAGGTTCCCCATTGAAGTGCATGCCAGTGTCTGAGCAATACCCATTAAAAATATAACAATTTATTATCACTATGTATTCATTCATTATTGATAATAGTAAGCTAATGATAGATAGAGCCAAGCATAGGGTAAATCAGCCAGGGTTGAATCTAAATCCCCACTTTTCAATTACTCATCGCTTAATGTGATAAAAGAAAGGAAACTGTTCATATTTGTACATTTTAGCCAAATAAATCAACAACAAACACACAATGGATTTGCATTGTTCCCTTCTGAATCTGTTTGAAATGCTATCATATGTATTTTCTCTCCTTTAAATACACACACACACACACACACACACACACACACACACACATACACGTCTGGCTATGTGCATGCTATACTGCTTCTGTTTTGTATCCCTTTATATGTTTCCATATTTATTTATAATAATAATAATGATAATAGCTAACATTTACATAGCACTTAAAATGTGCAAGCGTTGTGCTAAGAAACTTTATAAATGTTATGTCATTTGAACCTTAAAACCGCTGTGGGAGATGGGTACTATTACCCCCATTTTACAGATGAGGAAACTGAGGCAAACAAAAGTTAAGTGACTTGCCCAGGATCACATACTTAGTAAGAGGCCAGATTTGGACTCAGGTCTTCCTGACTCTAGGGACAGGGCTTTATTCACTGTGCCACTTAGCTGCCCAATAATAACCTTATACCATTAAGATTTATTTATTTTATAGTGTCATGATTACTACATTACAATAAATATACTTTTTCTAGCTATTCTTTGGACATTGCTTATATATACAGTTTTTACATGGGTAGTTCCTTTTTTCTCTTTCGTGATAATTTTAGAATAAAATTATAGCAATAGAATTGTGAATTTTGTGGTCAACTTTTTGACTTTTATTATATATTATCAGATCGCTTTCCAAAGAGTTGAATTACTTTACAGCCCCATGAACATTATAACGGAGTGCCTCTTTTCATTGTTATACTCAGTCTTATTTATATATGTGTGTCTGTATTTTTTCTAATTTATTGCTTTATTAGATGTAAACTAGTATCACATGGTTATCTTGATTTGTATTCCTTTAATTATTAGAACTTTTTAGTAGCTTTTAAAGTAATTAATAGCAATTTATTTTTCCCCCTTCAAAAGTCATCTTTTCATATCCTTTGAACATTTCTGCGTGGTCAAAGGTAATACCATTTTTAGAGAAGCATAGTGATAGAGGGGACTGAGTGAGAGTGGGCCAGTAAGTCTTACAGACTGGGCATTCACTTAACCCTTTAGTGTTCCCCCCCCAGGTTATTCTCAAAAAATAGAAATTGGGGGATTCATCAGGAGTTTCCTTATATTCTAAAATCAGAGATTTGAACACCAAAAAAATTATTGTTGTATGCCATTTCCTTACCAAATTCTAGATGTCAAGTCTTTACCTGATACAGTTTTTGGCCCTACGCCCCTCTCCCCCCAATCCCCTGAGTGTGCTCACTTTCTTTTAATTTTAAAGTTGTTTTTTTTTAATGTTACAAAACAAGATGAATTTGTTCTCCACTTTGCTTTTTCTCAATGGATGACCTAGGCCAGCCTCTTTATACAAATACCTGTTGCATTTGTGAAAATAAAAATACATATATAATTACATCCTTTAATCTTTGATTTCATAACACCTTGCTCAGAGAGAGACAACAACTTGGTAAATGAAATGATTTGCAGAAAGAGTGGAAGGTTGTGTTTTTTTCCACCAGTAATTCTTTTTCAAGTTTCAAGTTTGGGGCTTAAATGCTTTGAAGGGGGGAGTGGGCTGGGGTGGGGAGAAGGACCTGGATGTTAGAATGTACTGTTGATGACTCTATAGGAGATTGGAAGTTGTAGTCAGGGTTCTGACAGCTTGACAACCCCAAACCCAGAGGGAAAAAGTAGGAGATACGATGATGAAAGGTAAAAAGAAAGAGAACGAATGGCTTTGCAAACTTAACCTCACATCTGACCTGGCAAATACAGTCTGCTTCCAGAAGTCTCTGCTGGGAGAATAGTAGCTGTTTCAAAGCCAAAAGCATGCAAACAAAAAAACCCAAACCAGCAAAAATAAGTGAAAAGGAAAGGGGAAATTAGGTAGGGAAAATATTTTCCTTTATTTTCCTTCCCAAAAACATATGTGGGAACATGTGAGAGGACAAAACATATAAATAAATATATTAGTTATTATCTCAGACCTTTTCAAAAGAGAAGTAAACTCATTTCTGCATTGAAGAGAAAACCTTGTGTTTGTTATTTAAAATCGGCTTTAGCACTTTAGCCAAACATAAAACTGGGAAATTATTCAGAAAATGAAAGTAAGAAATAATTTCTTTTTTTTTTTTTAAAGAGCTTTCCAAGCTATTAACTTCTTTCTTTTTGAAAATCCCTTAGTATGGCTCTTTACCTGATACCTGGATTTTTGCATGGAATAAGACGAGCATTCCTTAGTACTTTCAGGCTTGGCAAGGAAAGCCTCACATTGTTTTGATTGTGAGTATTTTCATGTGTTTGGTAATGAGGTGGTCTTCAACAGCAAGCATCTATTTTTGTTTTTATAAATTACCCATGGCCTCATTCCTGAAAATAGCATCAGTTATCTTTAACTGATGGCTCTGAATTACTAGGGAAGGGCCGTGGTGGTGCAGTTCCTTATGTGTTTATGACATCTTCTTTCCCAAGAGTACAAATAAAACATTATCTGTGGTTACTACCAGGCCTCAGCTGAATCCTTACCTGACTTTTGGGCTACACTTTTCCCAGTGACCAGATGTATCAGATAGGGTCTCCTGTGTTGGTCCAGTAGAGCCACCAGCAGCTGTGTGAGTTGCCCCTTGCTGTCAAAGTTACTTTTAAACAAGCTGCCATGATTATTGTCGATGTGCTATTTTGTCGTCTTGGGGTTAATGTTGAAAGTTTGTTCAAAGATTTCGAAGCTTGAAATAGTTAAGAACTTCTCAAGTCTTCTGAGGGGGTGACAAACGGTAATGGGTCAGATGAATGTTTCATTTCTGTGATAATTGTCATAGGAATCATAACTCAACCTGATAGTTAAATTTTCATTGTGAGCACATACCTCTTGGAAACTAGCAAGCTCTACAGACCAGGGGTTGATTTATTCTTTTTGTGGATGGTTTAGAGTTAAGAAAGTGGTGAGGAAAATGCTAATTATGCACATTAAACTCATAAAATGTGTTGTGTTTACATTAAAAGAAATCTAGTGAGCTAGTTGTTAAATATTTACCAACACACCGCTGCATAAGACTAAGAAGGGATCATTGCTGCTTTAGAACTATATTATCCAATCCAAAGCAATGTACATTTGTTGGGATAGAAAAATATCTATATCTATGTGTATGTAAATGTAAATAGTCTCTGACTTTATGGAGCTTGCCCTAGGCTAGACATCAAACTTTCTTATACTATTTATTCCATTTCTCTACCTTAGTTTTATTGTATTTCTCTGACACTGAAAATAATAGATAGGTAATATGGGTACCATTAGTAGGATTTAACCCTCAGAGGATCCATGTAGGTTTCAGGGAGAGTCTTTGAACTTGGATGGGATAAACATTATATATTTCCAATAATTGAAATTTACCATTTTCTTCAATTATTTTAAAAACATCCTTCTAAGAAGGGGTCTGTAGGTTTTACCACACTGCCAAAGGGACTAAAGAAGTGGAATTAAGGTTAGAATTTAGAGTTAAGAAGCCCTCATTGAAGCTGAAGAAGAATTATTTTGGTTAAATACGTGAAAGATGTTTGAGGTGAGGAATGTCTAGCCTGGTGCTCTTCTTAGAGTTAGAAGGAACCTTAAGAGGCAACTAGTCAAAACCTCTCATTTTGCAGATGAAAAATGGAGGTCTAGAGTACTGATAACTTGTTCAATGTCACACTTTTATAGTATTACATTTTAATTTAATTTTTTCTCAGTTACATGTGAAAACAATTTTTTTTAACAGTTTTTAAAAATTTTGAGTTCCAGATTCTCACCCTCCCTCCTCTCCCCTGTCCTTGAGAAGACAAGCAGTTTACTATAGATTATACATGTGCAGTTATGTGAAACATTTCCATGTTGCAAAAGAAAGTAGACCAAAAAAAAAAAAAACCACAAGAAAAATAAAGAAAGTAAAAAAAAGTTTATTTCTCTGGAGAATGATAGCATTTTTCATCACGAGTCCTTCAGAATTGTCTTGGATCATTATATTGCTAGAATAACTAAGTCATTCACAGTTAATCATTGTACAATGTTGCTGTTACTGTGTCCAGCGTTCTTCTGGTTCTACTCACTTCACTTCATATCAGTTTATGTAAGTCTTTCCAGGTTTTTCTGAAAGTGTCTTGCTCATCATTTCTTATAATAGCGTAATAGTATTCCATGACAGTCATGTACCATAATTTAGTTAGCCAATTCCTAATTGACAGACATGACATCCTTTTAATTTCCAATTCTTTGCCTCCTCCAAAAGATATGCTATAAATATTTTTGTACAAATAGGTCCTTTTCCTTTTCCTTTTTTTTCAGTCTCTTTGGAATACACACATAATAATAGTATTACTGGGTCAAGGGATATGCAGAGACCTTGGGCATAGTTTCAAATTTCTCTCCACAATGGTTGAGTCAGTTCACAACTCCACCAGTAGTGCATTAGTATCTTAATTTTCCCACATCTCTTCCAATGTTTGTCATTTTTCTTTTCTGTCATATTAGCCCATGAGAATTCTTTTTTAATATGCATTTCTTTGATAAATGTTTTGTCTCTGAACATTTTTTAAAAATAGTCCTACTTTCTATAGTAACATAAATGGAATGCAAATCCAAATCCTTTGACTTCAAATACACTTCTTTTTTTCACTGGAGCACTCCATTCTCTTATGCTCAAAAATATTTGTAGGTTTAATTTTATGCTGATGTTTTTATTCATCTCCATGTATGATGTAGACTTAACCAAAGTTATCCCATATTGTCTTTTTCTTCTTCAATTTAAATTATCTCGATTCCTTCCAACCTTTTTCATCCTTCATATTAATCAGTGGACATTTCCATTAAGTACATAATTATCTTTATGTAATCACTCTTCTGTGAATCTTCTCTCCAGTTCTGCCTCCTTGCCTCCCCTCCCCCTTTCCTTAAAGCAGTCCTTAAAACAAAACTGCACAGAGACAATGTGAGGAAGCTCTAGAAACATTTTTCTCCCCCTAAATGGAATGCAGTCAATTAGCTACTGTCCCTTCACATCTTTGTGCTTGGATGGTTTGTTCCTTTTATGGTTATTAGAGTGTTCAGATCAGTGCTCAAGATGGGTACTTTGGGAGTGTCAGGGGACCAAAGGAATGATGAGCTGCCATTCAAATTACACTGTGAAACCACACATTGATTACCTCATCTCATTAGCGGATTGAAAGAGGACAAGGTCCCATTCCAGAGCTTTCAAAGAGTTACAACTGGATAGAAGATTTCATTGCCTTGTGGCATAGATAAGGGTACAGAATAATGGTGGGCCTAATGCCCTAAAATATGTTTTGTAAGACAATAGAATGACCATTGACAGGCCTCAGTTTCCTTTGAAATTTTAGGCAAGGCTATCATTGCCTATCAGTTTAAGCCTGAAAACTGAGGTTGGTTTTTCCTTCCTTTGAAATCTTGCCTTAAGTATCATCAGTTTGTATGCTTTTAAATATAGTGTACTGAGGAAGGTATTTCTTTTTAAAAATTGTATTGATGTGTTTTGTTTCTTACATCACGATTATTACCAGATACATCCCTTCTCCAATGAACCTTGTCTGTGACTGATGAAAATTAAGGAAAGCACACAGTGGTCATGTCTGTCCATGTATACAGTACTTCATATACCCATCATGAACTTTCTCTCAAACATAAGGAGGGAGTCACATTTTGAGTAGAGTATTTTAAGAGTGCAGATATTTCTTAAAAATTATTCCTCTTTGGGTAAAAATAGAACAGAGACTAAAATTAAACTGAACCAGTGAATGCTTTCCAGATTTTCATATATTGTTATTTTTTTAGATTCTTTGGCTTTTAATCTAATATTTACTACAAAAGGCCTTAAAATCAGGTGGTTAGGTTTTTTTTTTAAGATAAGAAACTTTGGGGAGCAATAATGTAAATTAAATATCCATTCAAAAATTTGGTCAATCCTAGTGGAAGTTTTGTTTTGGTTTTACTCCCTTTTGTGGGAGGTTTTATTAGATTGATTTGTCAGGGGTGTTCAGTCAAGACAATTGCAGTGCTTAGCAGTATTTTTCCTCCAAAATGTTAAAATAGGATATTATGTAGTCAAAATAGTTCGTAAGTCCAATCCAAAAAATGTATCAAAAATACTTAGGAGGTACCGTTTGGGGATGTTAAACTAGACTTAATTACATATTTTGTACTGAAATTTCCCCAGTTTATCCCTGTGGTATTTCATACTGTTCCAGGAAGCATGGCTTAGTGGATAGTGGGCCAATTTTGGGGGCAGGAAGGCCTAGGTTACTGTCCTGCCTCTGACCCAAATTGGCTGTGTGACCCTGGACAATTCACTTCTCAGGCAACTTGGAAATCAGGTGTCAAGGGACAGATGGGATCAATAGGCTCCCGAGTAGGGCCTGAACCAGATTAAAATGTAATTGGGGACTATTTAACAACAAAAAGTAAATATAATAGAAAATAGATAATGTTAGTATGTTTTTTTCTAACATTCGTTTAAAATTTTGAGGTCTAAATTCTCTCCCTCCAGTCCCTTGCCCAATCACTGAGAAAGCAAGCAACAGGACAACAATTATCCATGTAAAATCATGCGAAGAATGTTCCCATATTGTAATGGTGATGGAAATTTGAAGATCTTCCCTGCCTCCAATAGGCCAAATGCAATCACATGGAGCCTATGGTGGGAGGAGTTTACTGAAGGGTGAAGGGGAGCTGACAGGAAGGTAGAGCAGTTAGAGCTGGAGGGAGGAGAGGACGCAACCAAGGAGACAGTTAGGCTTGTGAGTGTTTGATTGTGGGAAGGCTAAAGGATGAAGTTGCTCCCTGCTGCATTACGGTTGATCAGCTTCTTTGTTGTTATGATGGATTTGACTTTTCTGGTGTTGTGATTCGGCCTCCTGGTTTGGGCATTTGGTTTTCTGGTGTCTGCATAAATGTTTTGCTTCTGTCTTCTATATGGAGAGTCTGTTATATTTTGTGCATATTCATACTTGCTGTAGGCACTCTGAATATTTTGTTGGCATTACACATAGTAGCCACATTGCAAAAGAGGGGGGGTAGCAAGAAGAAGAAAGTGAGGAAATTATACTTAAGTTTGTGCTAAGAGTTCATCATCATTTCTCTCTCTGGAGGGGCATAGCACTTTTCATCATGGGTCCTTTGGAATTGTCTTGAATCATTGTCTCAATCAGTCACCAAGTCACCATCATTACAGTATTTCTTTCACCATGATCTGGTTCTTTTCATTTCACTGATAGGTAGTTTTCTAAGTCAGTATGTGTGCAGAGTCCTTCTGTATGGTTTGTTCTCCCTTATTTCTATTTGAGTTTGACACCATTGCTTTAAGGACATAAATTATAGAGGTGTTGCCTGTCTGTATAGGTGAAGAGAGTTTCTACCTGTAAGTTCCCTGATTAAATTTCAAGGCTAGACCAACCCTCCTCCTTCAAATATCCAATTCAATAAACATTTATTAATTGCTCAATCAATCACCAAACATTTATTAAGTACCTACTATGTGCCAAGCACTGGGGATACAGATAAGAAAATGGAAGGACAAGTCTTGCCCTCAAGGAGCTTACAATTGAATGGAAGAGAAAAACACACAAAACTCCCGTGCCTCTTCAGAGTCATTTCTAACTCTTCATGACCCCATGGACCATATTGTCAATGGGATTTTCTTGGCAAAGATACTGGAGTGGTTTGCCATTTCCCTCTTCTGTGGATTAAGACAAACAAGTTAAATGACTTGCCCGGGATCACAGAAGTGTCTGAGGTCAAATTTGAATTCAGGTCTCCAAGCCCAGCTATCCAGCATGCCCCTAGACCAGTTTTCCAGGATACCCTTAAGTGTTTTGAGGCTCGTTTAGTTTTGAGAAATACTGCTGTTGCCCATCGATGATTTTGTTTGGAACTTCATCCATTCCTGAAAGCCCTAGCCTCGGACGCTCTGCCTAGTGATGTCATTCGTGGAGACTTACCTTGAGTAGAGTTGGTCTAGCCCTGAAGATGTGGATAAAGGGGAGGGGAATAAGGAGGAACAAAAGCCAGGATGACATGCATTTTGCCAGGTAGTTGAGTCAAAATGCAGTTTGCCCGTGGTGCTAGAATCATTCAGGAAGTTGCCTAAACCAGCTCATGTCTTTTTACCCTAGCGAACTATAGAGATGGTACATTACAAGTTGAGTCATACTGCATTTTTCTCCCAAGTATGACATTGTCAGTCAATGATCCAAAAAATAATTGCATAGGGGAAAGTCAAATTGTTATTATTCTGGGTGACAGCACTAGTGGACGTGGGGAAAATATATTTCCTAGGATTTTGGAGTCGGAAGAGATTTTGGGCATTTGCCTCCAACCCTTTCATTTTACAGATGAGGAAGCAGAGGCCACAATCATGCAATATGGTAGAACCAAGATTCACGCCAGTTCTTTTGACTTTAAATTCAGCAATTTGAATGTTACGATATAATATTCGTACCATAATATTATTTCAACATAGGATCATAGATTCAGAGCTCAACTTTAGAGATTATCTTGTCTGGTCTACAGATTTATATTTACATGTTTCATACATGTTTCTTTTATACACACACTCTTCAACAGTTTCTAATCATTCTGTGAGGAGGAGCTACTTGTGGACATCTGAAGATATGTTTTTTAATCTGCTTTCCTCCTTTTTTTTTATGATCGGACAGTTCAAGGACTATTTTACTTTTTCAGTCATTGATTTTTGAAGTTTTGGATTGCATGTGTTTATGGAGTAAGAAGACCCAAATTTGAATCTAATTGTATGTTTGACTTTGGGCAAAGTCTCTGGCCCTCACTTTCCTCATTTGTGCAATGAAGTGATTGGATTAGATAATCTCTTAAGACTCCTTAAAGCAGCTCTAAATCTATGATGCTATAAATGACTACGGGAATCATGTAAAGTAAAAGACGCATTGCCCTTTGCACCCTCTGTTTATTTTATCACGTGTTTGCTCCTAAACCTGAAACCTTTATTTTCATTTTTATATTAAACTATTTATGCCTCTTAGGACTTTACATGGACAAGACCTATTTGATTCAATTCCATAAAGATTAGTCTAAGCTCTGATTTCTCCAACAACTTCTAAGCCAGCACAAGGAAAGCTTTTTAAAAACAAGCCTGTTTTTGCTTCCCTAATACTGAGTCCAGCCCACCAAATGCTTATTTTTATAGAACCAGAGTCTTACAGAAAGGAACTAGTTGTAAACTAGACATCTATTTTTACCCAGTACGTTTCAAATGTATTATTTCCTTTCCTACACTATTTTTTGTTTGCCTTACTTTTATGCTGATAAATCTTCAGTGTTTTCCTCCTTTCATACTTATTTTTTATAGTATGTTTTCCCAAAAGTGCCTGTCTAGATTCAAAGATGGCCTATGTAGCTTTCCTTTGCATTTGTCCTGTACAATTAAGTCTTTCGTTTTGCCCCGAACTCATTTTTCTACTTAAGGTCATAAAATTTAGGTTTTGAAAGACTAGGTCTCTAGATTTGCTCCCCTTTTTTTGTCTTGTAATTATTTTAAATGTTATGTAAAATTAAGTTTTTATTTCATTGATGACTTTTTAAAAAAGAAAATAAAGGCTTCTTATGTAAACAGTATTTCCCAAATACAGCATTGTACTGATTGGATTTTGGTTTAGATTGAATTAAAAATACTAATTTTAGCATCTAACAAACAGCCAATGGGATTTCTGCTGCCTCATCATAGTGTGGAAGTGACCCTGGACCCTCAAAGGCTTTGGAGCTCAAAGGCTGGATGGAGCACAGGCCCCAGCAGGTTTTAGTAATCTGTCCAAATTACTTAATGAGTTACCAAGAAACAAACAATTAAAGGAAAAATGTTCAGCTTCTGTGTTGTGTGAAAATCATGATGTTATAGACATAAGTTCTATTTTTAGGGAGTAAGAAACTCTAACAAGCTAGAAGAGCTTTGAGACGTGGGCCCAGGGTCAGTGTATATCCTCTTTGTGTTTAGAGGACCAGCCTAGTCAGTCAAGTTCAAAGAGTATCATCACCAGCAAACTGGCCACCAAATGATTCAGTTTTTTCCCATTATGGCTACTCACGGGGGCTGTCTGTTAAGCCATGGAGGGCTTTTGATCTTCCCAAGTAGAGAAAGTATTCACACATGGGTATTGGCTTCTTAATTAAGTAGCCTCCATATATGTGAATTTTCATTTCTGTGATTTCTAGTTCATTACACCTTGTATATAAATCACATATAGAAGTTATATATCTCCTTCCTTTTCTTTGTAACTCATCCAGTGATATGTTTATTTAGCTAGATGAAATGTTCTTTAGTAGTAAATTTTATTTTGATGATAATTATATGCATATTTAAGCTTCAAACACTTTCAGGATCCCTGGATTCTTTGGCCTGGTGCCTGCCTTCTCTCATACTGTTGGCAACCCGTCTGACTTAGAGAGACAGTGTTGGAGAGTGCTTCCAGATTAAAGAGTCATCCTTTTCCAACCAAGCTCGTCCTCAGATTCCAGGCAATGGCCTTTGCTTGAAGCTTTCTTAGCTTGTGCTACTTCAGGTACCCAGGATCACCTCCATCCCAAGATACAGGGAAAGACTTTCATTGGAAAATGATTGACATTCTGTAAGTTTAAAGAAAATGGACTTTTTCAGCTGGCCTAAGAGCAATAGATTAAGTGCCAAAGAACTAAGTTTAAAACTCTGGCCCTGTTTATTGGTTTTGCCATTTAGGGCAATTCACTCCTCTATGGTTTCCTCATTAGTTAAATGAAGGAAGAGTCTGGGTTAAATGATCTCTAAAGTTCCTCCCAGCTCTAAATCTGTGATCCTTTGATCTCTGTAGTTGTATCTATATTTTTTCATCTATAACAGGCCATAGAACAAAGTAGATCTTAAAGAAAGAAAAGTCCACATTAACTTGTACAGGGCTAGAAAATCCAACCTGTGTATTCTAATTGGGAGTCAGAAATTGTGATTGAAAACAACATACACAGTCCCTGCCTTGCAGTAGCTTGATACTATTATATGTATTACATTCATCAGCTTTAAAAGAGGCCTTTTCCTCCTATACTTGTAGGTTTTAAAAAGTTTTTTGTTTATTTGGTTTTTTTAAATTTATAGAATAAAATAAGCATTTCCATAGCATAGCATTTTTTAAAAAGGTGATTGTACATGTAATTGCAATCTATTATATACAACTTTGTCATTCCTTTTAAATACATAATAAAGTTATCATGCAAATTTCTTTCTTTTCTTTTTTTTTTTCTTCCCTCCTCTCCCCCCCACTTGTATTATTGGACTGGGCCATTGTGAGGGGCAGGAAATGAGTTTAGGAAAAGATGAGAAACTAGGCTAGAAACTGTAAAATTAGCAGGCAATGTGGTATGATGGAATGAGCCTTGAATGTGGAGTCAAAGGGTGTGCATTCCAGTACCAGCTCTGTTTCTTGCTCCCTGTAGGAGCTGAGTTAGATGCCTGTAACTCTCCGGCTCTTAGTGCTTTATCAGTAAAGTGACTGTGGGAAGGAGGATGCTGATGATGACCTCCCTCGTCCCTCAGTTTTGGTTGTGTGACAGTCTCGAAAATGAAATCTGGTTCTCTTTGAGAACTCTTAGTAGAAAGTTTAGAGATGTGTAACCTCAAGCAGCAGTCATACGACAAATTCCAGTGTTTCCCTGGTTGTTGAAGTTGGGATGGCCCCTCCCAGCCTCCCCACCCCCTCTCTGAATCTCACTGCTGGACAGTGATGCATAAAGTGGTCTCACATAGGGACCAGACTTCTGAGGGAAGTAATATAAAGCTTTATTCTAAAAAGTCATCGTTGTAAGTTTACAAAAATGTGCCTTTAAATAAGTACTTTTTTTTTTCTATATGATTTCAGTCATTATATTGCTTCCTCCTTGAAAGGGTTTGTGTGGTGAGCCATATGCTGACATAGCAGTGTTCTCCATGTCACAATGCTTTAAACTCACAAGATGCAGTCATAAACCATAGATTCTAGGCTGCTTTTTAGATTACACCAGAGTTCTGATGGCAATGCAGTTTTACATGCAAATAGGGTGTCTCCTACACATATATTAAAATTATATAAGACTATGACAGCTGTGGAGATAACTTTGTTCAACCATCTGATTGCAAATTGATCCCACATGAGACTTATGTGCCCACCTGAGGAACTTGCCAACGTCTAAGGAAAATGTCTTGCAGAAATAAAATAAAAAATAAGATTTCCTGTTGATTGCATGCCTTCTGCCCCATGATCTTGCTGATGTGCTATGGTCAAGAAAGGGTTATGGTTGGTTGGGGACACACACACACACACACACACACACACACACACACACAAACACACACACACACACACACTAAAAGGGACAAAGCTTTGAGGAGACAGGACAAATAGTCAGTTATCTGGTGTCCCTTATATGCTGCCTTCTCATTTTGTACTGACCTTTCTGTTCCCGTAAACTTCATTGATTTCAGCAGTCCATAGAAAACCCAGATTCCTGATTTGGCCTAGCTTTTGGTTTATGTTGATTAGATCTCTATACAAAACTGCTACCTTCACTGTCACCATACTTGTGTAGTCTTTGACTACTGGCTCCTTACTACTGGTAATGGAACAATAGGGTTCTTCAAATGCTCCCATTTATAGATATTGTACTTGTTAGATTACCACAAAATTACCTTAGTGAAAATCACAGTAGTGTGAAAAAAGGGTATAATGATCTACTCTGGAAAAACAAAGTGGAAGAAAAATTGTCTTGCCATAATTGACACATAATTGGATGGACAGCCTGTCTAATCAGTGTGTATGTGTCTGTGTGTCCATGTATATATGCATGTTTCTTGTAAACATCAAAGCTTTATAAAAGGTGCTAAAATGACAATTTAGCTCTTTGAATAAATCACATCAAAATGGGAGGTAGAGTTTGAAATGCCTTAATGTCATAGAGTGGCACAGAATGAATATTTAATAGATGTTTACTGATTGGCTGATTATATAATCATCTTACTGGATATTTATGCAGTTCCTTGAATTCTCACTGATTTCACAGGAGTTTCAGACTTGTAAGTACTTTGGAATTGAGTTGTAAGACTTGGGAAAATATCCAGAATGTTCTACTGGAAATAATTTTGTTTATAGTAACTAAGGGATACTGTGACTCCAGAGATTAAGAAAGAAAACAACCAGAGCACTTGAGCCTAGAAACCAGGGTCAAATAAATATAGCCCCCTTTTTTTTAAATGCAGTTTTCCTCTGTTTACTGACCACACGTTAGATGCTTAACTGTGGCCAGCTTTCTTACCTATGTGTGTCATGGGTCAAAAAGGAGGAGAGAACTGGATGGAGCAAGAAGCAATTCAGTTCAGGACTGCTCTATAGTACTTGCAAATTTGTGTTGGAAGGAAGTTGTTATTATTTTGGCAAAGTAGTAATATATTTTTAAGTGTATATAGTTCTGGCTAGCTGTTCTCCATAGAGGACATTGCATCTTTTGCCACCCTCCTTTGTATAAATTGTCCCCCATGTTTGGAATGCAAACGTTCTTCTCCTTCTCCACCTCATAGAATCCCTAACGTCCTTCAGAACACAGCCCTGAGTGGATAGAGCAGAGTCCTGAAGTCAGGAGGACCCTGAATTCAAATTTGACCTCAGACACTAGCTTATGTGACTTTGGGCAAGTCATTGAGCACAGCCCTGAGTGGATAGAGCAATGGCCCTGAAGTCAGGAGGACCCTGAGTTCAAATTTGACCTCAGATACTTACTAGCTGTGTGACCTTGGGCAAGTCACTTAACCCCGATAGCTTCCCAAAACAAAACAGAACACAGCCCTTGTGTCACTTACTAAAGGCCTCTCTTGATTTCCCCCAATTCTTTTACATCACTTTGTGTATATATCCTTTTTTTTTTTTTTTTTTTTTTTTTTTTTT
>CM053592.1:72801984-72813521 GCA_028646515.1 Pseudochirops corinnae | reverse complement strand
GACACTACCCATAGGACAAAGTCTTTGACCTTTAACTTTTCTGGTCTTTCACTTCCTTGTCTGTAAACTGAGGAGATTGGATGACGACCTTAAAGGTTCTTTCCAGCCCTAAGTGCGATCGCCTTATGTGGGGTACTTAAGGAGTATAAATTGTTAACGATTAATGCTTTTATATTGATAGAAGGGGCATATGGGCCTGGAGTCAGTTGAGCATCAAGCCGCAAATCTATTTCTGTGTTTGTGTGTGACACACGTTTGTGCAAAACCAGTCTCCCTACACGCGTATTTGGAGTTGGCAGTCGTTCAGACAAACAGTAATCTCAGCAAGCAAGTCTTTGGCACATCCCTTTTAACCTGCACAAGTTCCAGTCACACAAGGAAGGGGATGGGTTAAGTGATGTAAATTTTATGCTGGCCTCATTAGCATATTGTAAATAACCCTATTTGAATGGATTTGAATGGTAAATAACCCTAATTGAATAACCCTTGGAGGAGGGCCAACTGAGCAATGGGTCCCGCAAAAATTCTGGGAGGATTAGCATTAGGAATTGTAAAGGTATGGTCTTGTCAAATTGGTAGTTTCTTTTGCCCCTACCACAGGGAAGATTTGGAAGATGCCATAGACATTATGATTAAAGGAGGAAGAAAAGCTTTTAATTTTTAAAAATTTTAATGTTTATCAATATCTTTTGTTTTTTATCATCTTTATTTCCCAGTGGATTTTTCCCCCTCCCTGCCCCAGAGACCTGTCCCTTATAATGAAGAATAATGGAGAAATAAATATTTCAACAAAAAATTAACTAGCACATCACCCAAATCCAACATCATATGTGGTGCTCCACACCCATAGCAGCCCACCTCATCAAAGAAGGGAGGAGTACATTATATCTTCGTGGGGTGGGCTAAGTTGAACTGCCCCTAGACTGTACAGGTGGTATAGAGGGCAGGAAAGGAGAGAAAATTTTGACTGTTCTTACTTTATCATTTGGGCTCATCTAACATGTGGCCCTCTTTTTTTTTTTTCCCGAATTAGGTGACTGAGAGACAAATATAGCACTCTTTTGGGGATCTCCTCTCTTCCTATCACTCCTATATTCTTTAAATATATTTAGATATAGGGAACATCCCAAACAGTAAGTTTTATTTATATCTTTTTTTTATATCACAGTAACTTCTAGTTATTCCTTCTCTTTTGCCCCCAAAATGAGCTGTCCCTTGTAAAAAAAATTTTTTTTAAATCAAAACCAACCAGCACAAGAGAACAAGTCTGATAGTATGTACATCATCTCACACCTTCAATCTCATACCTCAGTCTAAGGAAAAGAAAGAAGTTGATTTTTTCCCTCTTATTCAGGGCCAGGATTGGTTATTAAAATTATTTAGCATTCAGCTTTATTTTTTTCTTTTTCTTTTCATTTTTGTAGCCATTATATATATTGTTTTTCTGGTTCTGTTATTCCACAGTTAATCTGATTATAAAAGCCTCTTCATGTTTCATAAAGGCATTTTATTGGCAACTCTAAACAAGCATGGTTTCTTCATCTGCTTTTTCTTATCCCTTACTATATCACATCTGAACTCCCTTTATTATAGCCAGTAGAGCTCTTTGAGGTCAGGGACATTTTTTTAAAAGTTTTCTTTGGTTTTATGTCCCTCTGAGTGTTCCACAGTGTTAACACACTCAGTACTTGATGATTGCTCAGATTACATGAGTACTAGCCCAAATGAAGTCTTAGATATCATAGGAATCTTATTTCTAAGCTTCCAGCATTGTGGCTCCTTCTGTATGCTCCTGAATTGTTTTTCTGTTTTGCAATGGATATCCATGATCCTTGTTTACCTGGTCCAAACACCAGGTTGTAGGAATGGGCAGTGCTGCTTAGACATTTTTCTCCATAGTAATGACTTCTCTCAGGACTGAGCCAGCATCAGGTTGGCATTCAAGGATGAGATGAGGCTTGTTTGCCTAGATGTTTGTCTTAGTTCCTTTGACATATTGTGGAAAAGGTACCAACTCATCTAATTTTTTTTACCAGCTTTCCTGTTGTGGTGGGAACATGTGAAGGTCAGAATGTTCTAGCAGTAGGTCTTAATAAGTTCATAACGAGTCTGGGTGGGCATTTGTCATAGCAGTGTGCCTTTCATAATTGGGAGATGGGTGGGTTCTACATAATTGATTCCTGTGTGAGTTATAATGGAAAGAACAAGCCTGAGAAAAAGTAACTCAGATGGTCCTTAAACTTGGAAACTTAGGACACAACAGAATACATCAAATTCCCCCTTCCCCCTTGGGTGAAACATCCCCTAACCATACCTTTAAAAAAAGTATCTTGAGCATTGAAAACCAAGTAAAAGGCAGATTTTAAAAAATTTTTTCTGCTGTTACAAGAGTTTCTTAAATTGAGAAATTAGCCAGTTGTATTTCTACTTAGAAGACTTATATTCAGATCTTGATCCTGCTGGTTCTTTGCCTATGTGACCTTGAGCAATTCACTTCTGTTTTGTTGGTCTTCATTTCAACATCTTCAAGAGGTTGGGCTGGACTAATTAACATATTTTGTGTATTGGACTCTTTTAAAAATTAGAATAATGTGTTTAGATACATAAAATTACATAATACATAAGAAAAGGAAACTGGTTGCATTGAAATATGGTGGGGAAACAAGTACTTATTAAACACCTACCTTGTGATGGGCACTGTGCTAAGCCCTTTACAAATATTTTATCTCGTTTGATGCTTACTACTACATGAGAAGTAGGTGTTGCTATTCTTCCCAATTTAGGGACAAGGAAACTGAGCCGGAGGCCAAGGCACTTACCCAAAGTCGCACAGCTAGTAAATGTGTGATATCAAATTTGAACTCACTTCTTCCTGACTCCAGGCCCTACATTATTTTAAAAAGGAAATTGAAGGGAGTCGTAGCTTGACCTGCCTTCATTCCCCTCCCACCTTTGTTTCAGGACTTTGACACCATTCCCCCTGGTGGGTCCCAACAGCCCTTTCACCTTCTTAGCTTCTTTTTTTGTGTGTTATCTTGCTCTATTAGAATGTAAGTTCCTTGAGGGCAGGATCTGTCTTTCTTTTACTTGTGTTTGTAGCACCATTGCCTGTCACAGTGCTTGGCACATAGTAAGTACTTAAATATGCTTGTCTCCTTATTGTTGAGTAGGTTAAATCAAGCTTGTGGTTTTAATCAACTTTTAGAAAGGAATATACAAATTTAATTTTCTGTTTCAAATTGAGTTTGTTAAATTATGAGCAGCTTTGGTTGACTTTCTGCGATTATTCATGTGATGTTGTATTAGATTTAATACCTATACAGTGCTGGATAATTGCAAAGGATTGATTCTGGTAAAGTCACATTTATTTTTAGTTGATTATAAGTGCCTTTTGTTGCTGAGTAGTTTTCAGTCATGTCTGGTTCTTTGTGACCCCTTTTGGGAGATTTTCTTGGCAAAGATACTGGAATGATTTGACACTTTCTTCTCTAATTCATTTTACAGATGAGAAAACTGAGGCAAACAGGATTAAATGACTTGCCCAGGATCACACAGCTGTTAAGTGTCTGAGGTCATATTTGAACTCAGATCTTCTGGACTCTAGGTCTGGTGCTCTATCCCAAGCCACCTACCTGCCCTTATAAATGCCTAATAAAGATTTAAAAAATTTTTTGGCTAGATATTGTGATTTTGAACAGGTTTTTGGATTTAACAATAATATGCTATTAATAAGCATTTCTGCTTTTTGCTTTTGTGATAGTTGCAAATTAAAAAAAAAATAAGAAAACTTTAGCCTGCTGGGTGAACCCCTTTTAGGAAACAGAGGCACAGACCTGGACCTGGATGGGTAGACACAAGTAGGATGCTTATGCGTCTTCGGAGTAGAGTGCTCATTGAAGAGATGGTAAGTCCATTGGAGTGTTGGAACAAAGTGCTACATGCATTACTTAGCAGACATCAGTTGGTTGCTTCTAGTGCTGTAATATTGAAACATCTACTCTAAAAGTATTTATCCTTTAGTGCCTCTGGGGATGACGTCAGCACCTCCAAGGAGTGGTAGATATGGACTTTTCACTTTGAAACAGATGAGCTCAAGGAGCTGAAACAACTTACTGAGATTACCCGGTGCCACAGTGAAACTGAGACTAACCTCAGCGCTCCTGGCTACATGCCCACATTTATGCCAGGCTGGCATGTCTGTGGGTGGGAAGAAGATAGCAACTACAGATTATTTCTGTAGGATGCTTGGAGAATTTATTCCTAGATATAATTTATTTTCCATCTTCATATTAGTTTTTTTAATTTAAAGTTTAATTAATTAATTTATTTTTAAAGATGTTAAAGTTGTATAATGGCCTCCTTTTTCCTAGTCTGGCCTGCTTTGTGCTGGTTCGGAGTCATCCCTGAGGAATTTTGATTGTGTGCAATGTTTATAATCTATTATTTTGGTTACAAAGTGTGATGGGAAGTGATAGGAATGAAGAGGCTACTTCAGGTATAGTGAGGTTTAACTAATTTAACCAATGTTCTAACTTGTCCTTCTCTGGTCGGCTCTCAGGCTTGTTTACATATTGTATAATCCAAACTGGCCTGTCTTGTTGGGTAGGTTTAGTTATAAATTGCAGAGCTAAGTAAATGCATGATAACATTTTAAATAACATAAGAAGTTCAGTAGCACTTTTAGGGATGGTGATGCCACTGGCCACCAACTGGCCAGGGCCAAGGCGGGGGTACTCCCTTTCTGTGTTCTTGCTTCCCAACCCTCTTTTTGTCCAGGTAGTGAGAGTTTATTCTTTTCCTGTAGCTGATAGAAAATGTATCCCAGCCATGGTAAGATGACTGTTTCTTTTGACATCCAGCTTACAGAATAGGTTCATAGAATAATGCATTTTAACAGCTAGCATTTCATGCCAGGCACAGTGGCATAGATAGTGAGCATTTTTATTGAGTTTTGCAGATGGCCTAAAAATATAGCAGCCTCCAAACCAGTTTAGGTTGTCAGCTGCCATGTCCATATAAGAGAATAGTGACAGGAGAAGGCAGATTCAAGATTGAGGGCTTCCCTTTGCCTCATTCTCAGCCATCTGATTGGATACCCCTTACCCCTCCTCAGTTTCCACTTCAGCTGAAGTTTGTGGGTCGGATATGTTAACAAATTCCACAGACATTTATTAAGTGTCTGTTTGGGTGTAGTCTCAGTTAAAATCCTACATCTTTCTAGAGCCTTTAGAATTTATCATGTGACGACAGGAAGATTATACTCAGAGGTTTGAGGGGCCATTGCCAGAGAGGATGGAAATTTTAGCTGGAATCTACCAACTTGAAAAAGTTTTGAGTGTGTCTGTCTCAGGACTACAGTTCAGAGAGGTACACACATAGCCAGGTTGGCCTCAGAGGGGATGAATCTTTTGACCAGAGCAACACCATTTGCACAGTTGAAGAAGGATCTTGATCTGTGGTGTTGGAAGGGATACTCACCACCACCACCACTACCACCACCACCACCACCATCACCACCACCACCACCACCACCATCATTATAATAACAGCTAACATTTATATAGTGCAAATTATTATCTCATTTGAGACTCACCACAAGGCTGGGAGGTAGGCGCTATTATTATTGCTTGGCACAATGTCTGGCACATAGTAGGTGATTAAAAAATATTTATTAATTTATTATTTTCACCCCCATTTTAGAGATGAGGAAATTCAGGCAAATAGAGGTGAAGCAACATACCCAGGGCCTCACAGCTGGTAAGTGTCTGAGGCCAGATTTGGTCAATTAGTCTTCCTGACTCCAGGCCCAGCACTTTATCAATTGTGCCGCCCAGGTGCCTTGGAGTGACACCATGCCACCATGACAGATCTCCATTGAAGAGTACAGAATACTGCACTCCCTAACCCTAGGGCTCTGGAAAGATAGAAAATTTTCAAGAAGGATCAAAGCATGGAACAGGAGGAAGACAACACAGTCAGAACTCCTGCACCAAAAGCTTCCAAACAACATGTAGACTTCCTACAAGTCATAGATCAGCTTAAGAAGGATTTTGAAAACCAAGTAAGAGAAGTAGAGGAAAAATTGGGAAGAGAAATAAGAATGATGCAAGAAAATCATGAAAAGAGAGAAAGATAGAAAATTTACAAAGTTTAGATAAGACACCTCTTTTTTCCTATTCCTTATAGTCTAGTTCAGGGGTTAGGAACCTGGAGGCCACATGTGGCTCTCTGGGTCCTCATGTGAGGCTTCAGTCAAAAGGCTACACTTGAAGACCTAGAGAGTCATACATGTCCTCAAGGCCACAGGTTCCCCACCCCTGGTCTTGTTAGTAAATGGTGTTTTAGAAACAACGATAATAAACACTTTGTTAGCCTGTCAAGCAAGAGATATCTGCTGTAATTCAGGCACTCAGAAAACATCTATTAAATACTTGCCATGTTCCTAGTAATATGGCAGATTGGAGATTCAAAGACAGGAATGAAGCTGCCCCTAGGAAACCACATATACATATGAATGTAGAAACAAAATAAATGCAAGGGAATTCAGAGTTTGAGGGAAAGGATGATGACCTAGAAGATACTAGCAGCTTGAGGGTAGGGGGCAGCAGGGGAAGGTGGGAGCAGAGAAGATGTTTTGTGTAGAAGGAAACCAGAAACTAAGAGGAGGAAATCAGGAGGGTCTGAATTCCAGATGTAAGAGAGAGAGAGAGAGAGAGAGAGAGAGAGAGAGAGAGAGAGAGAGAGAGTGTGTGTGTGTGTGTGTGTGTGTGTGTGTGTGTGTGTGTGTGTGTTGGGGATAGAGAGGGGAGTATAGCCTATGATGCAGTCCAGTATTCAGTAAAGGAGAATAACCTTGGAAAAAATCAGTTCACTGAGCCAGCCTGCCTGAACAGTCCCGAACTACAGAGGCAAAGATTATAGGATTTAGAGTTGGGAGGGACTTTTGAGGTCATCCAGTACATTCTCCTTATTTTAGAGATGAGGAAGCCAGAGCCCAGTTAAGCAATTTGCCCAGCATCACACCTTTACCAATGTTTTTCAAAATTCTCAGACAGTGGCTTTAGACTCTAGACAATGGAATTTTCCCAGATGAATGAAAATTCAGCGATAAGCCCTTTTTAAACCTACCATAAATCCATTGACCTTTAGAGCTGGAATGGGGGTCTTTACAGATACATAGTCCAGACCTTGGCCTCCTCATCTTACATCAGAGAAAACTGAGGCCCAGAGAGGTGACACTGTGGAAGGACACTGGATTTCATATCATGGTTCTGGCATATATTGCCTGTGTAACCTTGGGCAAATAGTTTGATCTCAGTTTCCTCATCTGTAAATGACTATGATCTTAAGTTGTACATGTTTTTCCTTGAAAAAGGGAGTTGGAAAGTGAGGTAGCCTTTTTTATTTGTTTTTGGGGTTTGGGGGAGGCATGGGGTTAAGTGACTTGCCCAGGGTCACACAGTTAGTGTCTGGGGTCAGATTTGAACTTAGGTCCTCCTTACTCCAGGGCTGGTGCTTTATCCATTATACCACCTATCTGCCCCCAATAGTGAATTTTTTTTTTTTGAGATTTGTCTCAGAACTGAGATCATATTATCTCAATCCCAGTTCAAGATTTTCTGTTCTATAATGTTGCATCATGGCATTAGGAATGAGACCAGTGGATATCCTGAGGTAGAGAATCAGTGTATTTTCCATTTTTTATAAGCATTTTCACTTAACAATTCAGTTTCCTAGAGATACTTAAAATTCGCTTAGTGATGAGTGTAAATGATGAGCTTGAAAGCCTTGAAAGGTAGATTTTAAAAGCAAACAGGATGAAATTGATCACATCTCTAAAGTGCTTTTTTTTTATCAAATGCTGTGAAATGGGTGGGATTATGAGGTATTTACTAATAAAGGTCTGTTGTTTTTAATATTTCTTAGTATGATGTAGTGTTTGCCTGTACGGATGGGAGAGACTTGAGGAAGAGAGACCCATTGGAAGGCTTTTTTGCCTTCCCAATGAAAGGTGATAAGCACCTGAACTAGGGTGATAATTGTAGAGAAAAGGTGTATGCAAGAGATGATGTGAAAGTAATAATAGCAAGATTTGGCAGTTGGTTAGATGTGTGAGGTTGGAATGAGAAGAAGCCAAGGATAACCAGAACGTTATGAACCTATGAAAATGGTGGTGCCCTTGACAGTAACAGAACTTCAGAAAAGAGAGTTTGGAGGGAAATTCTGTTTTGGACATGCTAAGTTTGAGGTGTGTATGAAATATCCACTTGGAGATGGACAAAAGGCAGTTGGTGATGTAGGATATAAACCAGGAGACAGACTAGGAATAGATAATGTATATTTTGGAATCATCTGTATAGTCATGTTAAGGGAACACATGGGAGCTGATGTCAGCAAGTGAGATGATATAGAGCCTTGCATACACTCATGGTTAGTGGGTGTGACATAGATAAAGAACCGGCAAAGGAGATTGGGGAGAGAACCAAGAGAGAAGACGACCCTGAAAATCTAGAGTGGAAGCAGTTATCCTTGAGGGGCCAATCAGCAGTGTTAGATATTTTAGAGAGAGGCCGAGAAGGATGAGACTTGAGATTTGAAATTGAAACTATCAGTGACTTTGGAGAGAGTAGTTTGAGTCAAGTGCTGATGTTGGAAGCCAGACTTGAGGATGTGGAGAGGAGGTAGAGGCACTGGTTGTAGATGGCTTTTGCAAGGAGTTTAGCTCAGAAATGGAAGAGAGATATAGATCCCAAACCAGCAGGAATGGCAGGATTAATTTGAATTTTTTTAAGGATAGGAGAGACATGGACACATTTGTGAACAGTAGGGAAGGAGCCATTAGACAATGAGAGATGGAAGATATGGGACAAAGTATGTGTGTGGTAAGGGGAACAGTGTGCTAGAGAAACCTAGAGGGATTGGAATTAAGGGGTACATTCAGAGGAATTTTCCTTGGTACCTCTTCTTCTGAGACCATCATGAAGGAAAAGATAATGGAAAAAGATGTCTCAATAAAATAGGACTAAGATGCCCATAGACCATTTCTACAAATGGCCTCAGTGTTTTTCATGAAAGTTCTCTGTACTGAAGAGGTCCTTAGCTAGGAAGGTGAGGAGAGGAGGTACCATGGGAGGCTTGAGGAGGAGTTAGAAGGTCTGAAGCAGATTTTGTTAAAGAGGGATAACAAATTGCTTAGTGAGGAAGTGAACCTATAGCCTTCCTACAGTGAGATTAGGTGACATAGATATATAATGGACCCATTTAATAGGGTTACATGATTTCCTCCAGCTCGGAGAGCATGGGAGTAATTCACCATTGGGGTTTGGCAAGGTTTCATCTGTCCCAGGAGGAAGGGGCAAGGGTTTTGAAGTAGAATAGAACTGGAAGAGAGGCAAAAGCCAGAGCCAGATAAGAACTGAGAGGTTTCACACAGATGTGTAATAAGGTGACATGTGAAGCTGGATCTTCTTGACTCCCCAGTCTAGCCTCTCCAAAGATGCCTTCTCTTCTAAAAAAAAAAAAAAGACTCAAATTTGTGATTTATAAGAGCAACTTTAGTTCCCATGAGTCACTATTAGCTGGAAGTATCCTGAAGATGATGATTCTTCTTCTAAGTCAGGCAAGTTTCAGCCTGCTTAGGTTTATAGAGCCTGTAGTTTATAGAGGCTTGAAGGAGTCAAGAGGAAATAGCCTTTTTACCAATGCTGCAGAAATTGGAGTGACTTGGATACAACCTGATATCCCTGCATGTGACACCTTTAAGAAAGTGAATTGTCCTTGGTATAAGTAGATTTACTAGTTTATATGTCCTGGACAAATGGTTTAATCACATATTCATTGCTTCAAGAAGAAAAAAAATCATAATATCTAGCTGCATCTTTCTAAGTAGGTAGTTTAAATTTGATTCAGTTCAGTGAGGCCTAGGCAGCTAGGTGTTGTAGTGGATAAAGCACCAGCTCTGGAGTTAGGAGGACCTGAGTTCATAATCCGGCTTCAGACACTAACTGTGTGATCTTGGACAAGTCACTTAATCCCAGTTGGCTCAAAAAAAAATTAGTTAACGGTCTACCATGGAAAAATGAAATAGTTATACTACCCTCAAAGGTTTACATTCTACATCCTTTCCCTGTTATTCTATCCATCTCCTCACATTTGGAGCGGGGGGAGAGGGAGAGATCAAGAAAAATTATTTTTATTGTATTTATGTGTCTTTGATGTGAAAGTTAAAAAAAAAAATCCATGTTGCTTTCATCCTTTCTGGAGTAACATCAGAATTATACAGGCCTCAAGTATTTTGCAAGGTAAAACCTAAAAGAAAATTATTTAAAAATTAAAAAGCAATGCATGTTTTTTTAATTAAGCATGTAAATTAATTTCTTTTAGGTTTTTAAACAAATTGTAGTGATTTCCTGGCTGAGAAAATTGCCATACTACTTCAGCAAGTAACTGTAATTTTTTTCAGTTTAAAGAACATCTTTACAATTTAGGGTACAATGAAAACAGCATGCTTTAGTGGGTCAACTTGTAATATTAAAAGATTAGGGGGATGGAGCCAAGATGGTGGAGTAAAAGCAGGGGCTTGCCTGAGCTTTCCCCCAAACCGCTCCAAATATCTGTAAAAAATTACTTTTTAAACAAATTCTAGAGCAACAGAACCAACAAAATGACAGATTGAAACAAATTTCCTGCCCAAGACAATCTGGAAGGTCAACAAGAAGGGTCTGTTGTGCCAGTCTGAGAGAAGAGCACAGTACAGTTTGGGCCTTGCCAGCATACATGGGGCCCTAGCAAACCTGAAACAGGCCTCAGGGCACTGAATCACTGGCAGCTGTGGCAGTTTGCAGACTTCTCAACCCACAAATGCCAAAGACAACTTAGAAGGTCAGTAGGAAAGGTCTGTCTGGATGTGGGTGAGAGAAGATTGTGGTCTGGTCCCAGCCTCAGGGGGGTGGCAGTGGCTGCAGCAGTAGTGGGGGGATCAAGAGGCTGATCAGACGGGGATTGCAGGGATCTCTTTGCTGTTGCTGAGACAGGATTCTCTTGTTTTGCCCATGCTTCAGTCTGGGTCTCAGTCCCGGGTGGTGGTCCTGGGATGAGGATGAGCGCTGCTGTGGTGGAACTTGTGGTAGCAGTAGAGAAGGAATCCTCCTCACAGCTCCAAGGCAGAAAAGAGTGCTTGTGGTCACTCACAGACCAGAGCACAGACCAGGAGAGGAGTAAACACCTTTCCTTTGATCATACAGCCTTGGAAGAACTGAAAATTTACAGGTCTCTAGAAATATTTTTGAAAACAGCTGCACAAAACCCCTGAAGCTTGGGATGGTGCACCCTCCACATAGGAAGCAGAGTCCTACCGTAACAAATTGCTTAAGAGCTAAGAAAGTCAGTAATTGACTGGGAAAATGAGCAAACGGTGGGGAAAAAAATCAGACTTCAGAATTTTACTTTGGTGACAAGGAAAATCAAAATATACAGCCAGAAGAAGACAACAAAGTTAAAGATCCCATATCCAAAGCCTCCAAGAAAAATATGAATTG
>CM053592.1:72785004-72801484 GCA_028646515.1 Pseudochirops corinnae | reverse complement strand
TGCAATCATGTATAGGATCTGTAAATACTTTCACATTGTACAATAGTTTGGTCATATAGAAGGGCTGTAACCAATGAGTGATCACTGGGAAAAGAAAAAAAAAAAAAACAAAACCAAAACCAGACATGAAAGAGAATGATAGCTAGTGTTGCTTCAGTCTCCATTTAAACTATAGTCTTTCTATATCTTTGAAAGACTGTTGTATGAAAGAGGAATTATATTTGTTCTGCTTGGCCCCACATGGCAAAGATGGGAACGCTGGATGGAAATGGCAAAGAGACAAATCTAGGATTGATTTAAGGAAAAAACTTAGCAGTTATGAGAGCTGCCCAGTAGTGGATGGGACTGTGTAGGAAAGTGGTAGATTTTCCCCCTTATTTCAGGTCCTTAAGCAAAGGCAAGATGGTCATTTGTGGGGTAAGTTATAGTGAAGATTCTTTTTAGGAGATGGGTTGTACTAGATGACCATAAAGATCTCTTCCAACTCTGGAATTCTGTGGGTTTTGTGATTTCATTTGTTCAGATCATAATTTATCCAATATGACCCATTTGTGGAATCTTGCATATCTGCCCAGTAATATGTTGGGGACTTTCCTTTAGAGGCCTCTGCTTGGTATAACTACCAGGGCAGCATGTGATCAGTCCCCCAGTTATACACTTATACAAGTGATCACTACCTTCTGTTCCAGTTATCTTTCTCTTTTCATGATATCCCTTACACCAATGCCATTGAACTCAAATAAAAGTGACTCCCTCTGAGCTTCATATAGTAACTTAGAAAACCACAAATTGGCATTCTGTTGTATTATATTTTTATTTATTTTAAGTATTTTCCAATTACATTTTAATCTGGTTCCAGCCACACTATGGAATTTTTCAGCCTTGAGTTTGCACCAGAAACTTCATCACAATTTTTTGTTACTAATATGTGGAAGCAAACTCACACCCACATTACTCCTTTGTTGCCCCTTGCATAACCCTCAACTTTAATTTTTTAGGACATATTTTCTGTGACTCACAGACATATGGCATCACTAAAAGAGTGTTGGAATGTTAAAAAACAAACATTGGGTCCACCAGTAATGCCCTTCATTTGATGTAAAGTCTGGTGAATGAACGCCATTGCAGTCTGTTAAAAGATTTGACTGAAATGTGCAGAATACAGATTCAGGTTTTTTCATTGACTGAGTTCTTATTAAAGAATTTGTCTTGGTTACGATAAATATAATATAAATAGCCTATAATTTATAATACAAATCTACTAAAGATAAGACTTATAGAGTTCCTCAGGGATCAGAGAGGTTAAAAATTATTCCCTTCATTGTTGGTTAATAACTAACATTTAAATAGCACCAACAATGTACTATGCTAAGTACTTTATAATAGCTAAATTTATATAACCTTTACTGTGTGTCAGGATCTATGCTAAGCACTTTCCAGTTATTAATCACTTAATCTTCACACAGCCCTGAGAAGAAGATCCTATGAATTATTATTATTCCCATTTTATAGATAAAGAAACTGACACAGAAGCTGAGTGACTTGCCTAAAGCCACACAGCTAGTAAGTGTCTGAGGCTGGATCTGAACTCAGTTCTTCTTCCAAAACTTCAGAAGTTTTGGAACCCAATTATTCCTGAATTCTAGGTGTTTGATATTCTGCCAAAATCCTCTGTGACAGTCTTTTCTTCATATGTGCAATAGATAGTGCCTATCCAGTCTAATTTACACATTGGTTTCTTTATTTCCCTAATATGTATGTCAGTAAAATTTTTGGAGACTAAATGTTAAATAAGTGATATTTAACATATTTAAATAAAGTGTCTTGGCACATTTGAACTTGGGTCGCTTCAGTGAATCCTGGGGAGGGAGCATGGACTTGCAAGTAAACTTCATTTCTGTTACTTAATATCTCTTTGGCTTTGAGATAATCATGCTGCCTCTTCAAATTCCACTTTTCTCATGTATAAAATGTGAGAATTAGACCGGACAGTCACTTCCAGGAGTAACGGGCTGAATCTGTCATAATTGTTTCTTTAATTTTTTGTTTTCATTTTTGTTTTTGTATGCTTAGGTTTTCCCCGTGCTCTTTGTTAAAGTTTCTCCATCAGCTGATTTAGAAACATTGTACCTTGCATCTGGAGGATTTGTTGAAAAGCGGAAAAATAAGTAGTTCATTCCTGAAAATTCTTTGTTCTGCTTTTGGGTGCTGACTTGTAATTTGAGAGAGGTATGCTTTTTCTCAGAACTAATTTATGGGTGGGATGCTTTAGAAGGACTACAAGAAATGGATTGTTCAGTCGAGAAATCCCTTTTGACATTTTGGGTTGCTTGCAATATTATACCGTGCTATTTGAAAATTGTATTAAGAGTTGATTATTCTGACTGCAATGTCCTGGCAGACATGAGCGTGTCAGATGTCTTGGCATGGTTTTTGACCAGAAGGGGACTTTCCCACTTCTTTATATAAGCAACAGCCAGAATGTGTGGGAGATTGATGAAATCTCTTCTGTTCTAGCGAAATGCTTTGCTCTGTGTGCTACTTAATGAAAACAGACTCGGTGTGTGTGTGTTTAAATGAGATTAAGAAGTGAAATTAAAACCTCAAAACACTTTCCTTTGCTATGAAATGTATTTTTAGATCATATAATACAGGCAGTCTCCAATTTACAAATAAGTTGTATTCCCAGATGAATTGGTTTATGTCACTTGGAGTGTATTTTTCCATATAAATAGTCTTATAAGTGGCCTTTCAGGTCTGAGGTCCGTCAGGTAAAGCCTATTTAACTCAGACAATAGCAGAAAATACCACATACGTACAAGGGAGGAAAATTCGGAGGAAACAATACAGTGGAGTTACAAAGATTTCTGACAGGTCTCAATACTAGTGACTGAATGAATTAGGAAAAACAACTTGGCATAACTGGATAAGAAACAGATTTTTTGTTGTTGCTCTTGAATTCTGATGCTTGAGGGAAAACAGGATAATTAGAAGAGAAGACTGGAGTGCTGGAAGACTGAGGATTCTAATGGAGGGTTTCAAGGGTCTTTTGACCCTTTCAAGGGTTTTGGAGGTTGATGACCCTGGTTTGTTATAACATTTAATTTCACTTCTGTTCATCCTGTTTTTCCTTTTTCTTGATGCAAGTGCATTACTAAAACTCTATGGTACCCATCAGTCACGTTTAAACTCCCCATTAGGCCTGCAAATGGAATGAATGGAATAAATGCTTTCACTCAAGCAACACAATTTCCTCAGTCCCCTCAAAGCAAGTTTTGTCTCTCTGATCTGCATTTGAGTCTGTCTCTAGCTTTGACTCAGATTTCTCCCAGAGTCTTTTAAAAAAAAATTCTACTTAACACTTAAGAGTCTCTTTCTCATGGTCTCATAGTCTATCTCAAACAACCTCTTCTATTCCCCCAAACCCTGATCTCACACCAGCTTCCTGACTTCTTCAGCAAGCAAGGTCCAGTGGCTGTTAGACTCAGATTTCTAGATCTTCATCTGACTCAGACTCTTATTCTGGGCTAGAAATTAAACTCTGCCACTCTGGTGGCATCTTAGCAGATGATGCTTCTGCTAAGGACTAACCTGTCTCAGAGCTCCAACTCATGGGATACAGCCTGTTGATAATAGTTCAGTACCCTACCCACAATCACACTCTCCTAGCTACTTGAAGAAAGGGATTGTTAATTTTTCCTTTTTATCCTTGTGCAAACGTAATGGGTGTGTTCTTAGATCACAGATTTAGAGCTGGGACTTCAGAGATATCTAATCCTGTTTTATAGATGAGAGAATTGGGGCCCAGAGATGTTAAATCACTTGCTCAATGCCACACAGATGCTAAGTTTCCCGGTTGGTATTTGAACCCAGTCTTCTTATTGAAAAATTCAGTTCTCTTCCAGGACTGAATTTCAGTTTCTATTGAATTGAATTGAACTGGGAGTTTGAAGATAAGGCAAAGATGACGATCCATTGTCCTTGGGGAGGGGTGGAGAGGGTCTGGGACCATTTGATCCTTAGCTTTAGATTGCTTTCCTGGTATCTCTTGGGCAACTAGGTGGTACAGTAGAGTGTCAAACTTGGGGTTGGGAAGACTAGAGATCAAATCCGACTTAGATCCTTGTCTGCTGATAGGTGAAGGGGAATTCCTTGTAGCAACTGTGAGGAAGGATTAGGAATCTCTAATCTCAGGAAGGCTAAGGTTGTGTGACACCTGGGACTGGGAAGGAGTAATGACAGGGAGAGGAGGGGAAGCTCCATGGCCTTCATGGCTAGGAAGGTAGCTATCCAACCAGAGATGCTCGCCATTCACATGTAAGGGACAATCATAAATTCCTAAGTTGAGGACTATCTCCTATGTATGTGTTAAAAATTCACAATAAGCCTTTTTTTTTTTTAAACAGTTTCAGATTGAGAAATGCCTTATCAGAATAATAGTTTATATTTCTGATGCTGGCTACAAAATTGATAATTTGGGAAAAACCTAAAACTTAGAGCTGAAAGGAACTAATTTAGTTTAGTCCAAATTTGTATTTCAGATGAGAAAACTTACAGTTAGTGAAGTGAATTGATAGCTAATAATAAAACCAGTTATTGATTGAGTTGGTGCAACACAGGCTCTCTAGAAGACACTTTGATGACTCTTTATCATGGGTATTCCCTTCAGTGAGGCAGATTACAGGCCATCCACCACTCTCATCATTTGTAATTCTTGTTCGTTTTTATTCTTAGAATCATAGACCTAGTGCTAGAAGATACCTAAGAAGCCAGCTGGTCCAACCCCTACATTTTACAGATGAGTAACTGAGACCAAGAGAGATGAAGTAACATACCCAAGGTCACCTTGGTTATAAACATCAGAGGCAAGATTAGAATGTAGGTATTCATACTCCTCTAAGAGCAGCTAGCTGACTCAGTGGATAGAGTGCCAGGTGAGGAGTCAGGAAGACTCGTCTTCCTAAGTTCAGATCTGGCTTCAGATGCTGTATTACCCTGGGCAAGTCATTTAACCCTGTTTGCCTCGGTTTCCTCAACTGTAAAATGAACCAGAAAAAGAAATGGCAGAACTATTCTTGTGTCTCTACCAAGAAAATCCCAAAGGGGGTCACAAAGAGTCAGGCACAACTGAAAATGACTCAACAACAACAATATCCTCAGACTCAAGAGTTATTGTTATTTTCACTGGCCCATACCAATGTACTTTACAGAAGGTCCATCCAGTGCTTTGGGGACTTTATACTAGATCTCAGCATTGCACGATATTAGTGGGGCACATGGACTGCTCTTTGGTTAGCTCACTCAGGCCATGTCTTCAGCTTTCTTCCTTTTCCTAGTATATAAATCTTTCTAGAGTCATCCTTTATGTCATTTCTCCCCTCTAATTCTTAGTTGCCTGTTGCAGCCCATTCAGACCTTCTGCAGGCCTATCTTTTGCCTTTGGGTGTACTACAGCTTACATTCTTTGGAGGTTGTGGAGTTCCACAATTGAGAGTAAAACAAATGGACCTTTGTTCCAAAGAGGTGATTTTGAGTCATTAAAATCACTGCACAATTTAAATTTTCCAAAGACAAATCAACTTCTTATTCTAGGCCCAACTCCCTTCTTCCTCTGGACCTCCAGCTTATAGTTCATATGTAGCACTTGTCCAAGATGAATGCACTGGTGGGTAAGGGCTATATAGGTTGTTGTCCATGCAAGTGCATGTCATCATAATGGACAGTAGATATTCTTCATCCTTTGATTTTTTTTCTGTGTGAATGATTAGTTTGAATTCTTCAGTAATTAATGAATCAAATTAAATCATGGGTACACAATCTTTACAAACCTGAAAGTACTTATAAATAGTAATTTATTATTGTTGTTGTCGATTATAATAGATTTCATTTGAAAGGTTCTGAAGTGTCTTGGGCTTGGTGTAATCAGTGCAATGCCCTTTGCAAACAGGGCTGTCTGGTCAACCTCACTAACTATAGGCATTCCTTTTAGAGTCTGAGTTGGATAGCTGCCACTGCAGTGACAAATACCCTTCAGGAACATGTCTTTCCCTGTTTTATGCCTTGTTTGTTATTAATCATCAGAGGGTCATTGAACAGAGTTAGCTCTGTTGGGATGTCTTTCAAGAATCTTGTGTGATTTTGACACATCTTCCTTGTTGGAGGAAAGTCTTCATGGCAGTATTTTGTTCTCACTGGTCAAATCCATGAGTCATAGAAAACATTAAACAGAAGACGTGATCCTTGAACCTCAAACACCTTCCTGTCTTCCAGAGGCAGCACAAGAAAAATGCTGTACTTGTCACTCACTTTGCCAACCAGCCACCTTCAGGAAACATTTTTCTTTCTTCGGTCATTTGAGTCCTACTTTTCATGACCCCTTTTGGGGTTTTCTTGGCAAAGATATTGGAGCAGTTTGCCATTTCCTTCTCCAGCTCATTTAACAGAAGAGGCAAATGAAGCAAACAGAGTTAAGTGATTTGCCCAGGGCCATACAGCTACTAAGTGTCTGAGGTCAGTTTTGAGCTCAGGTCTTCCTGACTCCAGGCCCAATGCTCTATACACTGTGCCGACTATCTATCCTAATATGTATAGTATGCTGGACTTGGTTTACAAAGTGAGGTTCCTGCAGTTTACAGTCAATCCTATCTTGCCTTTCTTCCAAATTTAGTTGTAAAAGAAAGCAGGAGGTAGTAACCTTAGTAGCTCTTCTGTGTCATGGATAGTACTTAGAAGAGCTAAGTAGTATAAGGCAGTGAGGGGAATTAAGTTGACCCAGGTTCTAACCTTGCTCCTGCTAGATGTTAGGATGCTCTCTTCTTCTAAAATGACTGCCTATATTTTTGCTATATGTCTCCATGTACATGTTGTACCTGAGGGAAAATTTCCTTTTTGTCTTCATCTTCTAGCATGGCCCTCATCCATAATGGGTGTTTAGTATTTATCAAACTGAATAGTTCTATTTCTTGAAGCAAGTCACTTAATTTTTTCCTGCCTTAGTTTCTTCTTCTGTAAAAACAGAGAGTTAGACCAGATGAGGTCCTTTTCAGTTCTAAAAGTCTGTGGTTCCATGAGTCACAGTCTTGTGATACTTTTTGTCCCCCCTTCCCTCTTTCAATAATCAAGCTTTTTATGCTTCCCACTCCCTTCTTTCATAAAATTCTTTGCTAGTTAGAGAGCTCTGAGATGACTGCTAAGAAGCACAACTTAATCGTATATAATCACAGGCTTTGGGGGGAGGGGGGCATCTCGTCTATTCTTTTCAATTCACATGAATTTATTTTCTTTCCTTACCCTTCTCCATTTGAAAAAATGAAAAACAAAACTCTTGTAACAAACATACACAGTCAAGGAAAACAAATTTCCCACACTGGTCATATCCAAAAAGTCTACATCTCATTCTGTACCTTAAGTCTGTCACATCTTTGTGAGGAGCCTCATAGTGTGCCTCATCATGGATCCTTTGGAATCAACATCGATCAGTGTATTGATCAGAGTTTTTAATCTTTAAAAGTTGCTTGTCTCTTCAGTGTTGTTATTGTATAAATTGTTCTCTAGTTTTGCTCACTCCACTCTGCATCAGTTCATACAAGTCTTCCTATGTCTTTTTAAAACCATCCTTTTCACTATTTATGGTTCATTACATTATTATACTGTCATTTGCTCATCCATTCCCCAACCGATTGGTGCAGTCCCCTTAATTTCCAGCTCTTTGACACCACCTGTGTGAGTACAGGTCCTTTTCTTCTTTTTAAAATCTATTTGGGGCTTAGGTCTAGTTGTGGTTTTGCTGGATCAGAGTCTGCAGTTCAGTGACCACTTTGATATCAGTTCATTTCAACAAGTCTTTACCAAGTACTCACTGTGTGGAAAGTAATGTGTTAGGCTAGGAACAGAAAAATGAGAACAAAAACAATTAATTCCTTTCCTTGAAGAGAAAGAATTTGGATTTTGATGCCTTCAGCTGGCAGATCAAACCCTTCTGTACCTAGTAGACAGTTTCAGATACCTCTACATATGAAAATAAAACCTTGAGACATAAGAAAATTGGGGGGAGAGCAGTTATTTGAATTAAAAAGAATTCTTAGCCTTGTAAGAGGTTTCACTACAAAGTTCCTTTAAATGGTTTACATATGCACACATGTATATATGTATGTATATGAAAATAGAGAAATACAGATAGGGATATTTAGTTTATAGACACTAGCAATATATATTTGGATAGAGAAATTTGTAGAATGAAATACATAGTGTAAAGTATTCTGCAACAGAAATGCAATTCATGAGAAGTCTCACTCTCCATAGGTAATGGCTTTCAGTCAGTTTTTCACCCAGAGAGTCTGTGCTGTTCCATCTACTGCATTTTCCCAGCTCTTCTTTTGACCCAGGCACACTGACTTGAGGAATAATTGACTGGAATTAGGGTCGCAGTCTTGCTGTAGAAATGAATTAAGCTAGGTGTTACAGACCTAATGAGCTGTCAACTTCCATCTCTTAGTCCCTTGCTATATATATATATATATATATATATATACTCAGCTAAGCTAGCGAGCCTGCCGCGGGCAGCCATAGGGATATCCCAAGCCTTGCTGAGACTAACCAGAGAGTGATAGGGGCACGGAAGAGATGCATCAACCAAATCTTTGGCAACAGAATCATGTCTGTTACTTGGTTTTGATACAAAATGCTTAAAAAGTTTTCATTGATATCTCTCATTTTGATATCGCCTCTATTTCCCAATATATCTATCACCCTTTTCCTCCAAGGGTTTTAACTCTTATGGGTGAAAGAAAGAAATTAAGCAAAATCAGCCAGCATATTAAACATATTTGATATTCTTTTCAGTATTCCACACCCATTGTTTTTTCAGATCTTTTGAAAGGGGCATGAATTGGGGGTGGCCGGGGAGATCTTGTGTAGCTTCTTCAGGGCTAAACTTAGCCATCATAACTTCACAGCGTTCAGTTTTGACATTTGTTCTTTCTATTTACATCATTATTAGTAATTGTGTTTTGTTCTCCTGGTGTGGGAAAGACTTTGTGAACTGACACACAGTGTAGTATGAAGATTTAGTGAAGGGAATACACATTTTTATCCAAGGGGTATTGTAACTGTTGTTTGTTGCAGGAGATGTGGCTAGACAACAGTTACGTGAAAAAGAATTGAGGATTTCAGTGGACTGCACATTCATTGTGAGTCAGCAGTGTGACTTGGCAGCCAAAAAAAAACCTAGTGGAGTTTTAGTCTGCCTTAACAGAGAGAGAAATATGGTTCCCTGGTCAAGGGTGGTGATAGTTCTGCTACCCTCTACCCTGGTTAGACCACATCTGGAATATTTGAAAAGTTCTGCACTTTCAGCTAGAACATTGACAGGTTCTAGTACTTCCAGACAAGAGGGGAGAGGGAGAGTCAAACCATTGTTGAGAATGATTAACCAGAGATGATAAGATTTGAGCCTCTCACCCATTACTTTGTTCAGATATTTTAAGGGTTGGCATGGGACAAAGATTTGATTTCCTCTGTTAGGCCCTAGAAGTCAGAATTAGGACCAGGAAGTAAATGCTACTTAGTGGCACATTTCAGTTAAATTGAAGGAAAAATTTCCTAACCACAAGAGTTGTCCAAAAATGTTTACTGAGATAACAGGTTCCTCCTTGTTTGGATGAGTAGTGGGGTCTTTAAGGAGACACTTGGTAACTTTCTTGGGAATGTTGGGGGGGATTTCTGTTTTGGGCATGGTTTAGGACTAAAATTCTAAGAGGTTCTTTCTAACTCTGATTCCATGATTCTGGGCTCTTCTTCTTGTTACTCAGAATTGTTCTAAGTTGCTAGTAATGGTAGAAGGTGGTGTTGCACAGTGGGAAATGTGTTGGTCTCCAGTCTGTTCCATTTTCTGTTATTATAGTAAGTAGAACCGTTGAAGTGGGCAGCTAGGTGGCACAGTGGATAGAGTGCTGGGCCTAGAGTCAGGAAGACCTGAGTTCAAATCCAGCTTTAGACACTTACTAGCTCTGTGACCCTGGGCAGGTCACTTAACTCTGCCTCAGTTCCCTCATTTGTAAAATGAGCTGGAGAAGGAATGGCAAACCACTGCAGTATCTTTACAAAGAAAACCCCAAAAAGGGGTAATTAAGAGTCAGACACAATTGAAAAATACCTGCGTCACAAAATATGGCTCCTAGGTAGATCAGTGGCTTTTAGGTAGAACAGGGACAGAGTTGATTTGATCAGTTTCTGTATTTAGAACTTTAGCTGGGGGTAGGATGAGGGAAGGGAAGGGTATGCACCTGACTTGCCTGTCAGTTTAGGGAGAAGGCTATGGAGGAAGAGAGATGATCAGAGAGGTGGGAGTAAAGTGAAGAATGACTTTCCTGAAGGAGTGTTTCAGGAGAGACAGTCACCAATCAAGAGAACAGAAACCTAGGATTGGAGGATGGCAGCCATGGACAGCTTGCCGTCTGCATCATTGAAGGGGGGCACCACTAAATAGATGAGCTCACCAATTATTTGAGTTTGAGGAAGCTCTCCTTTTATGTAGCATAATGAAGGTTATGTTTTCTCTTCTTACTACCTATTGCTAGGAATTTTTTTCCCTACCTTTACTTTGTAAACTTCTTACAAATAGAATTTATATTCATATTGTATACAGCAAGCACAGTGTCTGACACCTAGTAGGCACAAAAAATACTTGTTAAGTGATTTCTCTCTGATTTGGCAAACTGATACTGTTTGCCAAGCAAAGAATGATCCTTCTTCATTGTTACTTGGTGTTACTGATGACAGTTTTGTTAAATTCAGTTAAATTGGTATTGATTTAAGGTTAGAATTTTTTTTTAACATAGTTTCATTTTGCTATGGAATTATTATTTTTTTCTCCTCTCTTAGGGTCTTTGATTTTATTGTCACAATTTTATACTAATAGCTCCTTGGAGAAAATAATAGTTGAAGCATTAAGTCTTTCATAGCCACAAAGAATGTACCCTTGTTATTTCATAACCAGTAGGATATAGGCTCCTTGAAGTCAGTGTCTGGGGTGTTCTTGGGGTTTTTTTTGTTTTTTGTTTTTTGTTTTTGGTGGGGAAGGAATAGTTCCTTTCCCCAGTACTTAGAAAATTGAATGCAACTGAAGTTGACTTGAGAAATTTAATTTTCTGTCCTATTGCACAAACATTTACTAAATGTTTACTATGTGCCAGACACTGCTAACTATGGAAATTCAGGGACAAGGAGGGAAAAAGCCCCCAACTAGCTTCAGTTCTCCAGGATGGGGGGAGAGGCGAGGTGAGAGGAAAATACTAAAGGTGTACAGAGAAGATGATACCAAATGAAGTAAAGGAAGAAAAAGCACTTAGAACCAGGGCATCAGGAAAGCCCTAGTGTAAAAGATGGCACCAGCGACATGCTCTGAAAGGAGTTAGGGATTCTATGAGGGAAAAGTGAAGACCAGAGGGAATTCCAGACCTAGCTTTGGCAGGGGGAGAAGGCATCTGGAGTAAGACCTGGAGATGGGAGGAGGATTTTATATAAGCTAGCTTTGATAGACAGAACAGAACTCTCCCTGAAACCCCCTACCACCAGTAAAGGGAAATGTTGTGTTTTTTTTTTTTTAATTTTTGAGCTATTTTAGAATTTTCTCTTTAAGAAAAACATGAACTGGACTCTAGATTTTGGGTCTTCTGTTAGGTTTTTAAGTAAGATTTTGTTATGGCCAAGGGAGAAATTAGCTGAGAAATAATGCTTGAGTGAATACTTGGGTTGTTAGCATATAGTGAAGAGACAGTAACTTGCTAAGTTGATTAGTTAATATATTTTTTTCCTTTTTCTCTTCTAATATCGGAAAAGAAACACATGGTTTGAAAGCATTGTTACTGTGATAAGTAGAAATGCATTCCAGCTTTGAACTTGATTCCCTTTGCAGTTCATAATTGTTGTAATTTCAGATGGATTGAGTTCCTTCCATTGGGGAAGAGAACATGACCTTATTTTGGCTTTAGCTTCTGTGTTGTGTGTATGTGTGTGTGTGTGTGTGCGCGCGCGTGTGTTTAGTTTTGCTAGCATTTTTCTTTCTATACTTTGTATTCAAAGAGACTGGATGTTTTATAAGGATTTTAGACAGTTTTCTAGTATCTTAATAACATAGCACAAAAATTTCCTTGCCACTTCAGCGGGACAGACCTTGCATCCCCTATGTTTGGTTTTGGAGGTGCAGATTCACCTCTTCTGTGCCTCTTCTTGACCTATTTTCCAAGGGCCCATTTTCATTTGAGATAAGTGATGAAGGTAACTTTCAGATGTTGACAAGTGTCTTTTAATGCCAAAGTTCTTGAAATCATCGAGTGTGGTTTTGATACTAAATCATTGTATTTTAAGAAACTCTCTTATTCTTAAATTGTGGAAAAGACCATGAAGAAAGCTTTCTAACTAATGTCATGGACCTTTTGATAGCAGAGCTGTAACTACAGTGGGGCAATTAGGCCTTTACTTAAGAGTGCCAGTTATCGAGGGTGCCAATAGCACACTTGCAGTCCTTAAGCAATATAGACATAACAGAACTGAGCTCCTAATTAGCAAAAATAATTACTTAAAATGGGAAACTACAAGTTGGCAAGCTCTTCCTCATCTTACCTGACCGATGACCCAGCTAACTCTTCTCCAAATGAAGGCCATTTACCATTGACACAGTTTGTGATGTATGTGCCTTTTGCAAAATTTCCCACTTGAGGTTCTTGGTAATATATAATCATGTTAAATAACCCTGTTCATGACCCAGATTCGACTTATGTTAGCAGAGAATGTGAGTTTCACTCTTTTGATACAATGCAAGCTCTGTGTTTTTATTTTAAATACTCTTTATTGATTTACCTTGATGTAATAAAACTCTAACTGGTAATTAGCCAAACTACTTGTAAGATACCATTACCCACTACATTACTCTACATTACTGTGTCTTAAATTCACAGAAGATACCACCTATCCAAAGTAAAATATAAAACTCACACTAATTTATGTGTTACCTTCCCTGTGGTTTAGAAGTGGGGCCAAGTTTTTTGGTAGGTATAATTCTAGGGCAGTTTAAATTCTACTGTCGTGAAACTTGATACAGGTACTGCTACTGTTGCATCCTTTTAATTTTACCCCTAGGCAACAGTGCAGTGTTATAATAGGTGGATTGGACACTCTTCTAAAAGCCTCTGGTAGGGGTGGCTAGGTGGCATAGTAAATAGAGCACCAGCCCTGGAGTCAAGAGGACCTGATTTCAAATCCGGCCTCAGACACTTACACAAAAACTAGCCATGTGGGCAAGTCACTTAACCCCTCTGGTAACCAGAGGCTATGTAGAACTAGAAAAACATGTATGGTGCCAGGAACAGCCAAATGGGTACAATGCAAGTAGAGTGAAGGTTTTCTGTGTATCCAGTGAAGTAGGCCCCTGTGTTTGGACGGACATAGATGGTGTCCTTGTATAGAAGGAAGAAGGGAGATACGGAAGTCATGGGAACTATATTTCTTAGTCTAGTTTTAGAACTTAGTTCACTAGCCCAGTGGCCTTTCAGGGGAAGATAGGGACAGCAAGTTAAGTATTACTAAGAATAACTGATATAAGATTTTAAGTTCTCTCATGGCTAAGGTTCCCACACAAAATCATGCGTTTTATTTTATTCTAGTATTATCATATAGCCTGTTAAAGACATCATAGGGTGCTAGGTTTAGAACCAGAAGAGACCTTAGAATTTGTCACACTCCCATTTTATGAATTTGTCTAGGTTGGCCATTTCATGTAATAGCTACAATTGAGTTTTCAGTTGAGGGACCTTTTGAGGACTGTTTCTCCCTAGAAGAGCTTCGCCTAATCCACAAAAATGCCTCCTAATGATACTCCAGAACTCAGACCTAACAACAAAATATTGGTGCTTCTATTCAAAGATGACCTAAAGAATAACCACCTGGGAGGTGATGTATTCTGGAATGTTAATCAGCCCATCAGCCAACAAACATTTATTAAAGCACTTTCTAGCACTTAGCTGGGCATTGGGGGATGGGAGTGGGGTGGAGAGTGGTTAATGTACAGAGACAAAGAAAACCATCCATACCCTCAAGGAGAGTCCTTGGGGGTAAGGCTGAGGAGAAACATGCTCACCTAAGCCATAGATAAGATACATACAAAAAAGACACAAGGGGACTTTGAAGAGAAAGGCACTAAAAGCCAGCTAGCTTCAGGGTGTCTCGGTGGTGCAGTAGATAGAGTGCCAGCCAGGTCAGGAGTTAGGAAAACCTGAGTTTAAATCCAAACTCAGACACTTATTATTAGCTCTGTGACCATGGACAAGTCACTTAACCCTGCTTGCCTCAGTTTTCTCATCTGCCAAGTGAGCTGGAGAAGGAAATGTCAAACCACTCTAGTATCTTTGCCAGGAAAACCCCAAAAGGGGTCAGAGAGAGTCAGACAAAATTGAAAATGACTAAAGAGTATATAGAGTGATGGGCCTGAAGTCAGGCAGATCTGAGTTCAAACCTGCCTCCCAGACAGTTACTAGCTGTGTGACCTTAGGTAAGTTACCACTGCCTGCCTCAGTTTCCTTATCTGTAAAAAGGGAGTAATAATCGCATCTACTTCCCAGGTCGTTACAGAGAATCAAATGAGATAATTATAATAAAGTGCTTAGCGAAGTGTCTGTCACATAGTAACCTCTGTATAAATGTTAGCTAGGTTTTTATTACGTGGAAGGTGGCTCTTGCTCTGTCTTAAAGAAAACAAAGGCTTCTGAGCATCCTAGATGCAGAGCAAGTGGATGCATTAGAGGCATCAAAGATAGCCAGTGCAGAAGGACAGAGACCAGAGACAGAGTATTGCGTATTAAGTCACCTGAATGATTGAGAAACATAGTGTACCACACCACTCCTTGGTGTGTTTAGTGCTTAAAGTTAATCACAAGAATGTAGGAAATCAGTCTCTGTTCTGTGTTCTGTTTTATGTCATTGGTTTCCCAGGTAGGTACAGAAACCCATTCATAGTTTGTTTATCCACATAGTTTGGTGGTTAAGCTTAGACTAAATTGGGCTGTTTGTTTAATCACTGACTGACCTAATTTACCATTACAATGTGAGTGAAATACCTCATATTTTAGAGTTGTTATTCTGGAACATATAACTTTGAACATAGACACATGAGTGGTATGGATGACGACTTGAAACAGTCTCTGGGAACAATTGCTATTGCCAAAAATTTGTTTCTTCTATATAGTTTTTTCTTTTTTCTTCTAAATTTTTCCGTCACTCAGGCTGCCTTCACATCAGTCTATATGGTCTTCCTTTCCCGCTAATTCCTGTGTGCTATTTGGCACAAAAGACTTGAACTAGATGCTCTTTTCTTTTTTTTTTTTAATTTTATTTAAAAAAATTTATTGCTGTGTCTTCCTTCCTTCCTTCCTTCCTTCCTTCCTTCCTTCCTTCCTTCCTTCCTTCCTTCCTTCCTTCCTCTCCCTCCCTCCCTTTCTTCCTTCTTTCTTCACTTTCCAAAAACTACATGTCATCCCTCAAATAGACTTCCCCTTCCTTGTAACAAATAAGAATAGTCAAGCAAAACAAAACAAACTCATTGACCATGTCTGAAAATGTATGCCTCCTTGTAAGACCATAGTCCACACAGCATCTCTGCCAGCAGACAGGAAGCATGCTTCATCATTGGTGCACTGAAATCATACTAGCATCACTGTGTTTATTGATCAGAGTTCTGAAATTTTTCGGTATTTTTCATTATATTATTGTCATCATTGTTGGTTCTTCCCACTTTGCTCTGTTTAATGTAAGTCTTCCCAGTGTTCCTCTGAGCTCTAAATATGTCACTCATTACAGCATTATAATACTCATTAACAGTTGTATACCACAGTTTACCTAGCCATTCCCACTGGCATTAGATACTCACTTTTCTTCACCTACTTCCAGTTCTTTGTGCCTATTATAAAGTACTGTAATGCCAAGCAAAGGCAACTTCCAAGGTTCGGATTACCAGCATAGCAAACCTCATTTATTCAGCAAAACATTCACAGAAAGAGAAAGTCAAAATACTGTGTAACTCATTCATTTAGCAAGTAAGTTCTCAATTCAGTTGCAAAGTACCAAGGTCGCAGTATCCCACCCCGATCAGTAGTCAAAGTAGCCCACTCCTGGACAGTACATTCATTTAGTCTCTTCTCAAATGGAGAATAGTTTCCAATCATAAACAGAGTACATTCATTTAGTCAATCACAGAGCACAAAAAGGCCAAAGGTTTCCCACCACTGGACACTACTGAATTACAATACCATCCATTAACACCAAGCACTTTCTCAAAAGGGGCTGGAGAGCACAAAAGGCCATCCACTCTTAACTTACAACAAGGTTAAGATATCATCTCAGCATTGAAAACCCAAGGAAAGGCCCTTCTTTCCTCTTGACTTGAGGCAAGCCCTCAGCAATCTCAGTTCCTGGGGAGACAAGGCTCAAC
>CM053592.1:72768884-72784504 GCA_028646515.1 Pseudochirops corinnae | reverse complement strand
TATATAACCAAACTATTGTACAATGTGAAAGTATTTGCAGATCCTATACATGATTGCACGCCACCATGGGGGGGGGGGGGAGGGAGGGGAGAAAATCTGAAACTCAAGTGATTGTGGAACTGAATTTTGTAAACTAAAAGTAAATAAACAAGTCATTCAAAAAAAATAGCGTTAAATGAGATGGCTGTCTTGAAGGGAGGAAGAAAAGGGATACTTGAGAGTAATTTTGATGCTATAAAAGCAAAAGGTATCAACAAAACTTTATTTTTTAAATAATATAGTCTAATATGTCATTTAAAAATAAATTTAGCATATTATTTTAAAAATAACATCTTTTTTAAAAAATGTATGTAGATATAGGTGGTATATAAGTTGAATGTAAGCTCTATGAGGGCAAGAACTGTTTTAGAGTAGGCAGGGTTGGTCTCTGTAGCACTGATGCCTAGGGCAGTGCCTTGCACATAGAAAAGCAGTTAGTTTTTGCCAATTAAAATGAATAGAACAATGTCAAATGAAATTCATAACACAGATCTACAAAAGTAAAAATATTCAAATCAATGCCAGATTTGGAAAACGAGAACATACTTTGTTGACAAAACCAAACTATAACATTCCCACAATAATTGGCACTAGCCATTTTCCCTGTAGCAAGAGTATTGCAAAGCAGATTCTTTCCCTGAAGCCTTATCAAATGATTCACCCTTCTGCCAGCAAAGGCAAGAGCATCTCGGATGCTTAAGATCGAGTTCAAAGTCACTTCAGCAAAACAGGTTAAGCATGTTTCCCCACATGCTAATCTGTAGAAATTTCCTTAATTTAGAATCAGGGAAGAATAGCTGGCTTCAGTAACTTTCCCAGTTAAAATCACATAAGCTCACGAAATAAGACATTTACCATGATTACCATGATGCTAACGAGGTACTTCTGAGAGTTTCAAGGTACTCCTCATTTAATCTAAGCACACTATACCTGATACCAGATTTCTACATGGCAAGTAAAATCCTCCCCACAGATAGAAAATGGGTCTATGAGTCCAAGAAGAGAGAACTGGTGCAATTGATGAAAGCCTTGGAAGAAAAAGACCATGTCCTTCGACCATTTTCTGTAGCAAAAAATTGTCAAATGTGGCTCTAGGGATGAAGAAAACAAATTTCAACAAATTTGGAAAATACTGGTGCAGTCCCTTGGCCAAAAACAATCAGATATAAATCAGCTTAATGAAGAAAGAAGAGAAAGAGAGGGAAGAAGGAGAAAAGGGAAGGAGAATAGGAGGAACTAGAAGATGGCTACAGAATGTGACCTGATGAAAAGTGAAGCATTTCTGTTTTCCAGAGTATCCTTTCCAGAGTAGTAAAAAAGTGAATTAGCATTTTATCTTTCATAAATGTATACTGAGTACAAAAAAGTGAATTATCATTTAGTGCCAGCCTAGCAATTTCTACTTTCCCCTGCCATCACAAATGTTAGATCTTTAATCTCTTTTAAAAAAACCCTCTCAAAAAATAATTCCCAGTTTAGAGAAACATGCGAAGAAATACCCAAGCTAAAACAGCTCAAAGGAATCAGAACCTGGAGAATGGACACAATTATTAGCTGAATCCAGAGAACAGGTTTGGAACACGATTAAACAGTTCTTAGTAGAGAGGTAGGACACTAAGTACATAATATACACCGCTATACACCATATACCATTAAGATGGTGATTTTTATGAACTGTTTTTCTCTGTTGTGAGAGGTTTAATGATGGCAATGAATTGGAAAATGATTGTGGCATAAAAACAAAAGGCACCAAACTTTTAAAATAAAAAATTTTAAAAAGACAATGACAAAAAAAAGGAATTCCTATTCTGACGATTCATTTTTAAGGAAAACCTTCATAGCATGTGACTTCATCTTGCAATTATCACTCAGCTACAGTTTGTCATATGTTGTTGAACAACTGCTGAGCAGGTTGGCTTCCTGTTAGTTCTTTAGTAACTGCTGACCAGTTGAACAAGCGCTCACTCTAGCTGGAGATTCATTCCCTCACAAACAGGAAGCAACTTGAAGTTATCGGTAACAGGATCACAGATTTAGGACAGTAAGGGCAGTTACCAGGAAATCAGGAAACTGTGCACACATTACACTCTTTCTCCAGATGTCAGTCTGTGAGACGCTGCTGTGTAGCTTCTCTTATTTTACAAACTGGGATCTTCCTTTAGGATCACAAAAAATACACCTTATTTTTTACTCAAGACTTCCTTTTTTTTCCCTAAAAATCCTGATAAAAAGTGAAGCATTTTTGTTTTCCAGAGCATCCTTTGTTAACATACAGAGCAGTAAAAAAGTGAATTAGCATTTTATCTTTCATAAATGTATACTGAGTAATGAAAAAGTGAATTATCATTTAGCACCAACCTAGAAAGTTCTACTTTCCCCTGCCATCACAAAATGTTAAGCAAGTATCTGAGACAGTGGGAAATGACAGTAAGAAAAAGCCAGACAAAGGAAGACAAAAATGACTAAAAAAGAAACTGTTACAAAGGCAAGAGAAAAAAAAATATTTTTGCAAGTTCAACCAATAAAGAAAGAAGCTCCATGGGGATCTATTAGCTACCACACCAAACATAACTGCCTGTATACTATAATTAAAAGGTAATTAGCAGCTTTTAAAAACAAAATTGAGGCATTTATGCTAATTAGTATATTTACAGCAAATACAGACCATAAACTATACCCCCGCCACTGATAGTGATTAGCAGACACTCTATGAAGGAGATGTACGGCAAAAATCCAAGTCCCATCCTTCCCTACCTCAACAAGTCTTCAACCTGCTTGTTGGTGTTCCATTTCAGTCAATTACTCACCCCACTGTCTGGTCTAGAAACCAGAAGAGTCTTCTATAAAACATAAATTTTCTCCTAGTGACAGAAAAATTGAAAGAACACACACCACAAAAGACCATTTAGGGGTATTCTCCTTTTCTTCTACCTTTTAACACAGGAAACTCCCTTCTGTTTGAGTAGATAAACATCCCCAAACCATGTTGGTTTCTGCTCCCTTGCTTCCATAAAAGCAGGACCTCCAGTCAAAAGATGTTGGTTCTTCACTGTCAAAGACGAGAATGATTTTGATTCATGGGTGCGGTAGAAAAGACTATACGGAGCCAAAGTCCTGTGACTGAACTTCGCAACTGCAGACACTATTTGAAGAAGTTATCCTAGTCAACAAGTTCTACCTCTAGGACTTGTGGTCTACCCACTGCTCAAGACAGCCTACTTTGTTCTCACTGGCTTTCAGATCACTCAATCAGTCAACATTTTTTTTTAAAAAATGTTAAACAGTATTTTATTTTTTCCCAATTACAAACAGAGATAATTCTTGACATTCATTTTAAAAAATTTTCTCCCTCCATTCTTCAAGTCCCTCCTCCCTAAGCTGGTGAGCAATTTTATATAGGCTATATATGTGCAATCATATAAAACATTTCCATATTAGTACATTAGACCAAGGGGGGAAAACATACAAAAAACAAGGAAGTGAAAATGGTATGCTTCAAGTTGCATTTATACTTCATCAATTCTCTCTCTAGAGGTGGAAAACATTTTTCATCATGAGTCCTTTGGAATTGTCTTGGATCATTGTATTGCTGAGAATAGCTAAGACATTCACAGTTAAGCACTGAACGATGTTGCTGTTACTGTTACTATGTACAATTCAACAAGCATAGCTGTTCCTTAATAAGCGCTAGGGAGATAAAGAAAGGCAGAAGATAGTCCCTTGCTCTCAAGGGACTCATAGACTAATGGTGGAGACAACATGACAATGTTGGATTTGTATGTACACAGTGCCAGTAATAAGGTACTGATGATCAACTGTGAGTAACTTAGTTCTCAGCAATACAAAATTATCCAAGACAATTCCAAAGGACTCATGATGCAAAATGTTATCCACCTCCAGTGAAAGAACTGATGGAGTATGAATGTAGCTCAAAGCATACTTTTTTTTTAACTTTCTTCATTATTCTTGTTCTTTGGGGTCAGTGTTTTCTTTTGCAACATGACTAATACAGAAATGTTTTGCATGTCTGCACATTTAAAATCTATATCAAAATGCTTGCCTTCTCAAGGAGGGGAGAGGAAGGAAAAGAGAATCTGGAACTCAAAATTTTTAAAAATCAATGTTAAAAATATTTGTTCACATGTAATTGAGCTAGGTGGTGCAGTGGATACACTGCCAGGCCTTAAGTCAGGAAGACTCATCTTCCTGAGTTCAAATCTGACCTCAGACTCTTAGTAGCTATGACCCTGGTCAAGTCACTTAAACTAGTTTGCCTGTTTCCTCATCTATAAAATGAAGTAGAGAAGGAAATGGCAAATCACTTTGGTATCTCTGCCAAAAAAAAAACAACAAAAAACCCAAAAGGGGTCATGAAGATTAAGATACAACTGAAACAATTCAACAACATATTGAGAAAAAAATTAAAAATAAAATTTAAAGAGTAAATTAGAGTTAATTAACAGAGGGAAGGCTAATGCCTTAAGGGGTATCAGAGATCAAGAAAGACTTCTTGTAGAAGGTGGGACTTAAAGGAAGCCAGAAGGTAAAGATGAAGAAGGTGAGAATAAACTCAGAGTCAGGGGATGGTATCTGTCTTGACTCTGGGGTTTCCTCAAAGTTCACAATGTTGGATGCTATCCTTGAGAGGGTCTGAAAAATGTTTGCTTTCTTCTTACTAACTTGCATTATCCCTCTACGGTTTTTCTGGAATGACTGCTTGGGTACCTTGGTTTCTTCCATTTTCCACAAAGTAGCTCTTCATTACTGCCCAGAAACAGCACCATCAGTTTGAAGTAGAAAGACCTGTGATGTTCTGTACTACCAAGAGTGGAAAGAACAAAACAGGTCAGCACTGGGCTCTAACCACCATACCGCCAAGCTGCCTCAGCAGCTAAAACATCTAGGTAGTGCAGTGGATAGAATGCTGGGTCTGGAGTTGGGAAGACCTAAATGCAAATGTAGCCTACAACACCTGGCAGCTGTGTGAGGCTGTGCAAGTCACTTAACCTCTGTTGGCATCAGTTTTCTCAACTGTACTTTGATGGTACCTGTGTAGGGCTGTTGTTAGAATCAACTGAGACAATGTTTGTAAAGCACTTAGAACAATGCTTGGCACATAGTAGTATAAATGCTGATGCCCTTCCCCCTCCCTGCACTACCAACTTCACAAAGTTCACAGGGTCAGACATCTAGCAATGTAAAGGAACCTAGAGCCATCTAGTTCAAAACTATAGCTTACAATGGAGGAAAAACTGAGACCTGGGAAAAATTAAGTAACTTTTCCTAGGTCACATAAGGAACAGGTAGCAGAGAGATGAGATCTGAACCCATGCTTTCTGCCTACACTTTTCAAGTGCTTTCTAGGTAAGTAACCTGTGGCCTCGGGATACATGTGGTACTCTAGGTCCTCCAGTATGGTCCTTGGAACTGTGAGTCTAAGCTGTAAAGAGCTTTGTAAACTGTGCAATGCTAAGTAAGAATGAATTAGTTATTATCATATACTTCCCAGTAGAAGTCCTCTACTCAAAAAGAACTACCGTATTCCTAATTTTTACATGAGAGAATGATCATGACATTGGGGAAATCACCTCCTTTCTCTGGGCCTCAGTCTCCCCATCCCTAAAATGAGGGGGCTGAACAAAGGGATTTCTAAAGACCTCATGCCAACCCAAAAAGTATAAACATGGGAAAGTTACTGGCCAGGGGGGCCAGCCTTGGCTGACTCCAGCCTCCTGACACATATTTACCTGCGTGACCAAAAGCTAGTATTGTTAATCTTATTCAGCTCTGGGCAATCTCTAAAACTATCAGTTGGAGCCGAGTTGCCAATCTGCATTTGTGGAGGTGTTGGGAGTTTCCATAAGGAGAGTTCCCAAAAGATAAAATCACAGATTCAGACCAAAAACAATAACAACAAAAAACCAACCAAAAAACCACACGCATACAAACACAAAGAGTAATTATATGCTATTGATTTCTCTTCCAAAATTCTCCTTCACACAATGACTTATGCTGTGGTCTTCAAATCTTTCTTGTCATCATGCTGACATATGGCTGTTTCCCTTCAGTTCAGCAGGCAGCAGCCCCTCACAGGTGTCCCTTCATCTCCCATGTTCAGACAGGGGAAAATGTGTCAGCTGGGGCAGCTCCAAAGTCAGAAGGCTGATTCCCTTTGCCATAATGCAACCCCAACATTACCAAGGTTGGTAACCAGAGTTTCACAGGTGGCCACCGTCATACAATTCACCTGCCCAGTGGCCAATAGACTATAAAGAAAGGTTATGACAGGTGTAAATTGGCTGCATCGTACCACCAAAGAATGCCAGGTCTAAGAAGCAGCATAAAAGTTATCATGTCACATTATATGTGATGAGAAAACAAATCACTGAATGGCTCAAACCCTCAGTTGGAAGGAATTCCCACTATAACATACCAGAAGACTAGTATCTGCCTGAATACTCCAAGGAGGTGGGACCTATCAAAGGGAGCCCGGGACACTTTTGGTCACCTCTAACTGTCCTGACCTCAAACCTAAACTGTCCTTTTTGCAACTTCTACTTGTTGTTGCTTCTGGTTTTCACCCCTGCTTCCAAATAAAACAAGTAGAATCTCTCCTTCATATAATGGCTTTTCAAATACTTGAAAACAGTTCTCATGGCCCCTTGGAATCTTCCCTTTTCCCACTGGTGTAAGTTATGAAATGAGAATGATAAGATCAGGAATGGTTAGCCCAATAGGTGTAGTCTATTGAAAGAATTAATGAATGGTCATGGTGCCAATATGAATCTTCCTTTTTCCAGCTGGGCTAAGTCACAGAGTGAGATTAATAGAGAATCAATGGTCAGTACAAAAAAGAACTAATGAATGGCCTACAGCACATTAGATAGAACCTCTACAGAGGATTTTTGGAAGGCCATGCACAAGAATAACACATCAAAGAGAGGTGGACAGCCCCAGTGTTACACAGAGGTCCAAAAATCTGAGGAAGGCCTACCTACAGATGCTGTGGTCGGCAGTCATGTTCATCTCTTATTTCAGTTCAGCTCAGTTAGGAGGACATAAGCAAATAGTCTATTTGTGTACCCGAACATTAATAATTAAGGAAAACTAATAGCAAGAGTGTTTGGATCAAATTCGATTTAGCCTAGTTATGTAAGTTTGTGTTGGACTTAAATTTTTCAATACAGTCTGAAATACTTTTTAAGACCTTGAATTTAGGAAAAAACTCTAATTTGCCCGAATGATCTAATAATCCAAATATAACTGCCTTGAGCCTACCCCAGGCCAAGAACAGTCTGGCCTCCTGAAAAGTCTGGAAGAGTACTTTCCAATCTCTTTTCCTAAATAGTTGCATTGTCTAAAAACTGAAAGTAGTTTTATCTTTGAAGTGCTTAAGGAGAAGCTAAAACCTGCAGACAGCATGGGAATTTACCCTTTAGAAGAACAGACTCTTTCCCACACATTCAGTGGTATCATATACACATGAAAAAAGAAAAAAAAAAAGAAAAGGGATTCTTTTTTTCTTCCTTTGCCATGTAAAGAAGTCCCAGGCTAACACAGCAGATTCAAGGAGTGAATGAATGGCATTAACTACAGCCATCTTCATTCCCTGAATTGCCAATGGGGTTGCTTGGTGGACCAGGGTTCTAGTCTCAAAATGGTAATACTATATAAGTGAAGTCATCCCTGATCCCTAAATCAAGAAAATCCAACTCTCAGATTTTTCACAGAATTTTATACTGCTCTTGGACCTTCACTATAATCTAATCAATCAGTCATTGCTGTACATTAGTGATATTATAGTGTACTTGTCCTATCTACCCCAGACAGTGAGATCCCGGAGATCAGGAATATCTCACTCATCTTTATTTGCACAGTGCTTTAATGCATTACATAGACGCTCTCATTTAATTTGATCCCCACAACAACCCTGAAGGGTTTGCTCGTAGTAAATGCTTAATAAATACTTAATCATTCACTCCTTATTTCCATTCTGAATATGAGGAAACTGAGGGAGAGAGAGCCTTGCCCAGGGTCATACAACTAGTGAAAGCAGGATTAGAACTCACATTTTTCTGACTCTAAGTATGGTCTTCTTTCTGTCTGCTATTCCCTGTAGCCCCATGCCCAGCACAGTATCTTACTTGTAGTAAGAACTTAGGAAATGTTTGTTGAATATAAATGCTGAACCACAAGTGATATGCTCAAAGCTAAGGAGATATCTGTGGGTTAGCTGATTAGTCATGTCCAATTCTTCATGACCCCTTTTAGTATTCTCTTGGCAAAGAAACTGGAGTGGTTTGCCATTTTCTTCTCCGGCTCATTTTACAGATGAGGAAGCTGAGACAGACAGGGTTAAGTGACTTGCCCAAGGTCACAGAGCTAGTAAGTGTCTAAGGCTGAATTTGTACTCAGGTCTTCCTGATTCCATGGTTCGTGCTTTATCCACTATGCCACCTAAGCTGTCTTACTAAGGAGAGAAAAGATGGGTAAATGTGCTATTTTTTGTGAAGTGATGCTTCGTCTTAAATTTCTGCTCTGTGTGACGATAACAACTGTTTCAACAACTACGATATCACAGAAACACTGGATAACTTCCTGAGAGTCGCAAGGCACTCCGGAAGTCATCTATCCTCCCCTCGTCTTACAGAGGAGGAAACTGAGTCCCAAAGAGATAAGGTGACTTCTGTGAGATTTCCTCTAACATACACTGTATACATGGTTGCTTGCATCTTGTCTCCTCTGGAGTACAGAACTGTTTTTACCTTTCTTTGCATCCTCAGTGCCTGCCATATAGTAAAGGCTGAATAAATAAATGCTTGTTGAGTTGACTTGAGCTAGTGGCAGAACGAGGATTGGAACTCAGGTCTCCTACTTCCAACTGCAGCACCCTTTTCAATCAAAGAATTATTGAGTCCCAGGAATTTAAAACTTTACACTCAAAGTGCTGGGACTTCAGAAACATAAAGAGAAGAATCTGACTCTCAGAGCTCTATGGGACCTTGTCCAAAGCGCTTTCCTAGTATAGGAATGTTCCTCTAGACTAGAGACTGTCAAACAGGGCTCATGCAGCCTGTGCCTTAATACTTCCAAATGATAAGGAGCTCAATGCCTTCTGAGACAAATCCAACTCTTACACTGGTTCAACAAAACTACAAACATTTATGAAGCGCCTAGAATGTGCAAGGGCACCATCTTAAGTACTGGGGGAAATAGAGAGTTCAGATAAGACCCTGACGCTGTAGCATTATAACATTTTTCAAATGCTCAGGATAACAAAACTAAGTTCAGAAAGAAGCACAGACAAGTGGGACAGATTTGAAAGTAAAGTTTAGATCTATTATATGCTTTAAAAAAAGAAGTAAATAGAATGAAATGGAGATTCATGGTTTCAGACAGAATCTTCCTTTTGTGTTCTGCTGTGTGTATGTAAATTTTGAGGATTTACATTCATAATTTGAAAAAAAAGAAAAGAAAAATATTTGGGTCCTGTATTCATAGAGCTCAGTCTAGCTATCAGACTCCTAGAGGCAGCTAAAGTATACAATTTTCTCTAATGCACTAATAGCACATCAAAGAAATGTAATCAAAATGCCATTCAAACTTCCTCCTTCCATTGGAGACCTGAAAGACTATGGGGATGGAAGGCTACATAGATGGCAGACCTGGATAACTCACTGGTTGTTTTGGTTTAACTGGGTTGGTTTTGTTTTGTTTTTTTTGTCACAAGGAAACACTTTCTCAGGGTGACAGAGGACATTTAGAAATGAATATGATATAAAATCAAAAGGCATCAGTAAGAGTTGAAAAAAAAAAAGACCGTTCAACAGGAAACAAAAAATTGTCTTAGAGTTTCAAGGAAGAAGGCCGTTATCAATCTGAGGGGCTCTAGGGGAAACTGAAGACTTCCTGGAGGGCACTGAGTTAGCATTTGAGTGAGTTAGGTTATAGATGGTGGGTAAAAATTCAGGAATCAGAGGAGGAAAGGGAACATGCGAAGTATAGAAAACAATGTGAACAAAAATCCGAGGTAGAAAAGCATGAACTGAGGATTCTAAGTAACTACTGACCTTCTCAAAGTGGGAAGATGCTTCCAAACTTGTCATAGGACATAATGCATAATAATAACTGAACATACCACCCGGATTTCAACTCCTAACTCTCCACCTGTACCCTATTCAGTCCCTTCATGTTTTAACTCTAAAATGGGAAGCAGAATTAAGCAACCATGTGCAGGCCTCATAGGCCATCACTCTTGATAATTTACGAAGCTTTGGCATTCTCATCCTTACTGATCATAAAACAGCTACTAAGCCTCTCTCTATATATATAAGTCTCTGAGGATATAAAAATGCATCAGATTGTTTCTATTTTGTAGGGCCCATTAGACTCTGATAGTGGGAATTCATTTCAGGGTATTCTGTTTGTGATATGATCTTTCTTACAATTTGTATAAAGCTGTTTACTTCTTAGAATTCTGTTAACTGAATGTCAACCTTCCTTTTAAGAATGCAAATGAATTAAAATTGCTTGCTAATAAAGATATGTATGCACATACATATTCTTACATAGATACACAGATGAAGCCTTTCCCCCATGTTAGGTGTTTTGTATGATGGAAATTTATTCTCCCTTCCCAATAGGGTCAGGTCAGAATTAGTATTCATATGTAGACTCTCAAAAGAGAAAGAGATAAAAGGCCCTCCATCAGAGGGTCTTTGAGCCTCATTTGAGAGAGTAAACAGTCAAGACTATCCTGGGACTGGGTACTAGCTAGGCAATTTAGAGGCAGAGATCCCTGGGAAAACTAACATTGTAAATTAATGAGCTTCTATTTGGAATACCTGTAAAATCTTAACAGCTCCTTGCTTTCTCTAGCTTTCATTCTTAAAACCAACCAAGGTATAAATATAACTTCATAGAATAGTGACCATATGTGTCCAAATAACTCCATGGCATCCTGTTGTTCAGTCATATCCATCACTTTGTGAACCCTCCTAGTATTTTCTTGGCAAAGATTCTGTAGTAGTTTGTCATTTCCTTCTCCAGCTCATTTTACAGATGAGGAATTGAAGCAAACAGGGGTAAGTGGCTTGCTTGGCTTCACACAGCTAGTAAGTGTTGGAGCCCTGATATGGAGGAAGAGTCTTCCTGACTCCTGGCCCTGCACTCTATCCACTGTACCACCTACCTGTCCTGAAGTTAGGTATAAATAATCTCATGGCTAATGACTCAAAAGGGAAAAAAAAAATTAAGGAGGATAAGACAATATAAAACAAAAATGAAAATTTGATTTATAATTCCAATCCTCTATCTCTAAATCTGTAACATTAAAAAAAATCACACTTTGTAAATATCAAAGTTGTATTCTAGTGTAGATCTATTATTCTAAGGAACATATGAAATGTTACTTTAAAATAGGGGATGATTGATACAGGAAAGAACAGAGGCTCGTAAAGAACTTCGAGAAACACTCAGTAAATGTCTTCTGGTGACCTCTTTCCCAAACAAGGTTGGAAAACAATGCTCAAATTAATTACAACCTTTAAAAAAAAGGCAGAGGATTTTTTTTTTTTTAAAGAGAATGGTCTTTTTTATGTCTGCTTTATTTTTAGGTTCTGATGTTGTATTCTGCAATCTGCACTGCACTTTATATAAGTTTCAAGGGGACCACAAGCCTCCAGGACATGATGATAGCTGATTTAATGTATCATTTTACTTTTCCCAGTGTTTTCTATTAGTTTGTTGGACTTAACATGCAGATGTAGTAGAAAAAGATGTCTGTTGATTTTAGATTAAAATAGGATATATATGTGTATACATACATACATACGTACATATACATATAACATGCACACACTACATATCTCTTTAATAATGCTATTAAAGATAATTATCAATTACAATTAAATTATAATTAAGGGGTAGAAAGTTACAGATTATCAAGTAGTTATCACTTAATAAACTTATATTTATCAACAAGATGTTCAGAGCAAGAAATGATAAGAGAATCACAGGGTTCTAAGCTAGAAGAAACCATAGTGTAGTCTAACTCCTCCACCCCCATTTTACAGTTAAGGCAATTGAGATACAAGTGCTAAAAAGATTTGCTCAGGGTCACACAGGCACTAAGTAGCAGAGTCAGAGTTCAAACTCAATTCCTCTAATGTCAAATCCAATGCTCTTCCCACGATCCCATGCTGTACATGGAAGAGCTATAGTTATTACAGAAAAAAAAACCATCCCAAATCTCCATCCTAATTTTGTAATGATGTCCATTTCCCACCCCAACAAATGGAGCCTTTGGTGAAAAATAAATTATCTTTCCATGCACTTATAAAAATGCTTCCTCTTTTCATTTCGGTAATGATGAAACAGTAATAAAAATCGATCAAAGTAAGTTAATCTGTATCTAGTTCTCTTTAATAATTCAAAAGTTTTTTCTTTCTTCTGAAAAGAAATCAGCGAAGGTCCTTGCCAACTCTAGATAATAGTCTCTTTTTTGCCAATAGAAATATTGAGAGAACGTCACCTGTTTGAATTAGGTTCCTGTATTAAGCAGCAACACCAAGTAGCACTTAAAAGATCACAGACAGAAGCTAATTCTTGAATAATTTAGGTATGGCTTTTCTACCAAAATTGAACAGCTTGTCAAATGTGGGTTTCCAATTTCCCATAATTACCAGGACTAAATTCCAGCTAAATATTGATTTTATATTCAGTGAAGCCGCTAAAATGACTGATATGAAATCAACAAGGTCATAAAATTTGTGTATTTTTTAAAATCCCTTTCAAGTAAATTATTTGTAAATCAAGTAACCACCAGAACTGAATCCAAAGTCAATTAGTTATTTCACTGAACTCTGCTTGCTAAGCAGAACTTCAGTGGTCTGAAACAGTACACACATGTCCACCCACAGCTTCAAGCCCACTGTCATACTGCTCAGGATTTTGTCAATCTGCTCCCCCAACAGGGACAGGGGAGAAATCTAGCAATAAAAAAGCTAGCATTTTAACACCAGTTTGAAATTGACTATGACGACAAATTTCTGAATATCAGGAGGAGAAATATCACTGTAACCTGGCTCAACACGACCTACGGACACAGAGGAAAATCAGCAACCAAACTTGGGATTGAATTTTCTTCTTTATTCACATATTAATGTGAAACAACTGAAATGTGCTGTTTTCTTTGCTCAGCTTAATTTATTTGTTACATTTTAAGTTCCCAACAGTCTCTCTTTCCCTCCCTTCCTATCCCACAACAGAGACACAGATTGATAAATATAGGTAAAACCATACTATGTATACCTCTATTTATTAGTTCTTTCTCTGGAGGTGGATACTATATTCCCTCATAGGTGCTTTTTTAAATTGATTTGAGTATTTATAATACTCAGAATAACCTGGTTGTTTATAGTTGTTTTTAGAACTACATTGCTATTACTGTATACAATGTTCTCTTGATTCTGCTGCAGTGATCTGATTCCAGAATTGGAAAGAGGGGATCTGGGGATGATTAAGAAAGGTATATGGCAAGGGGACCAGTGACGAGATCTAGGAGAAGGAAGTATGGGTGGAGCACCCAACCTGATTTTAGACTGTCGAATTCTTTTCTTCTGAGATTGCAAACTGCTAAGAAAGATGCATTGTCATTTGTTGTAAACTGTTCTATTAGCTTCACTTCCCAATCTCCCCCAACCCATTTGCTATGGGATACATTTGTAAATAATGATGGAATAACTGATGGAAATTGAGCCTTAGGATTATTCATTTACTAACTGCAAATAACTCTAAAGTCATCCCATCTTTCACAGTTGTAAAATATTAAGATTTGTGAGAAAATAGCAAATTTCCACTAACACACTGCTGTTAAACAATGAACTCATCTAACTATTTTAGAGAGCAATCTGGCATTTTACCTAAAGAGTTCTAAAACTGTTTATACCCTTTGACCCAGCAACGCCACTATTAGGTCCGTTTCCCAAGGTGATCAGGGAAAAAGGAAAAGAATCTATATATTCTAAAATATTTCTAGCAGTTCTCTTTGTGATAGCAAAGAACTGAAAATTGTGGGGATGCCCATCAAACATGGAATGGCTAAACAAGTTGTGGTATATGATCATGATGGAATATTACTGTGCAGTAAGAAATGATGAGGATGCTGATTTTAGAAAAACATGGAAAGACTTGAATGAAATAATGAAGAGCAAAATGAGCAGAACCAAGAGAACACTGTTATTCCAATTAGGCTTGTACTTACAACTAAAAAAGACCTTCTAGTTCTATTTTTTAAAATTTTACTTTGGATTTGCTTCTTAATCATATTCACAGGAGAACTACATCTAAAACAAAAATTTTTTCAATAAGACCCGAGTATCTACAGAAATAATATGAAAAACATTTTTGGCATTATTCAAAAATTATTCATAGTAGTGGCAGTTTAAGAGAAAAACAACTTAGTAGAAAATTTATTTTTTCAGTACAGTGGCAAGAGTAAAAGAAAAAAAATACAGTGGAGGGAAAAGTTTATCCTACAAATATTCAGTTAGTTTTTTTAAAATTAATTTACACTCTTGAGATCTGTATCTCCATTAGCACAGTTAGAAGGAATATATAGAGAGCACATATGTATAAGTTGATTTTGATGTGATGATATTTTTTAAAAAATAAGAGATAAAAAAAGTTGTACTGGGAGAAGAGGAAAGAAGGAGAGAGAATGGTGTAAATAACATCACATGAAGAGGCGCAAAAAAGTTATTATAGTAAAGGGAAAGAAGGGAAGGGGTGAGCATTGTTTAACCTTACTCTCATAGGATTTGTCTCAAATTCTCTCAGCTGGATATAGAAATTTATCTTATCCTATATGGAAATATGAGCAGAAAGGGGAAAGAAAAGGGAAAGAGGTAGATAGCAGGAAGGATAATCAAGCAAGAAATAGAGGACATTATGAAACGCAAAATGGATACTTCTGATTACATTTAAGTAAAAGTTTCTGCAAAAACAAAGCCAATGTACCCCAGATTAGAAGGAAAGTAGAAAGCTGGGAAACAATTTTTACAACCAGTATCTCTGATAAAAAGCCTTATTTCTCAAATATATAGAGAACTGAATCAAATTTATAATACAAGTCATTCCCCAACTGATAAATGGTCAAAGGCTATGAATAGGCAATTTTTAAGTGAAGAAATTAAAACTATAGTTATGAAAAAATGCTCCAAATCACTATTGATTAGAGAAATGCAAATTAAAACAACTCTGAGATACTGTCTCAAACCTATCAAATTGGCTAATATGGCAAAAAAACAAAATGACAAACGTTGGAGACATGGGAAAATTAGAACACTAGGTGGAGTTGTGAACTGATCCAACCATTCTGGAGAGCAATTTAGAATTATTCACAAATGGCTATAAAACTGGGCATACTCTTTGATCTAGCAATACCACTACTAAGTCTGTATCCCAAAGAGATCATAAAAAAGGTCAGAAGACCTTGTACCATGTACAAAAATATTTATGGCATCTCTTTTTGTGTGGCAAAAAAAAAGGAATTAGAAACTGAAGGGATGCCCATCAATTGG
>CM053592.1:72734740-72768384 GCA_028646515.1 Pseudochirops corinnae | reverse complement strand
TAAATTTATAAAAAAAAAAAAAAATCTTGGAAACAAGAAACTACACAGGACACATACAATTATGGCACAGGTTCAATAGCTATTCTAAGAATAAGAAAAGCCTCTCTATTCTTAAGAATAAAAAATAATTTAGTAACTTGGAACCATTTTTGTCTTTGTAACCTGTTATGTCACAGACTCACTTCTATTACTTAAGGGAATGGGCTAGAATTTTGCCATTTATAATAATGAATGCAAGGTTCAAGGAGAAGACATAAAGAACTGATATAACCAGAGTATACAGACAAGGTTCACTAAAGTCAACATAGACTGAAGATCAGGTAGGATGGTTCCAATGATGACTATAATACTTCTGAGAGATTTTTCTGAATAATGAAACCATTTCCAATTTTGCAGCAAATGGTTTGCTGTATTCAGCAGATATGGGTAGTATTTTGTTGAGTGGGGTAAAGCTAATTATTTGCAAATATCCAATATTTAACTGTTTCCTCCAAACCCTCTCCTTATAGCTTAATTACTCAGGAAGTTACCTTTCTGCCTACAGTTTTTTTTTTTTCAGAGTAAAAGTTAAAAGCTCTTTGAAAGATTTTTCTCATACTTCAGGTTCACTTCTCCAGGATTAATAATTCTCAATTGCTTTAATCTTGCCTCAAGTCCAGGTGCTGATTTTTAAAAATAGTCATCTGTCTACTTAAATTTCTAAAATTTTAATGAGCATCATCAACATTCCAAACCAAAATTAATAAAAGTAACATCAAAATGGGAGAAAATTCGCTCTAACCTCACTTCTGCCTAGACTTAGTTGAAGTGTCATCGTCTACAGGCTTGGTGACTAAATAGAAGAATCAAATATAAGCAGTTTTTTCAAGAAATTAACAGTTGGAGCAAAGGACACAGATGGGTAGTGGCAGAAGGGAAGGAAGAAGAATGTTAGACTCTTTCCATATCATTTGAGGAGCCTTATTTTTAACCAATAGTGTATACTCCCTGTTATTTCTTTACTTCAAGGTCCTTCTTAGGAACAGTTTTGTGTTTGAAAGAATTCTACCTGTTGACCAAAAAAGTCAGCAAAAAAAAAATTTATATCCTTTCAATTTGAAAATCTTCCTTAATTTTAACCCAAATGTATAAATGTATAGTGTTCTAATATTTTACAAAGCACTTTCTTTACAATGACACTGGTCTGACATAGATGGTTCAAATATTATAATCTCCATGAAAAAATAAAATAAAATCCATACCTCTAATTCCACAAAATGCTGGGAATTTCTGGGTGGAAACTTCCTTCAAACAGAAAATAGTAACTTATCTGTAACTTTTAAATCCTAGAGAGTTGCCCTATGGGACCCTGAGAGGTCATGAGTTAGAGGTAGAACTGGAACCTAACTTGCCTAGATTGCAAGTGCTTAGTATCTTATTTATCCCTTATGTAATATCTTAAATAGCATGCTGCTAATATAGTGAAATGACCTCACTGAGAATATAAAACCTGATTTAATGCTAAAAATTTTTAAAACAATTTAGCATATAGAAATAAAATGGAAAAGTAACTTACCAAATGGAAAGCTTCTGGAGAATGCTGAAAACTAAGCAACATGTGGGAAAGAACTGCAAGAGCACCAGGTCTCACAAGAGGAAACCAAAGTCGATTAAAAACCTTTAAAAACAAAAAAAACAAACCCCAAATATTTATCATTTCATTTTTTCAAAAAATCATGAACTCACCTAATCTATTTTAAGCTACCAAAATTTCTTCCTAAAGTTCTGAAATAACCACCTGGCAGCTAAGAGAAATGAAAGATAGGCTCAATATAATCTAGAACCCCCCCTCCCCCAACAAACTTTGCAGAGGTTTAAGTATGTCTGAAAAGTGCTGCCTACTATCTAGAAATAAGTTAAGGCAACTATGCAAGCAAAATACTTAATACATAACCTTATTAGAGTTATGTCTTTATATAAGATATGTATGTAAAGTACTGTCCAAACATTAAAATACTACAGAAATGAGCCATTACTATGTATGAGTCAAGTGTAAAACCATATTTTAAAGGGCCTTTAAAGTACTTTTATCTTAATTATGCACAAATAATTTATAAACAAGTATATCTCTGTAACTGGTTAGCTGAATATTCACATTCTTTTAGTGAGCATTCCCTCTCCCACCTTCTAAACAGGCCAAAAGCATTTATTTGTTCACTACATCTCCTAAATTTAAAGGTTTCCATCCCACCTACCAATTCAATTTTGAGCAAAGTAACATCTATCAAAATAGTAAACTTCTGGACTGCTGCCAGTCCTTTTAGCAGTGCAATCACCCACGTCTCCACGTGCTGTGCCAAAGGCCAAGATAGCCAATCAATCATTCTGGAAGACAAAAGAAAATCAGAAAAAAACCTGTAAGCATATTTTTCCAAGTATTTTGCTCAGGAACAGCAAGAATTCCAATACAGAGCACTAACATTTTTTGTTTTGTTTTTATAAAAGATTAAGAACAAAAATGTAGGTTCTCAGATGAACAACCAACAGCTAATTCCCTCTCCATCTAACATACTTATAAGAAACTGTTTCAATTATTATCTGTTCACTCATTCAAGACAAGTATTTGAGTGTCTCTTTAGACATTTCATTTCCTACCCATTTTGGACTTTGACTTTTCCACCATGCCCCCAGTAAACTTATCATCAGGAAATCTCATCATTTTGTGAGATCCAAGCAGAGTTGTTACTCACACCTCATCAATACCCTCTGACCCTCCAATTAGAGGGTAGAGTCAGAAACTCCTCCATTTAAGGACAAGAGAAAGAACAGACATCTCCTCATTACCCACAGGACTGTATGTCCTCCTTCTGGAATCCTTGGATTTCTTCGCCAGGCCCCGGTCCCAAATATATCTGCTTTTCACCTTTTTTTCATGTGTTGTCTTCCCAATTAGATACTAAACGTCAATCCAGTAGGTACTGTCTTTCCTTTTCATTATTTGTATTTTTAGCACATTGCCTGGCACACAGTAAGTGTTTAATAAACATCTACTGACTATGGACTAAATACGTGAGTGAGTGAGACACCATGAAAAATGATATAGATGAGAAAGGTACAATCCCTCTCCTCTTGGAGTTTATAATACAGCAATCTGAGTGCAAGAATGCTATAGAGTAGTTGTCAGTCAGCATTGGTTGAAGAAGTCTTGGTTGGAGGATCCCTTGACCAGAAGTATCAACTCTGGAGTTATGGCCTAGACCAGATTAAATTGTAAATGGGAAATATTTAACAAAATCAATAAAAACACAAAAAAACACAGATAATATTATACTTTAAAATGGCCTGTGGGGATTCTTATGTATCTACTATTAGTGCCCCTGTTTCTATGTGAGCTTGACACTACTTCCTTCCACCAATGAAATTAGAGGTTAGTATATTTTCCTCAATTTTTTTTTAAAGAAAGGAAAAAGAGCTAAAGGCTAAATCTTGAGAGACAGAAAAGAAGAACCAAAGAAACTAAATTTAAGGAAAATGGGTAGGTTGCCAGTAGTGTTAAAATTTCCAGAAATGCCAAAGTGAATGAGAGCAGAAAACAGCCACTGAGAATATAATTTTGGTATAGTATTCATTCAATCAACAAGTCAGGCATTATAAGTGCTGGGTATTCAAAGACAAGAAAAAAACAATCTCTGCCTTAAGAAGTTTAAGTTCTACCAATGGTAAGGGGGGGGGAGAGGAGGAGAGAATAGTGATGAATGAGGTTAAGGAGGGAAAAGAAAAGGTGGCCAGAAAATGAAGGCATCAGGGGTAGATCAATTCATTTAAAGCCGATAGTGACAGGAAGCAGAAAGAATGAAAGTTAAAAGAGAAAGAATTCAGACAAAAGTCTTTTAAACAGAGACCAAAATGTTTGGAGATGGAAAAGAAGAAACAAGTGAGGAAATTCAAAATTCTGGTTAGGTATAGGAGCTAAGTTTGGGGAAGGGAGAGTCTGTGGAGTAGAAAGAGAAGGGGTTAGCTTTATCAGAATACAGTGTATATAGCACTTTGCACTGTTATGAGTTTAAAGTACGAAAATCTGTAACTCAAAATCTCGTGGAAATGAATGCTGAAAACTAAAAAATAAATACATAAATAAAGATAAAGTATGAAAACAAGACTGTCTTATAATCTAGTTATTTTGTTTAAAAAACTGAAAGTGGGTTTGGTAGTGAAATCTACTTGAATTACTATAAGTGTGAGACTACTCATTGCAGTGATTTCTGAAAACTCTGTATTTTAATTAATAATGTCTCTTGCTTCCAAATCTACAATCATTGTCGATATAGTAACATGGAAATAAATACCTGCACAGAGCTTGAGTCATGCTTGCATCTTTTACATTTGGATCTGTGGTAAGGCTCCTGATGAGAACTGTAATCATCTGCAGGGGAATATGCTGCACAAGACTTGCCAAGGCAACAGAGGGTTCAAATGAAGCATCTGTTTAAAAACATACAACAAGAAAGTCCAAATAAAGCACTGAGGAATATGGCATATTATTAGAAACATAATTAAGAGAATATAAATGACCACATAAAATGTTGTTATGCTCTATCCCAAAGACATCCTTTAACAATAGTAAAAGGAGGAAAATGGTGGTTTATCTATTCTTAAAGTACATCTTATGCACATCCATGCATTAGACAGTCAGATGTCTGGGACATCTTATTTAAAATATCAAGGTTATCTTTTTGTTCATTATCATATGATTATTTTGTGCTAGTTTATATTTACATAATATGTATTTAATAACTAGAAACAGCCGGTGATACAATGCATTGAGACACCGGGGCTTGTGGTCAGGAAGACCTGAATTCAAATCCAGCCCTCAGGAATGCACCAGGCAAGTCACTTGTTTGCCAGTTTCCTCAACTATAAAACATGAATGTATTTATAACAGCACCCACTTCCCACGGCTGTTGGTAAGATCCAGCGAGATATTTATTTAACAAAAATCCCCTCTCAGCCCAATGTCTGGCACACAGCAGGAGCTATACTGCTTATTTTCCACATATGTGTTTGTTATAAGTTATAACAAAGTGGTACAGTTACATCATTTGACATTTTATTTCAAAGTAACTTATACCCATTAAATGAACCTAGTCAATATTGCCCATGGGTTTGAATCCTACTCTACCACTTAGTACTTAAATGAAAACAGGGGATAAAGTTTCAAATTCTCTCAGCATGAATTTTCTTATTAGGAAGATTAGAAAAATACTACTTGAGACAGTTTTCACAGGGTTCTTGTAGTGAGGATCAAATGAAAACTTCATAAACTGTAAATGCCAGGTATATTAGTTCATATTGTTACATTAAGAGGTAAAAAATTACTTTCATCATATCCATTAAGATAAAATGCAAGATAAAAGGAAAGAGGCAAACATTAATGCATTAGATAAATCACTCAATTTATAGCAGAATACTGACAAAGTTACAATGAATTGTATGGATTAAAATGATAATTTAAAAATACTCTGAAAAAACTTGACAGTCTTAATTAGTATTCTGCTAAATGAGAAGTAGTCTGGAATCAGGAAGATCTGAGTTCAAATATTGCCTCAGACACTAGCTGTTCGACCCTGGGCAAGTCACTTACCCTTCTTTGCCTCAGTTTCTTCATCTATAAAATAAGCTGGAAAAGGAAATAGTAAACCACTCTAGTATGTCTGCCAAGAAATGGGGTCACAGGGAGTCAGGTAAGACCAAAAAACAACTGAAGAGGTATAACATGTAGCATGAAATGTAACATTACCTTTCATAAAATTCTAACAGGTAAATTTTTTTCTTACCAGGTAAGTGGTGATAAAGTATTTTAAGTAGATATAGATGATTACAGTTCTGACTGATCAAGTGGTATGATTTGAGGGGAGATAAGCTTTTAGGCAGACCCCATTTCTATTAGTCAATGAAAGTTGATTTAGGATGTCAACCTAGAGTGCATTCCTCTTACCAGCTTTATCTCTACAAATCACCCAAGAAATTCATCAATAAACTGACATGGTCAGTCATTATATTTAGGATACAAAGATAAATAAAATATGGTCCTTTGTTTTCAAGGAATTTACACACCCTAACAGGAAGATAAGAGTATAGGAATTATTAATCTACCCAAAGCAAGAATAATTACTTTATCCAAAACAGAATGATCAAGGGCTACAAAGGAGGTAATGAATGATAAGTTCAGGGAGGTTGTGAAGAGATCATATTCCACTGGGAGGTAATCAGCTAAGAAGGAAAGTAAGAAGGGCAAAGAGGAAAGAAGGCAAGGAAGGCTGCATTTCACCAAGTTTTGCTAATGATTTTTGTTTTATGTCAGTCCTATCTGGAAATACCTACTTTCCTACTTAAAAACAGAATCCTTCCTTTTAACTAAGGAAAAATACTGAAGAATGGGTAAGATTTCACTGGATGGCACTCCAAAGGACTGAAGAGCCTAAGTAAATTCACCAGGTTAGAATGAGTGTAAATTGAGGGTTAGGGGACAAAAAGTTAAAAAGGTAGGATGAGGCCACTGCAACGAGAGCCTTAAATATCAGATTATGAAATTAAATTTTATTGAGCAAGCAATGGGAAATTATTGAAGATTTTTGAGCAGAGGGGGATGACAAGACATAAAAGACATGACTGGTATAATTAGGGTATATAATTACAGTTAAATGACATATCAAATGGAAACGTGTAGACTGGGTGTGGAGAACAAAGGTAATTTAACGCTGGGAGCAGGCGCCTTACCTCAAAGGACACCTGCAGGTCAGGAAATACCAGGTCAGAATAAGAAATGAAGAGTCATAGGTGAGAGATTTCCTGATGAAGTCTAGGGTCCCAATAGGGCCTACTTTCCTCTTTTTCTTGCACGTTACCTGTGGATACTGTTCTTTAGAATTCACCCCAAAGAACAACTATTTATATTTCTAAATGCCCATCATTACACATTCCTAATCTCATTCTCCCCTCCTATAAATTAGAGAAAATTGCAATGGATAAGAACAAAATATTAGCTATAGGTGGAGTAAGAAGACAAATTACTTTCTGGAAATTTTAGGGCACTCATGGAAACGACATATAACATTAAGGCAATGGAGTTAGTTATAATGTTTACCCTGTGATTATGAGTCATTAATAATTAGGAAAAAACTTCATCTTCAAAGCAGTCTATAAATAACTTAAGCAAAGTAGTAAAAAAGCTTGATCAACGTTACTAATTTTCTTGGTGGAGAGGAGCATGGAACAACAGACACGCCACTGACAGGGAACCTGGGTTGAGAATCCAGTCACTACCTGTATGATACTGAGCAAATATTAACCTCTCTGGGACTCAGGGTTTTTGGATTACAGTGAGGCAAACTAGACTGCATGGTGACTAAGGCATCTTGCAGCTCTAAATTTATGCTCCTATAACCCAGTAATTTTTAAACTTATTCTAAAACAAAACTCACCTTCCACTAATCACCTCCAGCTTCTGATTTCCAAATTTTTGTTCTCCCTACCACCACACTCCTCCTTAAGTCACCTAGCCTTAAAATTTACTCCTCTTGACTCTTTTCTTACCAGTCAGCTAATGAAAATAATTAAGTGCTTACTATGTGCCAGGCATTGTGCTATGTAATAGGTAGAAAAAAGAGCAAAAGGCAGTTTTTGCCTGGAGGAGCTCAAACAGAATAGAGGAGACAACACAGAAACAAATACGTAAAGAAATAAGCAACATACAAGATAAAAAGGAAATGGTCAATAGAGGGAAGGCATTGGAATTAAGACGGATTTGGAACAGTTTCCAGTAGAAGATGGGATTTGAGATGGGACTTTAAAGAAGTCGGGGAAAGTCAGGAGGTAAGAAATGGGGGAGAGCACTTAATTCTAGATTATGGGGGACAGGCAGTAAAAATTTGCTGGGAGCTGAGAGACATCAAAAGCCATCCATAATATGGCTCTATTTTATCTTTCCGTTTTCATTTCCCACTCCCTTCCCTATACACCTGCAGAGTCCTCTCTAATCCGCATGTCTCCAGAACTTCCCCAGTCATCAAACTTTTGTTTATATACTTCCTCTTGCCTGAAATGGCCCTGAATGTCACATCTCCACCAGTGGAAATCCTATCCATCCTTGAAGACCATTTCAAATGCCACCTCCCATCATGAATCTTCGACACAGGAGGGATTTGGATTTCTCGGGGGAACCTCGTTAAAACTATTTTACCTGTACCTACATATTAAAACATTCTTCCTACTTTTTTGTTATGATAATTACAGCATTTTTATCCTTGTTTTCATACTCCCCACTAGAATCTGAGCTCAAAAAGGACATATTAATCATCCTTATCTCCCAGATTCAACAATGTTGGTACTGTGTGGCCTCTAACTGAATGCTGAGCAAATATTTCTTTTAGGGTATTTATTAAGCGCCGGGTGACCTGAAGAAAACAAGAGTTTAACAAATCTTTGGACGTGGTTACCAACCAGTAAGTTTGTGAGTGGTTGTTTTGTTTTCCTGGAGGGGGAAAGGGGTTAATGTTACTTATGGAGCTCCTAATACACACTTGCATTAGAAAATTACAAGAAAACTCCTTACCAGTGGAAGAGATACTTGCAAACACTTCTTGCAGGGATGGCAGCAGCGTGGAGGGTTCAGCCTTCCAAATATTTTGCAGTAAGTTGCTTACTTTGGTCACCTGTGCGACATACTCCCGCAGCTCCTTCTCCTGGGTGGACACGCACTGAAAGTGGCCTATCGTCCGGACCAGCTGCTGGCAGAAGGCCACCGACAGCTTCCCTTTGGGGATGCACTGCACGAAGTCGCTCAGGAGGTCGCTGAGCCGGGCACAAAGCGCCGGCTCGGGCCTCTCGCACACCATGCGCAGGACCTCCACCTGCAGCAGGCTGAACAGGTCCAGCACGGACGGGCAGCTCATGATCAGCTTGAGCCCATTGTGGATGTAGTCCAGGATGGCCACGTCCTTGCTGTCCAGCGTGCGGTAGCCGCGCTGCAGGAGGCCCAGCACAAAACTCTTGTTGAAGAAGCTCTCGAACTCCGATCGGTGGTAGCGGGCGTAGGCCTCCAGCACCTGGTGTCCCACCTGCCTTTGAAAGGGGTCTTGGCCCTCGAGGATGAGCCTCGTCGTCAGGCCGAACATGGCCTCGCACTGCGCCTCGTCCAGCCAGTTCTCGGCCGACTCCACCACCTTGCGCACTATCACCCTCTTGAGCGGCAGCGGGTGCGATGAGCTCACCAGGCCCTCCAGGATCTTGTCCATGGCGGCGGGGGCGGCACGGGAGAGGGGGCGGCAGCAGAGAGGACGGGAGGAGCGGGGCAGAGGCCAGGGGGGGCAGCAGCTGGACCGGCCACCGCCGCCGCCGCCTCAGCAGCAACATCTATGGGGCGGGCGGGCCCATCCGAGGGGGAGCGCGTGCGGGGGGCCGCCCAGGACGGGACGGAGCCCGCACCGGAGCCGCCAACGTCCCGCTCCGCCGGCTCTGCTGCCGCCGAGGCGCCCAAGGCCCGACACCCGCCAACGCCGCCTCGTCCGTAGTAGAAACTCGCCGCGGTCCCGGGCCGGCGGCCGCCCTCACCATGGGCGCCGGCCGCGGAGCAGCGGCGGGGGTCCCGGAGCCCAGGGAGGAGTAAAGGTCTTCAGTCTTCGCCCCTCCCCGGATCCTCGGGGTTAGGAGAAGGTCGGGGCGAGCTCCGGGAAGACGGAAAGAGAAAACCAGACCGGGAACTAGGGAGGAAAGAGAGCGAATCCCGTTGACCCCGGATACAAAAGTAGCTCCAAACAGGAAGTGAGGGAAATCTGGGTCAGTTGGAAGTGGAGGAAGAGGCCACGCCCCTTCTTTGGCCTGAGATGGGCTGGGCGGGGGCCGGCCCCTTCCTTGGACCTCCCCCTTCCCCTCCCACGCCCCCCCCTTCCCCACCCCTCCCCTCCCCTCTTCAGCCAATTAATGCGCAGGCGCTCCTTCCTCCCTTATTTAATTTCCCCCCCCCCCCCCTTCCCCTCCTCTTCTTGTCCCCTCCCCTCAAGCACATTACGCGGCGACGTAGCCGACGCCCGCGGCTCTATCGTCACGGGGGAGGTTCTGTCCAGTCACAGGCGACCGGAGTGGGAAGAAGAGGCCAGATCGGGAAGCAGTCTGCGTGAACGGTCTCCCGGGGACGTGCCTCAGCGCCTTCACTTCCGGCCGCCTCGATCCAGTTGTTTCCTCACACACCCTCCTCTCCCCCCCACCATTCCTTTGTTTTGCGCGTGCGCAGCAGTTCTTAGGCACTCTTCCCCACCTCCCCCGCCGTTAGCTGTTCTCCCTTTACCCGCGTCCCTTCTAGCTTCCAGTCCGACTGCCTGAGTGGCGAGTTAACCCTCCTCGACTCCCTTCCTCCTTTTCTTTGGGGCTTACTCCCCTCCTGGGCCGGCCTTCGGGCCCGACCTTTAGGCCCTTCCTTCCCCTCCTCCCCAGGGGGAGCGCCAGATGAATAGACCGGACTTCAAATTCCGTGGGGCCCGGAGCAGCTAGTTACCATTTATGCCGGTCTTAATTTTTTCGTCTGTAAAATGGGGGTCCCAGGGCCGGCTTATTATCCCTCTTGCTCCTCTGATAAAGTTTGCCTGAAGCTCTTTATAAAATGCTACAGGTGAGGACGCCTACCCTCATAGTTAGGTCTCCACACCTTTCGGTCGCCTCCTTCCCCCTGCCCGGGGTGGGGCGGGACAAAGCCTCGGCACCGACCCCCCCCCCCCAGAACTGTCGAGGGTCAAACTTCAAACGCTTTGTAGAACCTCGGCGTGCCTCTCGTTGAGCTTTGACGAGGTCTCAGCCCCTTCCCCTTCTCTCCCCTGTCCCTGCTTCTCTGTGTGCCCAGGGGGAGGTTGCTGAATCTTTCCTCTTTGTTAAATGCTGGTAAGAGCTGAACGGCAATGCATGCATAAAGCCTTCCCGAAACCAGCCTTCTCCCAGATGGACTAGTTGTCTGACCAAGGAACAGATCATCTAACCTCTCCCGAAGCCGCCCCCCCCCCCCATTCTCTAAAACTATAAATTTCAGATTTCTTCATCTAGAATCTAGATTCTAGATGAACTCTGTGAGTGCAGCGCCTTTGCCAGGGGAATGAAGCTTGTGCATCCCTTCTTAGAATGTTTTTATATGCACGTAAAAATACTTTATTTTTATCATCTGGGTCCAGTGGCAAGATACACATCTGGACGAATGGAGATGGCCCCAGATGGGGTGCGCTTTTTAAAGCTAACGTCTTTAGCAGGTCTCAGTTTGACTGAGGCAACACCTATTCAGTGATTAAGACTAGGTAAAAAAAAAGTGTGGCCAAGTGTGACCTCTTTAAAGTAGTAAGAAAAAAAAAATCAAAGCAGGAGAAGACCCTCAAGGTTTCTGGCCAATTCCTATTTACATTCATTCTGAGTCAATCAGGGCCCTAACAAGGACCAAATAGGGTTTGACCTTCGACCTGTTGTTGGCCAACCAGTGAGAGCCAGAGTGATTTGGGTTTAAGCCTTAAATGTTAAGTGGGCCTTAATAAAGAAATCTGACTTGTAAAACTCAAGATACCTTGCTACAGAAAAGACAAAGAGAAAAGAGGAAAGAAAGACAAAGGAAATATATTGAAATAGCTTTGAAAATATATTACCAATGCTCCAACAACAGGTTAAGAGCCCCTAATCTAGAGGAAAGTTTGAAAGGTGAATACACGGGAGAAATAAAATCAAGTTTCTGAAAGCAATCCCTCTTTTCCAATCCTTTAATTACATAAATGATAGCTATTATCATTATACTATCTAAGGCTATTCCAACACCCCTTTTTGCTACTTTTACTTCCTTCTTGCTCCTCCCTGTCCCCTGGGCCCCCAGCATAGTTATCCTTGTTAATAGTAGCTTTGAGGGGGATGGGATTTGCACTGGACTCCTAAAAGGACCCCAAAGCTCAGAAACCAAGTCTCTGGTGTTTGCCTGAGTCAATTATCCAGTCAATAATCCTTTCTACTATCCTTGCTTTGTGGCTTTGACTCTGCCCCAATCTCCAATTCTCTGCTACCTCTAACCTAGCCAAGTCCTTCCTTGTCTGTCACCTCTAGATTCGCCCCAGGCCACTTCTCACCTTTAATTCCATCAAGAGCCCTTCTCTGTTACCTCTCAGTCACCCCAGATTACTTGGACCTTCTTCCATCACATTTACAGTCTTTCTGTATATAAGGTCCACCTTGCCCCCCAGTAAATTGCTCAGATTCTTAAAATCTGGCCAATAGTGAGGACTCACTAGGACTCTCACCTACCCCAACCAGTGTTTTAATAAATTTTGTCTCTTAAAGAAGGCTTAAGTTGAATTCTTTTGAGGCAGGACCCATACCTTTTGCCCTTGAATTTTGGGGTTCCCAGCACCCTTAAGCTCACAACTTGACTTTAAATAACACTTTAAAGATTTACAAAAATATTTCCTCACAATTGCCTCATGAAGTTAATAAACATGTATGTTTTACAAGCTGAAAAAATTTGAAGTTTGGAAAAGTAAAATTTGCCTTACTGAAGGTCACACAATTTCTGTCAAAGCAGCAATACAATATCAGTTCTCTTCTGATTCAGGGCTTTTTACTACAACAGAATGCCCCTGGTATGTCCAAGTAAAGGATATGCAATACAATGCAAAAACATCTTACGATAGCAGGCCTTTTACAACTTACAATCTTCCCTCTTCCAGGTTAATAGATTTTTAAAAAATTATATTTCATTTTTTCCAGTTGTATGTAAAAACAATATTTAACATTTGTTTTTTTTTAATTTGAATTCCAAATCCTTTCTCCTTCCCTTCTTCTCCTTTCCTCTTCTTAAAAAGGCAAGCAATTTGATATAGATTATATATGTTCAGTCATGCAAAATTTATTTCCATATTGGCCATGTTGTAAAAGAAAACAAAGACCAAAAATAAAAAATCTCAGGAAAAATAAAGTAAAAAGTGTTTCAATCTGCATTTAGACTCTATCAGTTCTTTCTCTGGAGGTGGATAGCATTTTTCATCATAAATCCTTAGGAATTGTCTTGGATAAGTGTATTGCTGAGAATCGCTAGATCATTTTACAGTTGATCAACAGCACAATATTGCTGGTATTCTGCACAATGATCTGAATCTGTATCAGTTTATATAAGGTTTACTTTATATCATGCAATTTTGCTGAATTTGTAAATGATTTCAACTAGTTTTTGTTAGTTCTCTAGGATTCTGTAAGTGTACCATTATATTGTCTTCAAAGAGTAATAATTCTGTTTCCTCATTGCGAATTCTAAAGCCTTTAATTTCTTTTTTCCCCCTCTTATCATTATAGCTGGCATTTCTAATATGATATTGAATAATAGTGGTGATAATGGGCATCCTTGCCTCACTCCTAATCTTATTGGGAATGCTTCTAGCTTATCCTTATTGTAGATACTGCTTGCTGATGGTTTTAGATAGATACTATTTATCTAATAGTGACATTTTTCAAAATTAAAATTTTTTAAATTAACATTTTTTCTCCCTCCAAACCACTCTTCCTCCTATGCAAACTGAAAGAAAAAGAAAAAACCCTCAACAAATATGAATAATCAAGTAAAATTTCCATGTTTACCACATCCAAAACTATGCATTTCATTGTGCATACATAGTCTATCAGCTCTCTGCCATGCAATGGGTAGCATTCATCTTAGGTCCTCTGGAATCATGCCTGATCATTGTATTGATCAGAGGTGAGTCTTTCTCATTTGTTTATTTTTGTAATGTTGTTGTAGTACAAATTGTTCTCTTGGTCCTGCTCACTTCACATTGTATCAGTTCTCCACAGGTTCCCACCCTCTTTCCAAGTTTCTTTGAAACCATCCCTGTTATCATTTCTTAATATGTATAACTAATAGTGAAAACTGATAACTTGTTGCAAAAAAGACAAATGGATAAGAAGAAACACAAGTCAGTATATACAGTACTAACTAAAAGTCTTTGAAAAACTGATTAAATGAGAGATTTTCAATGAAACAAATACAAGAAATTAAATTTTCAATGAAACAAATACAAGAAATTAAAATATGCACAATTAGGGCTAAAGACATTATGTTCCTAGGAAACAGTCTTTGAGTTCATTTTATATATATTGTATTTAGATCACAAAATTTAAGTCTGGGTTCTGCTTTTTTTAAACTTCATCCTAGGAATGTGTTTTGAAGGTATCTACTACATAGATTTGGAGCTGGAAAGGAACCTTAGAAAGGGACCTTCAAGTGTAGCCAACTCATTTAACATCTGAGGAAACAGGTTCAGAGAAGATCATACAGGAAGGAACATTTAGGATTCTGAAGGACTCTAAAGCTAGCATTCTTTCCATACTCTATCTCAGTGATGAGCTTACAAGGTGATGAGGCTTTATGACTTTTTACCCAGGGTTTAGACATACTTATGCACAACTTCACTTTCTACTACGATGTGACCATTAATGAAATTTCTGTAGGAATGTGATTGAGTTTTAGAGGTTTTAGAAAATTTGGTAGAAGCTAGCCCTTTTGCTAGGCCTACAAAGGTATTTGCAGAGATGTGCAGGATCCGATTCTAACAGACTGCTTTGTTAAATTGCCAATGTGAGTATTCATAACCTCAGAAATTAGCAAATGCTGCAAATCAGGGCTGGATTTATTATTTTGTTGAATGCCTAGATTTAAGAAAATGATGGTGAAGATGTTAATAATGCAGATTAAGTGTGCCATGTATACATTTCTCCCTCTCCCCATTCCCTTCCCACATCCTTCAGACAATTGTTAAACATTTACCAACACACTACTTCGTAGAGTATTTGCATCACTAGCATTTAGTACAATTCCTGGCACTGCTAAATACTTGATACTTGATAATTTCTTGCTGCTTGACAATTGATTCCCTCAATTTAACAGACCATTTTTATTAAAAGCTTAGGATTCCCAAGCACTATAAGGTGCTAGAGATATAGAGATAAAAAGATCTGTGAATCCAAAGAGCTTACATTCTAATGGGTAGGAAAATCTCAAAAATAGGTGTATAAAGGCAAAGAATATACAAGTAATTCCGAGAAGGAGAGATGAGTAATAAGGGTGGGAGTAGAGCAAAGTGTTGGGAAAATGGAAGGAAGTGGCATCTGAACCATGCTTTGAAGTAAGCTAAGGATTCTAATAGATGTGGGTGAGGAGGTACATTCTAGACATGGGGGATCCACTTTGTGCAAAGGTAGAGAAATGGGAAATGGAATGTTGTGTTTGTGGAAAAAAAAATGAAGTTAGTTTGACTGTAACAGAAAGCACATAATAGGTATAAAATAAAAAAGACTAGACAGGTAACCAAGGATTTTATATGGTCTTAGAGACAATAGGAAGCAATTGAAGATTTTAAAGTAGGGGGTAACATAGTTATATCTGTGTTTTAGGATTATCAATTTGCCACCTTAAATGAATATCAGAGTTGAGTGACAGTTTTTTATGTGAAACGGGGTGGCTAGGGAAATCCTTGATTTGTTGTACTAGGGTAACTCCCATGGAAGTAGACATTTACTAATCCCAAATTTCTTTTCTAGAGGACTCCAAGCCATAGTGTGATGTTATGACTAGGCTGCAAAAGTTTCTGAATTGTTATATAAGGTGTATAATGGAAAGAAAACTAGCTCTGAAATCAGAGGAACTTGGTTCAAATCCCACTTCTTAAGATTTCTATGAACTTAACAAGTCACAAACTTTTTGAGCCTTAGTTTCCTTATTTATAAAATGAGTAGGATGGATTAAAATCTGTCTCTAAGGTTACTTACTTCCACCTTTAAATCCTGTGGAATAGGAAGCAAGTCTACTGTGACCAAAACAAAACAAAACAGCTAAGTATTCAAGGTATAAGGCATTTAGTTAGGGTTAGTGAGTGATTAGTGTTTTCATTATTCACATTATGTTCATTGAGTCCATTGAATATTATTTCTTTACTTTTCTGATGACCTTCACTATGACCTAAAAATGTAAAAGAAAAATCTCATCTTTTTTATGGATCAATATTCCTATAAAAGTTACATTGTACTGGAATTTTATTCATAAAATATTATTGTCAGTTCTATGGATTTCCTAAAGTGCCAGCATAAACCTAGAGAGAGGCCTAAGAAATGAATTTACAATGAATGGCTATAGGAATATAAAGACCATTTCTTCCTTATTAGAAAGCATCTGATAATTTAGGAATGACAATTTAAAATTTTTAAAAATATTTTTTGTTTTTACATCACATATTTCTTTTTAAAAAATGAATGAGACTTATAACTTTTGTAGTATTGCTAACAAGCAACACTAGATGTTCAGAAAAAGATGAGAACAATGTCAGCTAGTGATAGGGGAAGTAGCAAATTTTTGAAAGCAGGGATTTTTTTCATTTTGTCTATCCTCAGTTCCTAGAACATTGCTTTGCATATACTAGAGTAGACAGATGAATGACTCATAAATCTTTACACAGTACTGAGATCTGAATTTTATCTGTGTTATAACTAAAATATTATACATTCTATAGCATTCTATTTTTTAAAATAGAACTGAAATTCATTTTGAATTCTGCTTCATTTAGTCTTGGAAAGTATTTGCATTTACATTTTCTAATGAAAGGTCTATAATGATAAAAGTGGGCAAGAGGGAATCAACCAACAAGCATTTATTAAGTGCTTTCTATTTGTCAGGTAATGTATTCAATGCTACAGACACAAAAATTAAGGAGTGGGGTCCAAATCCCATCACCCCATTGTTCCAACCCAATTCAATGCAAGTCATGTCCTTACCTCCCTGATGTCATGGTCCTCTTCAAGAATGAAGGACCACTCGCCCCTCCCCCCCCATGAAACAATCCTCAGCACACACGTATATTATATATGTATATATATACAGGTATATATGTAAGACAAATAAACAGAGCACACAGGATGGCTGCTAGCACAGGTTCACTCTTGATCTGGTCAGACAGGAAAGACAATAAGAAGGGGTTAATAATCTTACTTTATTCTGTCTAGTTTTCTCACAAGAGGATTGCTGATAACAGGAGCACAAACTCCTACAACTTTCCCTAATTACCCTTCTTGCAGGGGCTGGCAAGAAATAGGGGGTCAACTACCCCTATGTCTCGATGGGGTCAGTCAAGACAGGCACTTACTTGTGCATCCCCTAAGTCCTTTCAAGCTTCAATGGGGGCCAGTTGAGGCACCCACAACATTCGTGCATTCAACCCATTCACTGACCACTGACCACCTGTTTTAAAGGGTCAGCAGACAAAGAAGGCATATTGCCAGCAATAGCCTCACAAGTTTACATCACCCCATCCCTGTATCTCACTGCACAGCCACAGTGGATGTTTATATTATTTATCATTACATAATGCTGCGCAAGCATGGTGGAGATGTTTTGAACCATAGTTATGGGAACTCATATCTAATACCTGGGAACAAGAGATTGTTTATGGCCATGGATCCTGGGAAACTGAAATTTAAGAAATAATAACAAAAATTCACTTTACACACTAAAATCCACCTTACACTAAACTCTACCTTACTTACAATACAGTACATATTTTTCCTCCTATAGAATGCTTTAAATTTTCTACAAGGGAGGAAAAAAATTCTGTGCCTCCTCCTTATAAAAAAAAAAAAATCAAACAAAATTGTACATTGTTTAGCAGGGTTTAACCAAACTAAACTCTTCTGTCAGTAAAGTGGTAATCCTTTAAGTCCATTCATCCTTTCCTACTAAATTTCCTAACATCCTGCCAAAAAAAAGTTCTCAAATCCTGAAACAACCACCAAAAACTTGAGCCATGATTAGACTTCCAAACTGCTCACTGAAAATCAATCAACCAACCAAAAAATCCCCTCACAAAAAGATCATGGATCTTGGAAGAAAAAGATAACCATTGGTAATATTATATCATATACATAATATGCTTCCTTCTTCCATCGTCTTGCTTATTCTTCATGTCAAGGCTGCTGTTTCATCCCCTGGGTAGCTTAGTTTCTAGCACTATCATCATTCTAACAACATACTAGAAATGTGAATATACATACATTTCTGAGAGAGCTTTAAGGAATCTGCTATAATGGGTTTAATTTTTTTTTTTTACTATTTTATAAAAATTTTATTGAAACCTTTTGGGTTTTTTATGTCATTTCTAAACCTGTCCCAAGTGAACCTTCCCTTGGGACAAAGAAAAATGATTAAGCAAAAACATCAATGGGTTTAATTTTTAAAACTGTAGCAGTTTTCATATGGAAACACTGCAAGATTCTTGGTAGGGATGGAGGGCAGGTGTAGCAGTAGAAAGGGGCACATGGAGTACTTTTTACTTGCTTTTGTTTTTACTTTCAATAAAAGATACATGATAGGCATAGGAAGGTTGAAGCATATTACAAACAAGAAACATCACTTTTTTTGGCATCGAAGACATAAAAAGCACCCTTGATCTGCTGAAGTATTAAGTTTTAATTGCCAGGTGGCCACAGGATCATAGATTTCACATTCTGAAACAAAGGAAAATTTGATGCTTTCCTTTTAAGAAATTATAATCTGCATAACTGGAGATGCCCGTAGGTAATGACATCTTAACAGGATGTCGGTGAGTCAGCATTTCATTAAAGTGCATACTATCAAAGGTCATACTTAAAAGAATTTGACTTAATCAAAATGATTAATAAATCATAGTGCCTGTGTGATATGATGTAAAAGGGGACTCACCTCAAGGGGGCACTGGATGATAACATCTGTGGCATCTGCGGCCAGTTCTCTTGTTCCTGTGAAGTTTTCTAGTAAGCTCTCTTAAGCCCTGAGGAGTTTCTTACAAAAGGGGTTGGAGACCACATTGAGAAAGCTAGAGTGACTCTTATTTGAACTAAGTCTTACATTTTCTACCTCCTTAGGTTGGCTATTTAATGTGGTATAGGACTATTTTGGGTCACTTTTGTTTGGATAGTAAGGGAAGTTAGGGACAACTATTTTGTCAAGGTTTCCTTTCTATTTGAAAGATTCGATATGCAAAAAGTTACATGATGGTATGAACAAATAAACTTTCCCTTAATTAAGGTTGTATATGATCTGCATTATCTCCATCTCCTCCTTTTTTTTCCAGAGTAAGATTTTTAGTGCTTATATATACTGAAGAATAAAACTCTCGAATTCCAAAAGAAAAATATTCTAATAACAAGGAAACAAGGTAAGTTATTCCAAGTTCTAGAACAAGTCAGATTACCTCTCTGGGGGAAAAAAACCCCTATGTTTGTCAGAGAACTCCAGGATAGTATCTAAGCAGGAGGGTATTTTTAAAAAAAAATGGCAGTTCCACTGATGGTCTTTACCTAGTTCATAATACCTTGGCCACAGGAAGTAAAAGGAATAACTGAGTCTGTATTGTTCCTTCATGCTGAAACAGTGATTAAGATGCCCAATCTTACTTAGGTTTGGTCAGATTGGGTTGGTTTTCATTTTTAAATCACAGAATTCCAAACTTAGAAGGGACCTCCATAACTATTTAGTCCAATTCATACCTGAAAATAATTCCGTCTACAGCACTGGTTCTCAAACTTTTTGATCTCAGGACTCCTTTATACTCTTAAACCTTATTGAGGACCCCAAAGAGCTTTTGTTTATGTGTGTCATATCTTTGATATTTATTTTATTAGGAATTAAAAGGGATAACATTAAAATATTCATTTAAAAATAATAATAATAACCTCATTGTATATTAACATAAATAACATTTTCTAAGAAAAACAACTATTTTCCAAAATAAAATTCAGTGAGAATAGTGGCATTGTTTTGCATATCTTTGTAAATCTCTTTGATGTCTGGTTTAATAGAAGACAGCTGGATTCTCATATATGCTTGTGCATTCAATCTATTGTAATATGTTGTTTTAGTTGAAATATAAGATTAAAGACTGGCCAAATACAAATATGTAGTTGGAAAAGGGAGGATTATTTTAATAGGCAAATACTTCTTAATATTATTGTGAAAATAGTTTTGACTTTGTGTACCCTTTGAAAGGGTTTCAGAATTCTTAGAAAACCATTTCCTTAAGTGGACCTAGACTACAACTAATCTTAGATTCTAATCTAGAGAAATCAAGCTTCACCTAAGGCTATTACAACTGCTTTGCTAATTTACTGCAGGCAAACCAACTAAGGCAGAAATGAATGGTTTGAAGGAGAGTGAAGAAGCTAATGTCAGGTCCCAAAGGGAGGCATCTTTTGAGGCCAGATTAAAAAAAAAAGTATCTTCTCATGTTAGTATTTCCAAGGGCTTAGAATTACAGAGACCTCTGGGAAGGCAGCTATAAGGTCTTTGCTAGCTTGTGTGAACCCTATGGGAAGAGGCTTTTAGGACCAGTTAGGAAAATACTTGCCTCTAGCCACACCTGGTGAGATGTGACCAGGAAACACAATCTAAGAGAGGTGGAAATCCTGGAAGCCTTGGTGATTTGAATCTACCTAAGCCAAAAAACTAAGAACATGATCCCATATGTAACTCAGAGAAGCTGTGGGTTGCTGACTCAAGGGTAGAACTCTAACTGGAAATTCTGGCATTTGGGGAAAAGTTGTGAGTGATGGTAAAGAAGACAAGTAGTGCTGAACAACTGCTGTGAAGAGGCAAAAGGCAAAGTTGGAGGCACAAAGGAAAGTTCTATGTTTGTTTTCCATCCTGTGATCTAGATTTATGAACATAGATCTAGAGCTTGTAGGGCCCCAAAGGCCATCTAATCCAATCCCTTCAGATCAAGAAAATGAAACTCAGTAAGGCTAAGAGAATTGCCTGGGATCACAAAGGTAGTAAGTGTCAAGAGATGGGATTTGAACCCATATCTTCTGACTGCAAAGCCAGTGCTTTTCCCATACCATGGTGTCCCCTCCAGTGTCACTAGACAATTCCTAGGAGGATGAGATGGGTGCAGATGACAATTTGTTCCAGTTAGTCCTGTCAGGCAAACAACCCTTTGGAAAAGTTTGAAATTTGAGGAGGTAGTTGTACTGGATGGTCTTGGAGAGCAGGTGAAGAAGGAACACATGGAAATGATAGTTGATTGCCTTCTTGTTGGGCAACTCCAGGAAGAATTAAGAGGATATGGGAATGGGGCAGGTAGGAATTGGGTGGAAGGTGGGCTCTAGGAAAGGGGTGGGACAGAGTAGAGTTCAAGGAAGACCAGGAAGGGATGAGATAGGGGCAGGGAGCAAGTATATTTTTTTAGGAGGTGGGGGACTTGGGAATAAACATTGATTGCCCCAAGCTACTTACTGCTTTGCTCCAGGGAGAAAAAATTTAAGAAAGACCATGAGGTAAGATTCTGTAGGAAAAAGTAGTGAAAGTTCTAGGTTTAATTACCTAGAAGACCAAGATTAGTTTTAAAACTTGTATAGTGTTAAGTCTTCCCTTTTTCTTTTAAAACTGCATATTTCCTTACAGATACTAAGAGTGTTTATTCCAGAGATAGCAGGGTAGTAAAGAAATCGGAAACCCATGTCATTTTCTGCAGGAAAACTGGGCAAGAGTAACTTAGCACTAGAGTAGGAGTGATGACTGAAAAAAAATGGGTTTGAGGTGACAGATAAGTGGGTACACAGGGAACTGGCCAGAGAATGAGAATAGCAAGACCCCTCTCCATGGTGTGTGCTATAGATAGTAGTATTAGTTATTAGGAACAATTCATACCTAGCAAATTTATTTATGATTGTAATCCTCTTTCATAAGGTTATACCCTCCCAGTATGGAATATGAGGATCAGGCTGCTGTAATTGGATTGAATCCCTACCCAAACTTTTGCACTTCTAACCCCAATAGTTTTCCTGGCTGGCAATTGTTATTCTTCTTCTTCAGTATAATGAACTCTATCTTGCCTCTTTCCCTTTTCTTCATTGTTAATTAGTCATTGGGGATCTAAAAGGAGGTCCTTGAAAGCCTCCACACCCTGATACACTCTGTTTTTCATCAGCTTGGTTTCCACTCCATTTCATGCCTCCTTTGGGATAAACTGATACCTGAAATCTCATCACCATGCTAATTGACTCAACATCTCCACTCTCTCATTTGCCTCTCCCCTCTGATTGGAAGGCTGAAGGGTAGACACTGAGCCTCCCAAAGCCTTCCTTTATAGAGGACTCTGAACTTGGCAGGTAATTTTCCATTTTTCATCAGTGCCTCTGCTTGGTTTCCACTGCGTTGAACATCATGCCCCTATGTCAGATACTTCCTGGTAACCCTTTCCCCCAACTTTTTAGCTTCATTTTATGTGTTATCTTTTCCCAATAGTTTTTGTAAGCTCTCTGAGGGCAGGGACTGTCTTTTTCTTATTTGTGTCCCTAGGGCTTAGCATAGTGCTTGCACATTAATAAATATTTATTTATTTTGAATGCTGATCATATTTACTGCTTCCAATGGCAGCTCAGTATAGGCTCCCTAACCACCCCTCTGCTGGGCTGTTTCTCAGTACCCATACCAATGATCAGCAATAGAGTTACTCTATCAGTATTGCTTCTACAGAGTAATAGCTCATTGAAATATCCCTGCTGAGACCCTTAGAATTCACATAGTACATAGGTCCTGTGAAGGAATAATTTTTGTGTGAACTTTAGAATCACAGTGTAAACAGGGCCCAGATTGACTGTCCCAAAGGCGAGGGTCAGAGTCCAGGTCCTAACTAAGCATTTTGGGTTTTGTAATCCAATGCTCTGAGGATTTATTGTTTAACTGAGTTTATTGCTCACACCTGTAATATGGCAGGAGATTAAAAAAAGGCATGGGGGGAGAGGAAACAGAGCTAGGGAAGACAATATTGTAAAGCTTCAGCAGAGGTCTACGGTAGCGCCACAGCAGTCAGGTTCCTGGGGACATTTTGCAATGTGCAGTCCAGGATGATACCTTGAACATAATAGACTAGCCTGAGGATCAGTTTCTCCTTTTAAGAATTAAAAACTTCAGGCTAAATTTGTCTACTGACCACCTTCTTAGGAACTCTGGAAAATGCTACTAAAGGTTTTTTCTTCCTTTCTAGTTCTTTGCTTCACCCCCAAGTTTATTGCATCTATTTCTTATTTGTTTCCTTGTTTTGTTATAAGCTGTTCTTGTTTTATGGTTGATTTTGACTTACTTCTCATCAGTATCTAGGGTTGACCCTGAACACTGTGCACTGTATGTTTGCATGTTGCTTATGTGGGGGCAAGAGTAAGGAGAAACACAACAGCTAACAGGGATTTATCAGATTTAACAGAATTTATCAGAATAAACTAGAACACATATTCTAATCACTGGTCAGTGGTCAGAAGAATCTTCTCCAACTGGGGGCTCTAAGCTTTTTCTTATTATATTTGATTAGTAACTGGTATTAAGTTCACATGTTTCTAAGCTTCCCATTCCAGTTTAGCAAAGGATTTTTGTGGATCTGGTCTATCACTCCTAGCGAACTGTTAGCCCATCTTTTTTTATCTTTAGCAGTCTGGGTTGCATTAACTAGTTTTGACATTTCCCATCCCCCAAAAGGGGAGGTGAGAAAGGGTAGAGGGAAAGGCTGGAGGAGAATGTTCACCTCCCTCCAAGCTAACCCTGTGGGCAGAGATAGGTAGAGTCTGGGAAGAACTGCCCCTCCCCTTTTCTTTTGGAAGCAATACTGAATACTAGCTGGACAACTTCATCTTCTACAATGTTACCTACAGATTATAATAGAATCATAGTACCATAGAATTTTAGAACTCGAGGAGACCTTAGAAATCTTCTAGTACACACTACTTATTGTAAAAAATTGAAGTGAAGAGAAGAGAAATGATTTGTTTAAGGTCACTAAACTGATTAGTGGTATGGCCAGGGTTAAAATCTATGTCTCCTGTTTCCCAGTACAACGCTATAGTGTAGTGAAAATAGAATATCTGGGTTCAAATCCCAGCCCTGACATAATCACTAGACTATATATAAGTGGGACGGCTAGGCAGCACAGTGAATAGAGCATGGCCCTGGAGTCAGGAGGACCTGAGTTCAAATTCTATCTTAGACACTTAACATTTACTAGCTGTGTGACCTTGGGCAAGTCACTTAACCCCAATTGCCCTGCCCTCCCCCCTCCAAAAAAAGCAAAAAAAAAAAATAGACTATATATAAGATACTTAACCTAGCCTTGTAACAAATATGCCTAGTTAAATAAAACAAATTCCCTTAATGTCTGTATAGAAAAATATTAAAGGATCAGGCTAGTCAACTTGCAAATTAAAAATCAACAAGCATGTTTGGTGCCTATGTGTACAAGATGCTGCTTTAAGTACTGGTGGAAATATAAAAATACTACGACATAGTCCCTGCCTTATAGGGGTCTGACAGTCTACTTAAGGTGACAAATATAAACATGTTGAATTTATGAAAGAAATAACAATAAAAACAAAAAATGCAAGATGTCAGTAATTAGTATACTATTAATTGTAAAATGAGGACTATAAATAATGAATGCTATAAGTTCAGAGAATGGAAGGTTATTATGGCCTGCGAAAGCTTCAGGAAGTAAAATGGTTGAATTGGGCCTTAAAGCAGTGGTTCTCAACCTGTGGGTCATGACTCCTTTGGGGGTAGAACGACCCTTTCACAGGGGTCACAGGGGTAACCTAAGACCATAGGAAAACACATATTTCCAATGGTCTTAGGAACCGAGACACTGCTCCTCTATCATCCCCAGGCGGGTCTGCCCACATGCAGATGTGCCCACGTATGAGTATTAAAGGGTCGCGGCATTAGGAAGGTTGAGAACCACTGCCTTAAAGGATGGTTAGGATGTATTTAATCCTCAAAGGATTTGGCTGGGTATAGATAAGGGAAAGCAGTCACCTAGAAGGGTCTAGGCCGGGGAAAATGTGAGCAAGGCAAGTTTATGAAAAATTATAATTTATGTTTAAGGTTAATAACAGTAAGTAGAGAATGTGTTAGACCAGTAGACTTATGTTAGATGAACTAGAAGATAAGACTAAATAATTAGATTGGGGTCAGAGTGTGGGGGATCTTAAATTCCAGAGTGTTTGGACTTCATTCTGCTAGCAATTGAAAGTTTAAGAGTAGGGCAATAGTTTAATAAAAGAAATGCTGGATAAAATTAATCTGGTGGTAGTGTACAGGCTGGACAGGAAGGGGGCAAAGACAATAGGCAGAGAAACTAATCTGGAAGCTATTGTAGTTGTATATGTTTGAGTACAAAAAGAACTTGCCACTTGATTCACTTTATGTTATTACCTTGATCTTTGGTTTAGTTAAGTACTTATTTCCCTTGAATTCATGTGTCATTTGACTTGTTCAGGCAGAGATTCCTATATAGGGGGTTTACAGCTGCAGTTTTGACTAGATGATGGACCCAAACAGGTACTAAGAATCTAGGTGTATATGGGAAAGTTGTATGTTTAAGTATTTGAAGGATTGTTATGTGGGAGAAGGATTAGACTTGTTTCACTTAGACCCAGAGGGCAAAATGAGGAGTGATGACTGTAAGTTTCAGAGAAGCAAATTTGGATTTGATATAAGGAAAAAAAAAAAGCCTTGTAAATTAGAGCCATCCCAAAATGAACTAGGCTTTCTCAGGAGGTTTTCAAGCTGGATGACCACTTGTTAAGTATATTATAGAGAGAATACTTGTTCAGATATGAGTTGGACTAGATGACTTCTGAGAAACTTTCTATTTCTGAAATTTTGTGATAAGGTAAACTAGGGTAAATACAATGGGAATGGAAAGAGGGTAGATGTGAGATATGTTTATGAATGAATTAATAAGAATTGACTGGTTAGTCATGAGAGGATGAGGGAAGATGACTACAAATTAGTATTTTAAGAGACTGGAAGAAGAAGTAACATGAAAGAAATAGGAATATTGGAGAAGGAATGAGTTTTAGGGTATAGATGGTAAGTTCAGATTTAGATATGTTGAATTAGAGGTGATGATACATGTAGAAGCTCCAGAGAGACATTAGGATTGGAAGTGGTAATATTGGTTGAAACAATGATAGTATTTGAAGTGTAGAAGTGGATTAATAATCCCTATAAAAGTGCAGAGAGAAAAGGGTAGATTCATAAAATCTGAGAACTGACCCCAAATGATACCAGACTACTTAGCAGATAACCTAAATTTATAGTGAGTATGGCTTTCATCAAGGAAAGATAAGGAGGTATGGACAAGGTGAATACTGAGGGTAATTCAGTTTGAGTTTTGACAAAGAGACAAAGAGTTCAACTGTGGGAGAGTAGTGAGGACAGTTGGTACTTCACCTGACTAACCAAGAGTCCAATTTTGAAAGGGGGAAAGAGAAGAAAGGCTTGGAGCAAAGCCTTGATAGAACAAGGAGATGGTAGGTTAGAATGAGGAGGAAGAATATAACAGGTAGTAGTATCTCTAGGCCAAAGTGTATGTACAATTTGGTGAAAAGAATTTCCAAACCTCTTCCCCTCTACCATAGTTGGACCAATTCACACCTCCTCCAGCAATGCATTAATGTGCCTTTCTTCTCACAGCTCCTCCAATATTTATCCTGGGTATGAGGTAAAACCTCAGAGCTATTTTAATATGCAGTGCTTTTATTATTTGTGATTTGGAACATTCTTTCATTTATAAACTGCATTTTTCTTTTCTTAAAATTATCTGTTCATATACTTTGACCACTCATATAATGAGGAATGACTTTTTTTCTTATATGTCACTCCCTAAATATTTTAGATTTGTCAGATTTTTTTTGACAGATATTTACTACATCTTCCCAATTAACTGTATGTTTTCTTTTTAAAGCATTTCTTTTTATTATTGTTGGTGAAAATAACAAAAACAAACATTTCTGTATACAAACATGAATAGAAAAAGAAGTCTATATGAAACTATTAATCTATACTGTGTGTAGCTTTTTTTAACATTAAATTTATATATGAGTTTCACATTTTCCTGCTTGTTTCTATCTCTTTCTGAATTTTCTTCTTATGTCTTCTGTTTTTTTTAAAAGATCTATTGATACTTCTTTTTTTCTTTTTAGTATCACTGTTATTACCCTCCCAATTGCAATTCATCTCCCTTCCCCAAATAGAAAAACTCTCCCTTCTAACAAATAAAGATAGCAATGCAAAACAAATCCATGCCTTGACTGTGTCTGAAAATGTATAGTTCATCCTGTATCTCTAGTTAATCCCATCTCTGCCCAAAAGCATAATTCATCATCAGTCTTCTGGAGTTGTGATTCTTAAAGCTGCCATTATTATTTTTCTTTGTGGTGTTATAGACATATGTAATGGAACTGGGAATTTGAAGATCTTCCCTGCCCCTTAATAGACCGATGGGGAAGTTTGAAGACTTCCCCTGCTCTGAAGGTAAACTCTGCCCCCTAATATAGCTGAATGTAGTCACATGGAGCCTGTGGTGGGAGGAGTTTTGCTGAAGGGAAGCAGAGCCCACAGGAAGCTGGTAGTGAGAGCTAGCCAGATGGTGGGGGACAGAGTAGCTCAGGAAAGGAGATAGAGAGTTTTGTGTGTAAATATTGATCTTGTATTGGTTTGTGGGAAGGCTAAAGGATGGCATAGCTCTCAGCATTATTATGGCTTCTGAATATCTCTGGTACTATGAAAAGGCTTACTGATTTTGGGATTTGGTTTTCTGGTGTCTAAATAAATCCTTCAGTTCTATCCTCCACCTGCAGAATCTGGTATATTTTGTGATCAAACATCATGCGATACTTATAGTCATGGTCTTTATCATGATCAAGGGCACTGTAAATATTGCATTGGCGCTACAACAAATCAATTATTCTCTTGGTTCTGCTTATTTCACATCATCAGTTCATACAATTCCTAGATTTCTCTGAATTCATTCTTTTCATCATTTCTTGTGGTTCAATAACATTCTATTACTTATAATTTGTTTACTCATTCCTCAATTGATGGGAGCCCTCTTTGTTTCCAGTTCTTTGCTATATAAAATATGAGGCTATAAATATTTTTTCTGCATGTGTCCTTTTCCTCTTTCTTTTATTTCTTTGGGGGCATGTGCTTCAAGATGATATCACTGGCTCAAAGGATATGCACAGTTTAGTGAATTTTGGGGTACAGTGTTTAATTGCTTTCCAGAATAATTAGATATTGCTGTGCCTTCCCCCTATGTTTCTTCCAATACTCATAATTTTCCTTTTTTTTTTTCTTTTGGTCATCTTTGTCAGGCTTATGGGTATGAAGTGAAGCTTCAGAGTTGTTTTAATTTGCATTTCTCTTATTATTAGTTATTTGGAACATTTTTATGTGGTTGTTTATAGTTTGCTCTTCTTTTTCTGAAAACTTCTGGATCATATCCTTTGGCCATTCATCTACTGGAGAATGGCTCTTGTTCTTTTATATTTGTATCAATTACTTAGATATTTTGGATATCAGACCCTTATCAGACAAATTTGCTCCAGAATTATTTTCTTTGTTACTCTATTCCAATGAAATCACAGGTCCAGTCTCTATCCTTATCCCTTTATTAATCACAAGCTCAGTGTGAGTGTGAAACAGCAGCTCAAAAATATAACATAATTTTAGGATATGCTAAGCAGGTCATAGTATCCAGAAGGAGGGAGATTATGGTTTTGTCATTCTTTATCTTGGCATGACCATTTCTGGAGTATTGTATTCAGTTGTAGCATACCTTTTTAAGGAAAGGCATTGACAAAAGAGCATCCAGAAATGGAAGAATGATAGAAAAACTGAAGATAATTAGCCTAGGGAAGAGAAAACTTAGCAGGGATAAGAGATCTTTAAATATCTTTAAACACCTGAAGGGTTATAATGTGGAAAGAGCAATTTGACTTATTTTGATCAGCCTATGAGCTGTGAGTGAGCCTGTAGCCATTCTTTCCCAATTGCTGAATATTCACCATATGTGGCTTTTCTTCCATAATATACTCTGACCTCATTTTCATAATTTGTAATGGGAATGATTTTATAGACATTAGTAACAATAATTCACATTTGTGTAGCATTTTAAGGTTTACAAAGCCACTTTGTTGCAATACCCACCTCACAGGGCTGTTATGAAGATCAAATGAGAGGATGTTCATCGTGTCATTTGGAATTGTTTTAGGTCCTTGCATTGCTGAGAAAGGCTATAAAATCTTTTTGTAATTATAGATATAGATATATAGATATAGATCTATATATACACACATATAAATACATATTACATAAATCTTTATATAAAATCTTTATATCTTTAAAATCAACAAAATAGAGAAAGTACAAATCAATAACTTAGATATACAATTTAAAAACTAGAAGAACAAATTAAACATCCCCCACTGAACACCAAATTGGAAATCCTAAAAATTAAAGGTGAGGTTTTCAGAAGAAAACCATTGAATCAATAAATAAAACTAGAAGTTGTTATTATAAGAAAAATAATAAAATAAATAAGCCATTGATTAATATGATTTTTAAAAAGAAAGAAAAAAGCAAATAACTACTATCAAAAGTTAGGGTGAATATATATACATATCACTACTAAAGATGAAATCAAAACAATTATTAGGAGTTATTTTGGCCAATTATATGCCAAATAAATTTACCACTCAATGAAATGAAAGAATATTTCTAAAAATGTAAACTGCCCAGATTAACAGAAGATGAAATAGAATATCTAAAGAAGCCTATTTTAGAAAAAGAAATTGAACAGGCCATGAATGAGCTCCCTTAGAAAAAAGCATCAGGACTGGTTGGATTTACATGTAAATTCTACCAAACATTTAAAGATCAACTAATTCCTATATTAAATAAATTATTTGGAATAATGGACAAAGGAGTCCTCCCAAACTCCTTTTATGGAATGAATATAATGCTGATACCTAAGCCAGGAAGAGCAAAAGCAGAGAAAGAAAATTAGAGAATAATTTCACTAATGAATATTGATGCAAAAATCCTAAATAAAATATTAGCTTGGAGACTACAACAATATATCATAAAGGTTATACATTGTGACCAAGTGGGATTTATACCAAGAATGTGGGGCATTAAATAAAAGGAAAATTATTGACATAATTGATTATATCAGTAAAAAAGTAACAAAAATTACATGATTATATCAGTTGATGGAGAAAAAAGTTTTTCAACAAAATAAAACACTCATTTATTCCTATTAGAAGCACTTAAAAGTTATAGGCATAAATGGATTTTTCTTTAAAATGATAATCAGCATCTACCTAAAACTATTAGCAAGCATTATTTGTAGTGGGAATAAACTAGAAAACTTCCCAATAAGATCAGGATTGAAATAAAGTTGCCTATTATTTCCAATATTATTCAATATTGTATTAGAAATGCTAGCAATAGCAATATGAGAAGAAAAAGAAATCAAAAGAATCAGAATGGACAATGAGGTAATACACACACATCTTTTTCAGACAATATGATGGTATGCTTGGAAAATTCTAGAGATTCAACTAAAAATTCATTGAAACTTTACTTTTCTTTGGCTGAGAAGACTTGAGTCTAATTCTTTCGGCAGGACCGGGCATGTTGGTATTTTGGGGTCTCAGTCACTCCTAACCCTCTTTGGGTAAACCACATTGTAAGGATGTTTGACGTCATCAGCCACTAGGGGTGCACCACAACAGCCTGGGGACGGGGTAGAGGCCCGCGCATGTCTCTAAGCCATGGCCGTGAGTGCCTCGTCAGCCTTTGGGCTTGAACAGAGGACGTCAGGTAGGCAATGAAGAAGGCATGATCACGTGAGATGTCTCCTTATCTTCGGGGCGGTACGTGAGTGGCTCACTGGGCGATGACGGCACTCTTAGGCGGGAATCAAAAGCTAGGGGATAAAAAGGGGAACCGCTTGAGTGTAGCTCTCTTTTTTTTCTGCGCTTGCTGCAATAAAAGGACCTCAAGAAAACTACATCAGTGTTCTGGGTGCTCTGTGGGGGGTAGTTCTTCAAGCTAGTCTTGATGCCGGTGACGACCAAAGCCTGAGAGGAGGAAAACAGCTGGAAGAGGTAAGCTATAAAATAGGGTCCCCAGAGTCCAAGTTGGGGGACACTCTACACCACATCATTTTTATTAATCATTTTTAGTAAAGTAGCAGGATATAAAATTAACCACATAAATCATCAACATTTTTATATATCACCAACAAAGTACTGCAAAAAGAGATAGTAAGAGGTATTTCATTTAAAATAACCACAGACAACATAAAATATCTGGGATTATAACTACCAAGACAAAACTAGAAATACATGAATGTAATTCTAAAACACTTTTATTCAAATTAGATTTAAATAATTGGAGAAATGTTAATTGTTGATATTGGCCATGCCAATATAATAAAAATGACCATTCTACCTAATTTACTTATTCAGTGCCATCTCAATTGTATTACAAAAAATTTATTTTATAGAGCTAGAAAAAATAATAATGAAATTAATTTAGAAGAACAAAAGGTCAAGAATATCAAAGGAATTAATGCAAAAATGTAAAGGAAGTAGGTCTGGTGGTACCAGATTTTAAACTCTAGTAAGAGGCAGTGATTATCAAAATTATGTAGTGTTGGCTAAGAAATAGAAATGTGGATCAGTGGAATAGAATAGATAGACAATATATAGTAGTAAATAATTAACCCTTTGTTTGATAAATATAAAAAAATGAGCTTTTGGGATAAGAATTCACTATTTGGTAAAAAAAAAAAATTATGAAAACTAGAAAGTAGATCAGCAGAAATTAAGTACAGACCAATTTCTTACGCCATTTACCGAGATAAGGTCAAAATGGATTAATGACCTAGACATAAAGGGAGACAGCATAAATAAATTAGAAGAATGTCCAGGCCAGCCAGACTAGGGGATTCCAGGGGTCCCAAAGTACTACCATAGCCCCGCAGTTGCCCCGGTTGCCCCAACGACCCTGCAGGTGCTCTCAGTTGCCCCAATGACTCTTTGGAGGAGAACTCCGAATATGGACAGAATAGTCCTACACACCTCAGTGGAGTGGCCAAGCATCTTTATTGTCTTACAAATCTCCTCTTGCTGCTGCCCCCTCAGCCTTATTCGCCTGCTCCTTTTATTCCCTTTCCATCTGCCCTTTTGTCAGGTGTCCCAGCAACAGGATCCTGATAGGTGGGGAGTGCTCCTCCATTGATGGTGCATGCTCAATGCCCCCGTGTTTGACATGCAGTCATCGAGGCAGAGTACACACCTGGATGCCTCTTACCCGCCTCAGGTTTTCCTTGTTAGCAAGGACACACTGACGGAGGTCAGACATCTAGGTAGCTCTAAGGGGCCCTTACAGAAGAACATGGAACATATTATAGATTTATGGATAGGAGAAGTATCTATGAATAAAAAAGAGATAGAGAACATTATGAGATGCAAAATGGATAATTTTGATTATATTTAATTAAAAAGTTTTTGTAAAAATAAAACAATTATAGCTAAAATCAGAAAGAAAACAGAAAACTGGGGCATTTTTATAGTTTCTCAGATAAAGGTCTCATCTCAAATGTACAGAGAACTTTGACAAATTTATAAGAGAGAAGATTCTTCCAATTCATACATGAGTTCTTTTTTTAAAATTAATTTTTGTGTTTATTTTTAGTTTACACCATTCATTTCTACAAGATTTTGAGTTACAAATTTTCTCCTTGTCTTTCCCCTACCCACCACCCCAAAACAGCAATCCCACTGAATACCCTCTCTCCCAATCTGCTCTCTCCTATATCCTCCCCCAATCCTCCTCTGACTTTCTGGTAGGGCAAGATGGATCTCCATACCCCACTGCCTGCATATCTTATTTCTCAGTTGCATGTAAATAATAATAATAATATGTTTTTTTAAACATTTGATTTTAAAATTTTAAATTCCAGATTCTTTCCCTTCCTCCCTTGTCTCCCACACTTACTGGGAAGATAAGCAATGCAATATAGGTTGTACATGTGTAGTTACACAAAACATTTCCATAGTGGATATGTTGTGAAAGACTGACTATATTCCCCTCCATCCTATCCCGCTCCCCACTTGTTTTATTCTCTACTTTGTCCCTGTCCCTTTATGAAAGTGTGTGCTTCTAACTACCCTCCTCCCCTACAATGTGCCCTCCCCTCCCGTCATTCCCCCTCTTATCCTCTTCCCCCCATTCTCCTGTAGGGCAAGATACCCAATTCAGAGTGTATGTCATTCTATCCCTAAGCCAAATTCAATGACAGTAAGGTTGACCCATTCCCTTTTGCCTTCCTGTTCTTCCCCTTCATTGTAACAGTTATCCCTTGCCTCTTCTGTATGAAATAATTTACCCATTCTGTCTCTCCCCATCTCCTCTCATTATATTCCTCTCTCACCTCTCAATTTCACCTTTTAAATATCATCCCTTCCTATTCAATTGATCCTGTGCCCTCTGTCCATGTACACCTGTAGACATATATACATACACTCACATATGTATTCATATGCATATATACCCTCCTATATAGACATATATGTATGTATACAACTATCCTCAGACTGAGAAAAGTTTCATAAGTTACAATTATCGTTTTTCCATGTAGGCATGTAAATAGTTCAACTTTGGTAAGTTTCTTATGATTTCTTTTCCCTGTTTACCTTCTCATCCTTCTCTTGCTTCTTGTATTTGAATGTCAAATTTT
>CM053592.1:72712243-72734240 GCA_028646515.1 Pseudochirops corinnae | reverse complement strand
GGAAGGGCGTATAGGATGAGTGAAAAATTCTCAATTTGGGGTGGTTAACTTTTCAAATTGCTTCTGTCAATCACTTTTATGTTCCTTTGTCTGTTTTCCCACCTTGGTGGGACCCTCCCCTTATCTTTCCTTGCTGTCCCAGTTGGGGAAGTATTTGGTGAAGTATGCCTCTCCACCAATGAGAGGGGAAACAGTCAGGGAGGGGTCTTGACTAAGTTAGGTAATAAATTCCAGCACTATCTTTTGTAACTTGCCTCTTCTCCATGATGAGTCATGGGGAAGACTGCCCTCTTCTCCCTGGGGAAGAGAATAAAGTCCTGTTCTTATCCTAAGAGATCTCTGTGTTTATTTCTTTTCACTAAATTAATGGCGAAGGATATTTTTCATCCCAAATAAGGGGAATGGGGAATTCCTTCCGCCAGTGCAGGTCAGCATCCCCTCTTTAATTCATAGCCTTAGAGAGATACTTGGGATGCTGAGAACTCAATGACTCAGGCAGAGTCTCATGCATAGGATTGTTCAGAGTTGGGACTTCGGACTTTTAGGCCAGCTCCCTCTTCCCTATGCCTCACTGCCTCTTGTTATGAAGCCACAAAAACAGAAGATGACACAGTCTGTGCCCTTGGAGAGTTTATAGTTTAATTGGGGGAGACAATATGTACATAATATAGCTACATATTTTCCAGACCCTAGATAGGGACTGGGCATGTGACTTCACTGATATAGGGAATTCCTTGTACCAATGTAGGTTGGCACCTTCTCTATGGCTTATAGTCTTAGATTGGGCTTGGACATCAGGAATTTAAATGGCACTCGCAGGATCAAAAAGCCAGTGTGTGTCAGAGGTGAGCCTTGACCTCAGGTCTCTTGTACTCTGAGACCAGCTCTATTCACTGTGCCAGGCTGCTGGTATCCTGTGCTGAGGATACAAAGAAAAAAACAGAATAGCCCCTGACCTTGCACTTAAAAGAGTTTATTTTTATCATCATTATCATATTTTCTTCTTTTCTTTTGCTCCTCATCATCACATCCTCATCACAGTCCTCCTCCCCCCTCAGTATCATGTGATCAGATGTTATCAGTCATAGTCCTCATTGTCTGCTATTCATCACCATCAAGAAGAGGAAAAAAAAGATCACTGTCCTGGGACAGTTAGAGAAGACCACCCCAATTTGTTTTTTTTAGCAGTTTGGGAAGTTAAGAGAGGTTTTCATGAAAGTTAAAAAAAAGACTGACAAGTAATGGGTATACCAAGAAATCTTTATTATATTTTAGCTCACACAAGAGGAGGCTTGAGACCTAAAATGAGGAACCTGGAGCTAGGAACACAGGAGACAGGCAACAAAAGAAGAAGTTGTTCAGCGAGGTTGCCAAGACCCTGGATGCTATGAATTTTATACCACATCAAGACAAAGAATAAGATGGGACCAAGTAAGCAAAGGTCCTATAGAGTGGCTGTCCTTGAATTTGGCATATGCAGCTTCCTTAAATCTTTGCTTTTCTTCCTACTAGATACAGAATATGACTGAGGACCTTCCTCCTCCAAATGAGTCCATTTTACCAAGGCAGGTGAGAGCTGTGGGTTTAAAAAGAGGAGATGAGTTCTCACTCAGGCATGACTGATTGGTCTTTCCTTTCCAGTGTTATAGATAGAGAGATTCAAGGTATTAACTAGAGAAGACTCTGGCTGGACAAGCATGGAACATGGAATTTTCCATAAAAAGCAGGTCTTTTCCCCATCCATAAGAGGAGGCAGGTTGATGTTAATCAACCCTATGAATCTCAAACAAGACCCAAACAAAAAGAAGGTTTTTTTCTTTTTTCTTTTTTTGACTATCATACATAATATTTCAAGATAGATGTTAAAAAAAAGGTAAGATTATAATTTTGAAACTGGAAAGGACCTAGTAGAATTAAGCTGCTTGAGGGCATGGACTATGTCTTTTTTATGTCTTGCGCATAGTATGCAATCAATGTTTGTTGAATTGAATTGAGCTTAAGAGATCTCATAGTCCAATCATCTCGTTTTATAAATGAGAAAGCAAAGGCTCACTTGAGCAAAGATACCTAGGTAAATAGATGGCAAAGCTGGGATTCAAATCCAAGTTCTTTGAAGTCAGATCCCATGTTTTTCCACTAGAGGATTTACTTTATCCACCAGGTGGCAGTGTTAGCCATTAATAGCAACCTATTCATTAGAAGAAACCAGTTCCTCAGGTGTTCCATGTTACTGCTCATCAAAGGACTACAAGTCCCATGCTAATCCTGTTACTTAAGGAGGGCTGGGGAAGTGCCAAGCTCTCTATGGTTCTCAGGGGGTTCTTCTACCCCATCTTCCTGAATGGCAGAGCTAGTCTTGTTATCTGAAGTCTAGGAGGGTGGTTATAATAACTTTAGCATTTATACTGAGCTTTAACATTGGCAAAGTGGTTTATAAATATTATCTCACTTTATCACAATAATTCTGTGAGTTAGGTGCTATCACCCCCAGTTTACAGATATAAGTGCGGCAGATAGTAATTTGCCAATGGCCACAGCTAGTAAGTGTTTGAGGCTAGAATTGGATTCAGATCTTCCTGACTTCCTGAGTTCTAGGTCCAGGTCCACTCTCTCAACTGGTTAGTATGATTTAATCAATCAGATTTATTCTTGAGCCTCCATTTACCAGAAACTTCCATTTTTTCCCTGTAATCATGATATTTAATAAGCCCTAGGCATAATCTGACTTTAGCATAGTGGATTAACCCCAAGAGTATATTTGGTCTTCCTACACCTATCCTACTATCTGCTAACATAAAGTGAAGACTCCCAACCTCATATCTTTTGAGTCAGTGTGCGCCTTTCAGGGCAGTTATATAATTTGCTGTGATGTATGAATTACTTGAGACAAAGTAAAATGATTAAATGTATTGTCTTACACGTAAACCTTAAGGCTATCAGCAACTTCAAAAAATCTTAATATGCAATATGTTCCTCTTTTGATAGCATCACTTGTTTTATGTGCTTTGACACTGAGTTCACAAGATTCTGACAGATACTTTTTAATTCATCATAAAAATCATACTTTTTAAAACAATAAGTATTAAGCATTCCTTTGATGAATATCTGTTTTTCCAAACTTAGCCTAAATTATAGCCCAAGGGTTTTCAATGGGATTTAAATCACATGAGTTCCTAGGCTACTGAAACATGTTTATCTCCATTTCATGAATAAAGTTCTTTTCACAATGTGTACATGGTACCAGGTCATCTCCATTTGGGAATTTCTGTAATTTTGGAATAATTCTATTTTTTAGTGTATTGATACATGCATCAAATTTCATGATTGCTCAATATCCTACCTTCTATAGGAAGCCTCTCCCAAGTCTTATTAATTCTAGTGCCTTTCCTCTGTTAATTATTTTCTATTTATCTTGTATAGAACTTGTTTGGATATATTTCTTTGCTTGTTGTTTTCCCCATTAGATTGTAAGCTCCTTGAGGACAGGAAAAGGCTTTTGCTTTTCTTTTATCTCCAGTGCTTAGCCCAGAGCTTGATATATAATAGGTGCTTAATTAATGTTTTTTGATTGAACATATTATGAGAGTGCAGATCCACTGGAAGTAAAAAATTCTCCCCCAACTTTTTCTGGTGTGGATGTTTTACAGTCTGATGAAAATACCCATCCTTTACAGACTCAGTTGGTCTATATCTGACAAGTTTAGGTGTAATCTTGAATGAAAAGTGATTTAATCAGGAAAAATGATGTTTCCCCGAACTTTAGTACTCCAGTCTTTTTCTTATCTTACCCATGACAAGCATTTTTTTTTCATAGCAATATTTAGCAGCTATTGATTTTCTCACTATTCTTCCAAAGTTAAGAAGCTTATGCCATACTGTAGACTAAGGAATCAATAACAACCCCTCAAGCTGCCAGACTCTTCTAAAGATTCTTGAAATTTTTTTGAGTACTGATTAGGCTATTTTGAAAGAATACTTTATTAATTGTTTTTTGTTTTTAATCATACTTTTCCTTTGTGCTTTATTTTGAATAATTTCAACAATAAGTCATTGCTAATTAATTATTAATTATAAATGATTTATCTGGAATAATTGTAATCCTCACAATAATATTAATAATACTGTAGATTATTCAAATGATCTTAATAATTATAGAGATAATGATTATAATTAATTATTAATACATAATGTATTTTGAATAGACTTCATCTTAATCATAGCAATTTTAATACTATAGCAAAAGCAACAACTTCTCAAATTGCCAGGTCTCTCTAAATGATTTTTAATTTATTTTTGAGGATTAATTAGGCTATTTTGAAGTAGTATTTTGTCAATTATTTGTGTTTTTTATTTACACTTTCTTTTGTGTTTTATTTTGAATAATCTTTTAAAATTATGGATTTGAATGATCCTTGAAATGCTTGCTTTCCCCAAACCAACAGCCACGACAATATCTTTAACAGTTATTGAAGTATGCTCTTTAAGACTACTTTGGCAATTATGGGAATTGAGTGAACCATACTGATTCAATTCTGGATCTAGCTCAGGTTCCTTTCTATTCAATTATGAGTTGAGTCCAATTTCTATCTTGTGAGAAAACTTTATTCAAATAAGAGAATTGCAAGAAAACTTCATTGCATTGTTTGAACCTAGCCCTGGGTGGCTGGGAAGCTAGACCTTCTCTACCTGTTGTTTAGGGACCCTTAACTAAGGACCTAGGCTATGCTGACCAGAAACCCAGTCAGATCCTAACATTGATGTAAGGAATTTTCTCACAATTATATATCTCAAGCAATCTCAAGTCTTAACTGAAAACTGGCCCTGTATTGGTCAATCGGTTACTGTTTCCTTATTTCTTTGATTGAATAGAGACACTTCTGTTGGGGAGGGAAGAGTGGGTTTTGGTGCGTTCCTGGATGACCCAAGATGGTGTCCCCTACTTGTAAGACACAGGGGAACACTTCCGGCAGACAGGAGAATTAGTGCATGCACTGAAATGTAGATGGTCTACGATGTAGTTGGTGACATCCTTTTTTTCCCATTGGCACCATAGCAGTAACTGTTTGAATCTTTAAGACTAACTCCTTGACTGAGTATAGCCAGAACTTTTCCCTGTGTCTGAGGGGGAAGGACTTCTTTGCCCACACCATATGATAAAGGGGAGGGCTTGAAGGCTGCCTTCTTCCCCTCCTCCCCTTTTAAGCCATGTGACTCTGAAAAATGAGTCTGACTTTTGGCCTTTTCCATTCTTTTCTATTGTATTTGCAAGGGGTGGATATTCCTCCTGAAGAGCATAAACTATATGAATCTGTGAATCCAGGAGTCCAGGTTGGGTGTTGCAACCAGTCATGCAGTGAAGCCCTGAGGAGCAAAGGTCTGGTCATGCTAGCCCAGCAGAGCTTTGGACTTGGAATGGGAGGCACTGTATAGATACTTTATTTTATATAGGAAAAAAACAAATAATTCTATTTCATAATAGAAATAGTTGATAGTTAAATTGGGAACTTAATCTCTCTTCCCTCCCCCAGAGACTGAAGCAATATGTGGGGATTATGCCCCCAATGTGTTAAGGGAAATGCTTGTATGTCTACCCTGAGTTGGGGGAAAGATAGGTCTGCCCTGCAGACAGGGTGACACACTGGTTGCCAGAAGGAAACATTTTACATTTAGTACCAGTAGAAACTGTATCAGAATTATTGTTTGTCTCATATTCTCTCTCTCTTTCCACCCCTCCCATTACTTCCCCCGTTCCCCCCAGCATAGTATACTGAAAAGAGTGACTCAGAAGATGTGGGTTCAAATCCTGTTTCTGTTACTACCTATACAGTCAGTCATGGCCAAGTCACTTAACTTCTGAGAATCAATTCCTCAACGATAAAATAAGGGGTATAGATTATATGAGCTCTAAGATAACTTCTAGTTCTAAGTCTATGACCCCCCATCTTTACTTTTTTATTTTCTTGTTTGATTGTGCTATCTGATTCACTTCCTAATAAATTTTTCTAGTCTATATCCTGGGGGTGTGTGTGTGGGTGCCCTTGAAGTACTGGCAAACTGATTAAAGGGAGGGAAACTGGCTCCCTCTGGTGAAATCTGGTCAAGGTCAGATGTTACCCAAAGTAATTTGGGACTGTCCCAAGTAGTTTGGGACAACATTCTGTCTGTTACTTGGGCAGTAAATCAGTAGCTTTTGGCCCATGGGAATATTCCCTCTTCCTCCAGTATGCTTATCCCTGCCTGTGAGATTATTTTATGACTGTGGCAATAGCCTCTAGGAGGGAAGGCTGTATACTTGGAGACCATGACTAGTGAGTATGAGCTCTGCTTTCCCTATTTTATTTTGAGTCAAGTAGAGTGAATTACATAAGGCAAGCTGTCATAGATGGGTTGTGGTCTTCACTGGAGATCTCATGATACTATCTTTTCTCCCTAAACTCACCTCTTTTCCAAACTTTACTGATATAGCTGAAGGCACCATCATCCTGTCATCCAGGTGTACAACCTCGGTGTGATTCTTATTACCTTGCTCTTCCTTATGTCAGATGACCAACCGATTGCCATATCTTGTCATTTCTATCTTTGAAACATGTTAGATATGTCCCCTTCTTTCTCCTCACAGGAACTCTTGCTATAGCCCCCTAATTGGTCTCCATGAATCAATCAAGTTTCTCCCCACTGCAAACTGTCCTCCATACAGTTGCCAAGGTGGTTTTCCCAAAGTGAGAGTCCGACCATATAACCACTTTCTCAGTAAACTCTAGTAGCTCCCTTTTGATTCTAGAGTCAAATATTTTTTTACTTTTATCTCATCTTTTAAAAACATTTTTGGTATAGGTTCTATAATGTCTGTAGTTATAGTGGTATTAATAAGTAAATATATACATGTTAAAGAGATATGCTTATTATAATTTTTTCCTTCCAGGAGTATATGGTCCAAAATATTTTGAGATCACTGACCTGGAGAATAAGGTTTGAGGAGCAGATAGGGACCAGAAGTGGAGAGTGTTAAATTCTAGGTTAAGGAGTTTGGATTTTATTCTGCAGGCAAAAAGAAAGACATTGAATTTCTTTTTCTTTTTTATGAGTCTGACAAGTAATCACTCTCACATAAAGCACAGCCCACAGAAAATCATGTCTTTTCTACGAAATAACAGCTCTGTCTTGTTTCTTCTTAGGATAGTGCTGCCAAAGACTTTTAAAGCCTTACTGCTTTTTTTTTTTTTTTTGCAGCTTTAGGTAGTAATGGGTTTGTCAGGAGAATGAGTGAATGTGTGACCAATTTAGAAAAATTGGTAGAGTCTGGAGAAAATTAAGTGGAAGGTCTAATCTAGGTCATACTTTTGCAATAGGACAACTGAGACATTCATCAGGCTTTTTGCTTTCTGATGCCTATCCTTTTTACTAGCAAAGAGGTGTATATCAGAGGTGGTAGAATGGGGGATGTGATTGACAGTTGAAACTTTGAAAAAAACTATGCCCTCCTCTATTTTAATGAAGTATAATATTATGTAGAGTTAGGAGAAGACACATAACATATAGTTTCCTTCTTTGCCTTAAACAATTAAATAACATAGTGTTTCCTTCTTCATAAAATAGAGTCATACCTTCAGACCTGGGAGGCATCTTAGAAATCAGTAATTCAATGGTGTAATGGAAGGAGCAACAGATTTGGAGTCAGACCACAGGGTTCAAGTACCAGCTTGTCCCTGGCCCTTTCTGGACCTCAGTTTCATCTGTTGTAAAATAAAAGGGTCTCTAATAACTCTTAATTAGGTGTAGACATTTCCTGGAAAGTTGGCATCAGCACTTGTTGGAATCAGAAGACCTGGGTTCACATCCAGACCTGCTGCTTACTCCCTCATCATTTTGATCCTCAGTTTCTTTTTTTTCCCTTTTTCTTTTTTGGAGGGCAATTGGGGTTAAGTGACTTGCCCAGGGTCACACAGCTAGTGTTAAGTGTCTGAGGTCAGATTTGAACTCAGGTCCTCTTGACTCCAGGGCCAATGCTCTATTCACTGCACAACCTAGCTTCCCCTACTCTCAGTTTCTTCATTCAAAAAAAATCTGAAGGTTACGTTATATATCCTCTAGAGGTCCTTCTAACTCTAGAGGATCTGAGTAGCCCAGCAAAGAGTTGGAAAAACTGGTCTGAAGGTCAGAGGCTAGTTTAGGTCTAGGGATATAGATGTGGGAGTTATCTTCATGGAAGATATAATTGAAGCAGTGGAAATGAATGAGGTTGTCCAGGTGTGATGGTAAGGGAATTTGAAGATCTTCCCTGTTCCTTAATGGGCCTCACTTGGAACCCAACAAGAGAAGCTTGCTTAGGGGAGTCTTGTTTTTCAGGAAGGCACATACCTTTTGTTACTTTGTAATTAGGCAGTGGGTCAACAAGGTTGTGATGTTCTCTGACCCTGGAGAAGGCTATATATATATACCCTGAGGGGAGATTTTGCTTTGGAGCTCATTCGTGGGAAGAGTTGCATGGTTTGGCCAGATGAGACTCTGGATAGCTGTTGAGCCCCCCAACTTTGAAAACCCAGATGTTAGTGCTTTTCTCTCTGGTAACTAACTATGTATGTCTGTAATGGTCAGACAGCTAGAGGCCCTGTCTGTTGAACTGTGTTATTTTCTCTGTCTATATTTTTTGTCTGCTTGTAATTTGTTTTTATTTTCTTTGATGTTCAGGGTGCTAACTTTTCCCCCTGAACTAAGTAAATTATATGTATTTGATTAAAGTAAGATTGTTAATGCTTTTTGAGTTGTTTTCCTTTAGAAAAGCAGATAAAAAAATCTGTGCTAGCAGCCATCCTGGCTATGCCAGGCTACAAGCACCCTGTCACACCAGGGAAAGTATATGGAGAGGAAAACTATAGAACCTTGGGGAGTTACATACTTATGGGGGCAGAAGAAATAAGAGCTAATGAAGGAAAAGAGGGAATGAGTAGTGTGAAAGTGAGGAGAAGTAGGAAGATTTGGTCAATCAATCATTCAGTAAGCTCCTTCTGTATGCCAGGGGCTGTGCTTTATGCCAGTGATACAAATACAAAAAAGTGAAACAATTCAAGAAGCTTACATTCTATTGGAAAAATGTGGTGTTGTAAAAGCCAGTGGAGAGCATGCTAAAAACAAAGGAATGCAAAAAGGTTAAGGAAAGATAGGACTGAAAAAAATCACTTAAATCAGCAATTAAGAAGTTAATTGGTTAAGGGATTATTATCTTCTTCCTAAGGTCTTTTTCTCCTTAAGCAGAGATAGGGTTGCAATTTTAGACACAAGCATCCTCCTCTTAGTCTATTCTGGACAAGTTCTTGTCTAGAAAATAGACTAGCTCAGACAAATACTCTGACTCTGTCCTGTGTCCAATTGACACAGACTAGTATCTCCCCACATTGAGTCTCCCCAAGTGACTTAGTAGTCAGAAATATCTTGTGTTAGTGGCTAAGACTGACCTAGAGGGAGCTATACCAACTCACATACAAGGTTAGCTATAGGTGGAACCCTTGGCATTGAAGGTGCTGAGCTCTTCAAAGCACACTGTCCTGCATGACATTCTGATTATAGAAACGTAAGGAATTCCCAGGTGCAATAACTTCACCACCAATGATGGGGAAGCTTAAGAGTTTGGGAGGGGGGGTGGAGCATGAGATCATTTAGGATTGGATGAATCCCCAGTGCCAGCTTGGGTCTTTCGGTAGGGGGTCATGACAAATAAATGACCGCATTTTAACTAAGCCAATTTCGAGACTGCTTTCAGGCTGCTCTGTTTCTGTGCCTGATTCCTTCAAGGCTTCAAGCTGTGCTAACTAGTTCTGTTGACTGTAACTGATCGATGAATAAATTATTGTTGAATTAAATTGAATCAAATTGGTGGGCATACCACTTGTACAGCAGATTGCATAATTCTGTGGTTCTGTGCTTCAGGGCATCTTCTTCTTGGCAGCAGCAAGGAGTGGTATTTGGTGACCTTAGAGAAAACAGTTTCAGCAAAGAAGTGAGACAGAAGAGAGATTGCCAGGGGCTGAAGAGCCAGGGGGTATGGAGGAATCAGAGGTAGTGAATATAGATAACTCTTTCAGAAGTCTGATTGTAAAAGAGAAAAGATACAAACATAACTAATTAGGGTTATAAAGATTGTATAAAGGTATTTTTAGGATTAGGCAGATGGTTATGTTAAGGAATCAGGTGCAGAAGAAGAGAAAAAAATAATAATTACTCTCTGTGCCTATGTAGCCCTTAAGGTTTACAAAGGCTTTGGGACAGGTAAACAGCTTACTGAATAGAGTACTGGTCTTGGAGTCAGAAAGATTTGAGATCAAATCCAGCCTCAGACACTTATTAGCTATGTGACCCTGGGCAAGTCACTTAACCTCTCTTTGCTTTAATCCACTAAAGAAGGGAATGGCAAACCACTCCAGTGTCTTTGTCAAGAAAACCCCATGGACAGTATGGTCCATGGTCTAATGGAAGAGTTGGATGTGACTGAATGGTTGAACAGCAGCAACCTAGGAGACAGGAGCGACTAGTTTAGGTAGACTAGTTTAAGGAAATTCAGTGATTACAAGGGTAAATTACTAAGAGGTAGACATGCGTGGAGGATGGAGGGGCAGCCTTAGGATAAGGAAGGCATATGGGTTCAAAGAATCCTGGCTCTAGGACCCTGGAGAAGTCACCTATACTCAGTGAGCATCTCATATTTTCTCTATAACTCTAAGTTACAAGTAGCTGATCTGCATCAATTAGAGGGTGTTTTTACACCAGTCATTTTCTCTACTGGTTATTCTACAGGTCTGACCTCCCTCTAAAAAAATTTGGTCTATGATTTAGAAAGATTAAGAGAACCTTAGCCCTCACATCTTTATCTTTAGGGATGAGACTTCAGAGGTACTCTCTTATCTTACCCATGAAAGAGCTGAGGCCAGAAAAAGATTAAATGAATTTCCTTAGGTCACACTGGTAATTAGCAAAAGAACTAGTATTCAGACTTGGATCCCTTGACTCCAAGTCCAATGTTCTTTCCACTGTAGCCTACAAAGGGAATTTGTAGTCTACCAACGGTAGTTGCTTTCTTTTATGCCTAAATATGGATTGCCACACCACAGTCCTGGATAGGTTTTAAAAGGAGGTTTAACTGGAACCAAAAGGAACAATGATGGGCAAAGTGGCCAGATCAGATTGTGTATATGGAGGAGATCAGTGCTGGATGTGAAACTTTTGTGATGGCATTGAAGAGTCAATACAGAAGGCATCTCCAGCAGGAGAAGTTATATATCAAAGGTATAGAAAAAAATCTGAATCTATTAATACTGAAAAAGAATGATTGAGAAAACAACAGTAACTACTGGCCCATATGCTTAATTGCCCACCTATACCAAATATTCTTTACATGAATTGAGGGATGATAATTTACAGTCAATAACAATTCACATTTCTTTAGAATTTTAAGGTTTATGAAGTACTGTCCTTACACCAGCCCTGTGAGGAAGAAAGTACAAGTGTTATTATCTCTATTTTACAGAAAAGGAGACATGCAGAGAGGAAAAGTGATTTTCCTGAGATAGCACAGAGGAGGGAATTAGTACAGTTAGTTTGTACAGTTAACCAGTACAGTTAGTGCTTTTACAGAGGATAAAAGCCAAAGCTCTAATTTGGACCCATCTCTTGATTCTGGGTTTGGTTCTTTTTCCACTACTACCTAACCCTTCAAGCTGGTTCAAGGAAAGAAGTCTATTCCCCCTGACTTACTTAAGAATCATGTCATACTACCAAAATGTACTGCTAAAGCAGTTTTTCTAAGTGTAACATATTGCTGCATCACCCATCTTATATACCATTCCATTAATATGTAACTACGCTCACATAATTGTGGTTAAGACATATTTGAAAAGCTCATGAGAAAGTAGATGGTAATTGAGAGTTTTAAGAGATGCCAAAGGAACATATGGAAGGGAATAGATTATAAAATAAGACTGATGGATAATCAGTGTACTTGTAACTATGCATGTTTGGAGATGAAAAAGTCAGCATGCTATAATAGATGACTGGATTTGGAATTCAGAAGACCTGGCTTATCATTTACTAGCTGTGTACCCTTAGGTCAATCTGAATTTCAGTTTATCTCTGTACAGTGAGGAGGTTGGGTTACATTAAACAGCAAGGTGGTTTAAGTGGCATTAGTTCTGGATCTGGAGTTAGAAGACCTAGGTTTGAATAGCTATTCCGTGACTTAGTACCTATGTGACCTTGGAGCAGGTAGGTAACCTTTCCAGACTTCAATACCAGCATCTAGAAAAGGAGGTGGTTTGTCTCTAGGCCTCTTCCATCTCTTTAAGGTCTATTCCATCCTTAGGATTCTATGACTTTATGGAAATACTAGGTTATACACAGTGTAGGGTGGAATCTCTGTGATCATCTAGTACATTTTTGGGCAACTCAGCTCATTGATTAAGTACCTTCTATGTGCAAAGTCTAGAGGCAGCACATAGTAGTGTATGGCGGATTACCTGTGTTGATGTCTTCTCTTGCCTTCCCTGTCTCTGCCATCTATGAGTTGTGGGACTTTGGGTAAGTCAGTTAATATCTTGGTGTTCCAGTCATCTCTTGACATTCTGCTTCAGTAGAAGGAATTTCCTTGCTTTGGAAGGGAAAAAAAGCATGAAAAACTAAAGGGAGAAACAGAGAGAGAGAGAGAGAGAGAGAGAGAGAGAGAGGCTCACTTAGTGGGTTCTGAGGTACCTATTAGTGAAAGATAAACTAATTTTGTCATATACTACTTAGCTTGTTTGTTTTAGAATATTATGACTATCTACTGTTCACAGTTCTTCAAATATACCTTACCCTTTAGGGGTTGGGAAGTTTTCTTCAAGGGCACTTTGGGGAGTTCCATTTGAATAGGACTGACATGGGAAACTTTGAGGGGAAAATTTTCCTGTACTTCATTGGCAGTGGCTAGGGCAACAGTGTCCTGTGGGACCAGATGAAGTCAAGCTGAAGGTTGAAACTTCCACATACCTGGTAGCTGAGGTGGGTAATGCTCCCTGAGGTGAAATTATTTTTAGCTACCAAATGCTGGGCATTTGTCAGATGACTTGTGGGGCGGGTCATATGCATTTCTTACATTTTCCCAATGGTTTGAGGCAGTATGGGAGCAGCTGGAGCTGGTCTGCCCATGAAAATTCTTCATAAAGGCAAATGGAAATTCCATGCTTAGCTTTGGAAAGGTAGATGGGACCTTATTTTTTGTTTACATCATGCTTGTGCTGATGTGATATAGAGGGAAAAGTTTTCAGTGGGAACTGGAAAAGGAAAATTAAGTGTGATGTGGCTATACGGATTTTTCTCAAATTCATAAAATGACTATTTAAATCAAAAACAGGGGTAAAGGTGATGATAAAGGAAATGTAGCTTTTTAAAAGAGTAAAATATTTGAAAGAGCCATACAACGGAAGTACCAGTCAATATGTCTTTGTTTTTATTATCTTCCTTTCTTAATTGGATGCTATTTTAAAGCAAATATCTTTTGTCTCAAAATTTTCACCCCGAGTCACTAAAACTCAATTTCCTCTAAATCATACCAATTAGGAGATACAGAAAAGTCATTAATCTGATTCTTAATTTACCTGGAGACCCATTTTTTATTTTAAGGCACTTGAATATAAAGTATAGAGTCCCCTATATTTTAGTGATGAGAAGCATAAAAAGTTACCATCAGATCTGGCTGTACTTAAATAAAATTAATTTGTGAGATACCAAAGGCTTTTTTCTTCATTACTTTGTGGTTTCTGGGAAACTATCCAATCCCTCTCTGTATGTTTGGCTACTGAAAACTAAAACCATCAAAAAACTTTCAAGGGCTTAGCCATTGGTGTTTGAAGTGATGTAAATATTAGGCCTGTGTCCTCTGCACAAGAAGAGGCTGATTCTAGCACTACAGGATGTTCGGTGATGGATCTAACTTCCTTATTTTACAGGTAAGGATCAAGGTCATGAAGATAGCAAGGAGAACTTGGATTCAGACTCAGATTTCTGATTCCAAATTCCATAAATTCTTTGGTTGTTCCACTGTGTTACGTTGTGTCTCAGGGTGAGCTCATGCAAATGGTAAGGTAAGGAGCTTTCTAGGCCCTTTCAGTGTGTTCAGGTATTCAATGATAGTGAAGGTGCAGAGCTCTTGGTATTCAGATCTTGAACAAGGAGTGAACGTGGTCAATAGGAAATAAATCCTGAATACTTTTGAGAGAAATGATTATTAATAACCAATAATTTGGGGAGATCCAGAGTTCCCCCTTTTTCTAAGTCTTCATTTCAAAAGCTCCTTCTCTAAAGGCTAAACTAACTTTTTCCTCACTCATGGTTAGAGCCCACCCAACTTACAAGGAATGTGATCTAAGGTGAATTCCTGCCTATTGTATTCCATCCAAGCAAGTTTGTCAAGTAGTGGAGGTAGATCCTGTGTCTAGATTGCCCAAGGCTGGGTGTAGAGATAGTCTTTTTGTCCAAGAGTGACATCATGTCACTCTCTCAGCCTCGCATTGGAATGAGCCCATTTCTCATTATAATATTCATTCTCTCATTAATTGTTAACCAATTAGAGTTGATTGCCATCCTCTGGAATACCCACTTTTCCAAAATTATATAAACCATGAGCCTGCAGTCATGATTGTTTTTCATATTTGAGAGTGACACTGGCCTCTTTTTATTAATACAAGGCTGGCATTATCAATAAAATGATTAATTACCCAGAAATGATGTCTCTTGAACTTTTTAAGCATCACACTTTACCCTATGTACAGTCTTAGTTCCTCTTTTTTTGTAGGGGAGGGTCCTGCTCAAGTTTTGTGTGCTGTGGTGGTGGTAGTAGTTGTAGGGGTATTGGTTCTTGCCAGCCAATACGTGGGGTCAAAATTACATTACCAAAAGACTGCAGGCTCATTCTCCTTGTCTTTCAGGGGCAATCATAAAAGAGAAAGCAAAGGAACTTCATTTCTCCATTCTTATAAACTCGTTCTCCAAAGTTTTATTAGGGGTTATTAGACTGAAAATGCCATAATATTCAACAGTGTGCTTTAGCAGCCATGAAATCTTAGGTGACAAAAATAGAGGTACAAGGGTCCAGGACCTTGCAGGTGATAACATGGTCCATCTTGTATTCAGTTCTGGGCACCATATTTTAGGAAGGACATTGATAAGCTACAGAGCAGCCTAAAAAGAGTAAATTAAAATGGTGAAGGTCCTCCAGTTTAGGCCACACAAAGATTAGTTGGAAGACTTGGGAATGTTCAGTTTAGATAACAGAAGACTTGGGGGCATGATTATTGTCTTCAAGCTTTTGAAAGACTCTAATTTAGAAGAAGGACTAGATTAATTATGTTTGGCTTAGGAGGGCAGAACAAGGAGCAATAGGTGGAAGTCCAAAGAGGTAACTTTAGATCTGATTGTGGGATAAATTCCGTAACAATTAGAGATGACCATAAGTGAAATTGCTTAGCGTGGGGGATTATGGGTGCATGCTCCACAACTGGCAATCTTCATGCAAAAGTTAGGTGATCATTAATTGGGTAAGCTATAGATAAAATTTTTAGTCAATTTCTTTAATGCTTGCTGGTTTGGACTGGATTCTGTGAAGACTATGGAAAGAAGAATCAGGTTGATACACTCATAAGTTTAATTATATATACTTTAATTATATATAATATATATCATGTTTGTGACATGTATAATTATATATACATAATGTTGCATATGTATGTGTATATATACGTATGCATTATATATATAAAATTATATATATTTCATAGCTTTCTTTTCTAGGTACATAGCTAGGCCCCCTGAATATGATGATAACACTTTGTATACATTATCTCATTTAAATCTCACAATGACCCTGTAAGGTAGGAATTGAAGGTATCATTACCCCCATTTTACAGAGGAAATTGAGGCTGAGAGGTTGCATCTTGCTGGTGGTCCCACATTTAAAAAAAATATAATTTTATTATATTTTTAGTTAATAATCATTTATTTTCATTTTCTTCCCCTCTCATTTTTTCTCTCCCAATTTAGCAATAAAAAAGAAAATTTTTATCATAAATATGTATACAAAGTCAGAAAAAATAAACTCATATTGGTCATGCCAAAAAAAGTGACTCATTTTGCTTCTTGTGTATATCACTTTTCTGTCAGGAGATGGGTCACATTCTTCACCATGGGACCGCTGTAATTTTGGTTTTTCTTTCCACTGATCAGAGTTCTTGAGTTGTTCAAAGTCTTTTTTTTAGATATAATGTAATAATATTGTATCATACAAATTAAAAATAGTTATAATTTGTACACTATGGCACAATGCTGGGTTTATAGTTGGCACTTAATAAATGCTTATTGACTGACAAATTATCCTCTTGTTTTGTTCACTTCATTCTGTATCAGTGCACACAAGTAGTCTCAATTTTCTCTGAAACTTTCCAGTTTATTGTTTCTTATAGTGAAACAATATTCTACTTCATTCACATTCCACAATTTGTTCAGCCATTCTTGAATAGAGAGATAACTCCTTAAGGTTTCCTACCTTTAAAATTTTTACTATGAAAAGAGGTGCTATAAATATGTTTGTACTTATGGATCCATTTTTTCTTTCTTTGACATCTTTGGGGGTATAGGACTAGTAGTTATTACTGGGTCAAAGAGTAGATACACTTTAGTCACTTTTGGGGGGGGGGTTATAGCTCTAAATTGGCATGGCTGCCATGGTCACACATTAATAAATATCAGAGATAGGATTTGACCCCAGATCTTCCTAATTCCAAGTACAGGACGCTATTTACTCTGCAAACCTACCTCTGCTAGCTTGTGAATGTACTATCTCTATACATTGAAACACATTTTTTCCAAGTGATCGGCAATATTATCACTGATAGGTTATGCTGGAGGGATGTTTGTAGAATGAAAACCTTTCTCAATCCCCAAACTTCCTTCTTTTTAATGGTGGGCACAAAGAGCCATCAGGGGGCAATGAATTTCACACGTGGTTTCTGGGAAGTAACCGAGACCATAAAACTTTAATGATTTTCTTGGTTCCTTTTCTACAAGAAGAAAAACATATGATTCATCTTTGCCATAGTTCAAAGTATAAGAGGGTTCAAGTCGTTTATTGCACAGATCTTCCATCGACAGTTTTTATGTTATTTGTGGCCTCTTTTTTTTTAAAGGAAGGTAAAATCCCAAATCCATAACAACTGTGGACACATTTACTAGTCCTTATGTTCACAGAAAAAGTACTGGAATTTAGATTCGATAACGGGGAACACAACATCCTCAATTTATAAATTCCCTGTCCACATCTAGACAGCTATAATTGATTTTTCTTTAATTTTTCTAATGTTGGGAGCAGAAGACCATACTACCTAAGCAACAAAGTCTGAAGGCTGAGCACACATAATAAAATAAGACTGACAGCAAAAATTAATCTAATATATAGTTAATCATATACTTGCTTGTTATAATGCTCCATGATGATTAAACAAATGAGGATTTCATTCATGTATATTTATAAAGCCGTTTGCTAACCTTAAAATGCAATATAAATGTTGGTGTTACTATTACTCATATAAATCACTATGATTTGGGTGAAACTGGGTCTTTAATTTCATTAGTATGGGGAACTCCTGCAGAGGAAACTCCTATTACCAATGTAAATATCCACACCTTCTCTACAACTTATAGAGTTCTCTGGGATATGGAGAAGTTAAGTGACTTGTCTAGGGTCACACAACTAAGAAATATCTAAGGCTGGATTTGAACTCAGGTCTTCCTGACTCCAGACCTGACACTGTCCACTGTCAGTTGTTGTTCAGTTGCTTCAGTCATGTCCAATCCTTTGTGACCCATTTGGGGTTTTCTTGTTGAAGATATTGGACTCATTTGTCGTTTCCTTCTCTAGTAGATCTATTTTTCCAGGCAATCAGAGGTTAAGTGACTTGCCCAGGGTCACACAACTAAGAAGTGTCTGAGGCTGGATTTGAACTCAGGTCTTTCTGACTCCAGACGTAACACTGTCCACTGTGCCACCTAGCTCCTAGATCATTAATTATTTAATAAATTATACAATCACCTACCCTATATCTTTACATCTTAGGCAGAAAGATAGTATGAGAGATTTTGTTAGGTGCTTTGTTAAGATCTTGGTAAACTATATTTAAAATATTAACCCTCACATGGCAGTTTGGTAATCCTGTCAATAAAGTAGGAAAACCTCTAATTTATACCTGACAGGAATGCATAATGAAGACAGGAATATCCCACCTTCTGCACGAAGCCTTTGCTGGTTACAGTCAATGCTAGTGCTTTATTTGCCAGTTCATATATCATTGTTTGTATGTTGTTTTCCCCGTTAGAAGGTGAGCCCCAAGGGCAGCGAATCTTTTTTGCCTTTCTTTGTATTTCTAGTGCGTATTACAGTACTTGGAATGTAGGAGGTGCTTAATGAATGCTTATGAACTGACTGCTGGTAAGGACAAAGTTCCACCCAGTGTTGCAGTGTCAGAAGCATGAGTTGCTCCAGAAGTATGTGTTTTGGCCATCTATGTTGTCTACATGTATGCCTTACTGTGCATATTCCTTGGTCATATGTGTTCTTTTCTCCATTGCTTCTTTGGGAGTCTGATATGTGTCTCTTTGTGGATAAGAGAGAAATCTCCACCCCGCCCCTTATCATGCTATGCCACTTGTTTAAGCCTTGCTTATTTTGAACTAATGTTCAAATGTTTGAACTAATGTCTGGCTCTCTAGTAAAAGAGACACACTGGTCTTTTTAGCAGCAATTTAAACCCTCTAGTGTTCAGAAAGGTGGGGAAGGGAAGAGAGGTTGGTGAGAAGAGATAGCACAGGAAACCATTGAAGGTTGGCATGACCTTTTCTTGATGAAGCCATCCTGACTCTATTGAGCACCATTTTTTGAAATCTTCATAAATCATCCACTTCGTAGTACATTCCAGAATTCTGTCAGGACTTGAAGTCAAATTCATAGACATAAAGCTTACACAGTCTACTCTTTTCCCTTTATGAATATCAGAGTGACACTTGACCTTCTCCAGCCTTGTAGCACTTCTCCTGTTCTCCTCAATCTTTGAAAGATCAGTTTATTAGTCAGAATTCTAAAGCATCTACTGTGTTCCTAGAACTGTGATAGGCATTGCAGATAGGAAAAAAAAAGAACCCTACCCTCAGCAAGCTTACATTCTATTGGGGAGAAAGTATTTATGTATAGAAACACAGAATAAACATACACAGGATAAAAATGAGGTAGTTAAATACAAGGTATTTAAAAAAGGAGAGGACTATCAGTTGGGGGCATTAGGAAAAGTTTTGTGTAGAAGGTGATGATGGAGCCAAGCCTTGAAGAAAGGAAGGGATTCTGAAGGTGGGGAAGGAGTGCATGCCAAGTGTAATCAGCAGGTGGCACTGTCTGACCAGCCTTAGAACAGGGGTCCTTAATTCGTGTGTGTGTGTGTGTGTGTGTGTGTGTGTGTGTGTGTGTGTGTATGTGTGTTTATGTTTGTCTTTGCTTTGGCACTTGGCAGAACTCTGTACTCTTTAGAATACTGTTTCTAAGAGGGTAAAATAAAATACACACATGTGTGTATGTGTATGTGTATATATATGTATATATGAAATTGCAAAGAAAATAATTACTTTGAAATACAGTTATCATTTTAAAAAATCCTGCGAGGTTAACCCTGGTTTAAATATCTCTGATTTAGAAGTTTCAGGCAGACTGAAGCTCTAGTTCCTGAGAGGCCAATACTTGACATTACTACCCCAAAGTTGAAAGGGAAGTGACTAAACAGAAAAATGGTTTGGAACCTGACTTCTAAAACATTCCATGACTTTGAAATGCATTTCTTCTCCCAATACTTCAGGAGACAGAGGGAAAAACTAGAGAGTCATTATGACCTGATTCAATTTTTTTTTATTATTTACCTTACATTCTCCTTTCATTAAATTCCCTTTACTCTTGTAAAAAAAAAAAAAAAAAAGAAGTTTCGGGTAGAGAGCTAAACCAAAGAAGAAGTTCTTACTTCCTTACTTCCTCTGCCCCTTCTACCCGTTGGAATTTTGTTTTTGGCCATTCTTCCCAGATCATATATTTCCCCTCCAAGGTTGAACTACTCCTTGGTGCTACTACACTAATTCCGTTGGCCACGCTTGAGGAGAAAACACAGCTGGGGAAGAGAATGTGGTTCATGTGTAGCCACTTCCCTTAGCAGACCACTTTAGCTACTTGGCTTATGGTTTTTAACTTGAAAGGCAGAAGATAAACTCCAGATCTAGTTTAAATTCTGTTTCTGGGGAATTTGTAAAAAAGTAATGATCAAGTTTGTAAGAGCTTTTATCGTAAATTAGAGCTCCAAAGTTAAGATAAAACAGCAAAGTCTAGCTATTCTAAATAGGGGTTGGACCTCTGTCTTCCCTTCCTCACCCATCCCAGTCATTCACTACCCCATTCTGGTCTCCCATCCCCATTAACAAGTGAATAACAGACATGAATTACATGGAAGTTATGATGACCAGTCTTAATTTTATATCACAAGGGAAACAAACAACCTCAAAGGCACTATGAAAAGTCAGAAATTAGGAACAGTTTAAAGAATAAGAAAGTCATGAAGTAAATGCCTTTAATCTGTAGGCAGGGTGGGAAGAAATTTAAAATGTCGCCATTAAAAATGGCCACATCCTCCTTTTAGGTATTTGAAGAGACAACGTTGACAAGCCAAGAAAGGGCTTCTTGAAGCATCTCTCTCTGTCACCACCAGACTACAACCTACCATCATGCCAGTACTGCTCCTTCTGTGGTGCCAATATCTCCTCCTATCCCTCTGTGTCCCTGTATACCCTTTTTTTTTCTTTTGAGGCAGTTGGGGTTAAATGACTTACCCAAGATCACAGAGCTAGTAAGTGTCTGAGGCTGGATTTGAACTCACCAGGGCTGGCCACCTAACTGTTCCCCCCTCCCCTGCCCCTATACACTCTTAAAAGAGTCACTCCTGGGATAGGAAGAACTCAAAGCTATCTGTCCTGGGATTTTAATTCCCAGAATTCCTCTTGTCAGGTCTTAGAGCCTCTCAGTTCTCTCCCAGGACAAGGACAAAAACAACCTTTCTCCTTAAGACATAATCATTCTTTTGCTTTGGGAAGAGTTCCAAATTGACCTACAGACTTCATCCTCAGGTATATTTCTCCTTGACAAGGTAATAATGGAATGAGTATGACATAGTTATGGAGGCCAGTCAGAGCCAAGGAACAGAGACAGAAGATGGTGTGCCATAAAGACCAGTTTGGCTGGAATGTGGAATGGGAGAAGGGGAGTAATGCATACAGATGCTGGAAAGATAGATTGGGATCAAGTTGTGAAGAAGGGACTTAAAAACCAAACACAGGAGCCTGTGGTATGGTAATCCCATCCACCTGTTCTTTCAGTACCCTAGGCTGTAATTCATCTGGGCCTCATGACTTACAATTCATTAAGAGCAGCTTGGTGCCCTCCTACTTTCTCTACTTTTCATGGCCTTAACTCTCTCTTTGCCACATTTCTTTCGGTCATTTCCAATCCAAAGCATTGTTCTTAGCAGAGAAATTAGAAGCAAAGCAACAGCTGAGGATTCCCTCCTCCCCAATATAGCCAAAAAATCCACTCCCTTTTTGTTAGCATTTGTTTCTAGCCTCCATTTGTTCCCAGCTTTTTGTTCATGATAGTATTCTTACGGAATCCTATGAGGCTTTTGTGTTCACCCTTCGGTACTTGGACTTTTCAGAGCTGCTCATCCACCTTTGGTGTCCACCTGGCACTCCACTCTCATCTATGGCTCCAAGAAGTTGTAGCATACACAGCAGTCCTATCCTGGTAAACTGTCTCAGCAGACAGGCTAAACCAGATTGAGAGTAAACTGATGGGCCTCAAATCTGTCAGTGAGTTAGGGGGGTGTCTACCTCAAGCATGTGAAGACTT
>CM053592.1:72691339-72711743 GCA_028646515.1 Pseudochirops corinnae | reverse complement strand
GAACTTAATTACAAAGTTAGAAAGAAAAAAAGCATGTCATGTGCATAGCAGAACATAAGAAAGGATTCAAAATATTTAACAATAAATTTTCATTTCAAGAAAGACTATGTTGTTGTGTTGGGAACTGTCCATTTTCTCTTTACTTCCTTATGAATTTTCTTTTGTTCTCTGCTGTGCACTTTTTAAATTTTCCTCTTCCCCCCCCCAAACTCCTCCCCCAAAGGCCATAATAAAGTTTAGATATGCTTCTCTACAGCTATAAATATATACATACCCTCTCCCACCCCCAAAAGGGTACAATAAAGTTTAGATATGTTTCTCTATAGGTGTACATATATATGTGTGTGTGTGTGTGTGTGTGTGTGTGTGTGTGTGTGTGTGTGTATATAAATATACATATACTTTCCCAAACCTATTCTACTCCTGATCTTTGTTTTTATGTAAGTGCATATCTCCTGCCTCCCCTACTTTACTTCTACCCACTACTTTGCCCTCCTATGATCCTTCCAAGGATCCCTCTCCTATCCTCCCATTCCCATAAATCTAAACACCCTTTTATATCCCCTATTTACCTATTCCCTCACCTTCCCCTCTAAAGATCCCTCTCTTGTCCTCTTCCCTCTCCCTATGCCCTACCCTTTTATTTCTTCTGAACTTAAAAGACTTTTATACTCTTCTAAATATATATGTACTGTTAGAATATATATGTACTGTTTTTTTGTGGGACAATTTGACACTTATCTAACTGTGTGACCTTGGGCAAGTCACTTAACCACAATTGTCTTGCCTTCCCCCTCCAAAAATAAATTTTTAAAAATACCTAGTTGGCAGCTAGTTAGTGGTGAAGGACTGAATAGAGAGACAGACTATGGCTAGATATAAAGATCTGGGATCTGAGGACAGATATTGCTCATCTACATAAAGGCAACTAAATTCATGGGAGTTGGTGACATAACCAAGGGAGTATAAGGAGAAGAGAAAGGGCCCCGAATAGTGACTGAAGTGACAGGCTATAGATGATTACTCCAGGAACAATAAGAGAGTCTTATACTCATTCTTGATGAAAATAGATTACCAGAACTACCAGCCCTCCTTCTTCATCTAATTCCTCTATAACAATTCTTCCTCTTGCACCTCATTTGCATAAAATAATTACTCTTTTAAGTTGTTCCTAAATGGTTTTACTTTTAAAATTCATATTATACTCAGGTTTACCCCAATCTTTCTTATGAGCTACCCAATTATTAATAAGAATCTTAGACACACATTTTACAATTTATATATATAAAAAGTAAACAATTTGTCCTTATGGATCCCTTGTTATCAGTCTTTATTATGAGCCTTATATTTCTCTTGATTCTTATATGTAGAAACTTCTATTAAGTTCAGGATTTTTTAAAACAAAGTCTTGAAAGTCTGAGAGTTTATCAAATGTCCATTTTTTTTATTCAAGATAATACTTAACTTTGCAGGGTACAATAATTTTGGCCGGAGCCCCAGTTCTTTTGCTCTTCAATATGTTGTGTTCCAAGACCTGCGGTCTTTAAAGTCTCTGTGGCTAGGTTTTGTATAATTCTAATGACGGCACCTTCATGTTTAAATTGTTTTAATCTTGATGTTTTTAATATTTTTTCCTTGAGCTGGGTTTTTGGAATTTGCCTATTATATTCCTATGAGTTTTCCTCATAGGATCTCTTTTAAGTGGTGATCAATGGATTTTTTTCAATTTCTACTTTCCCCCCTTGTTCTAATGCTTCAAGACAATTTTATTTAATTATTTCTTGTATTATTGCAGTGGTTCTCAACCTGTGGGTCGCAACTCCTTTGGGGATAGAATGACCCTTTAATAGGGGTCGCCTAAGACCATCGGAAAAAGCATATTTCCAATGGTCTTAGCAACCGAGACACCGCTCCTCTATCTGTCTCCAGGCAGGTCCATCCACATGCAGATACACCCAGATATGCCCACAAACAAGTATTAAAGGGTCGCAGTATTAGGAAGGTTGAGAACCACTGTATTATTGTATCAAGATTCTTTTTTGGATTGTAACTTTCAGTTAGTGCAATTATTTTTATATTTTCTTTTCTTGATCTATTCTCCAAATCTGTTGTTTTTCTTATAAGATTTCATTTTCTCTCCTATTTTTTCATTATTTATATTTTGTTTTATCACTTCTTGATCTCTTCTAATTTCACTGACTTTACTTTGCCCAATTCTAATTTTCAAGGTGCCATTTTCTTCCTTTTCTAATTGGTTGACTTTCCTTTCATACACTTCTGTTGTTTTTATGGATTATTCTTGTTTTTAAATTTTTTTAGTTTGTCCTTCATTTCTGTCATTTGATTTTTAAAGTCTTTTTAAAGATCGTCTATGAATTCTTTTTGGGCAGCTGTCCATTTTATGTTACTCTTTGGGGGTTTCTTTACTTCAATATCCTCCTCTGAAGATGAACTCGTTATTTCTATTCCAATAATGTCTTTCTATAGTTGGATTCTTTCTCCTTTGCCTGTACATTTTTTGTGGTAATAGTTTATTTATTTGTAGTCACCTCTAGCCCTGGGTTGTGGGGAATGGTGCCTCTTGCTCCAGATCTTCAGTTTTCCCCTTTACTCTGGAATCAAAGCCAAACCTCCAACCTCCTGTAAGTGTCCACAACCAGGGACTTTCTGCCCCACTGCTTCTGCACTCACTGGGCAGGTACCGGTTCCTTCTCATCCTCACTGCTCTTTGCATCGCAGCTGGGTCTGGCATTCCTTATCAGTAGAGTTTCCCTCAGTTTTTCCAGCCTCAAACACCCAACTACCCTCACTACTTTTTACAGTTCAGGTTCAGGTGGCTGGGACTGAGGCAGCCTCTCAAACCAACTAATCCCAGGGTTTGCAGCTTGTTGTTTAAGATGTTTGCCCCCACTTGTTGTTAAACCACAACCTAGCCTGGAAGTGTTTACTCTTCACAGGGACCAAAGCTCTTCCTAGGATTTTTCTTCCAATCTTCTCAAATTGTCCCACAAAAAAACCTGTTTGTGCCCCTATTCTTATTTATCTCCACTCACATTTTGTTCACCCTAAGGTGCTATTTTAACTCTTTTGTAGGGGAAAATCTTGAGAGCTTGGAATTTTCTAACCTACTCCATCATCTTCTCAGCATCCTCTCTAAACTCATGTTATTTCTGACTTCAAGCTTTGTGCTCTATTCACAACCAACCGAATATGATGGAAAGGTAATTTGTGAGCATGGAATAAATTGGAGAACTTCAAAGCTCAAGTTATGTAGAGAGTGAGATGTTTTGAGAAACCTGAAGACAGAAACAGAAAAAAGAGGGTTCTAGAAGATAGGAGAAAGTCACCCAAAGGGAAGTGGAGATGGGTTCTACAGAAAGGGTGATGTATATCAATAAAAGTCAGTAGGTAGTAGATGGAGATAAGGATGAGAGATGCCTCATTACGGACATGGCAAAGAGGTTATTTTATGTGCAAGAATATTTTATTATGGAAGAAACCTCTAAGTCTCTAACTCATTTAGAACTGAGCAGTTAGAGCCTCATGTATACAATTATCCAGATCATTCAGGTGAAAAAAAGATAAATAAAATTTTGCTTCAATTAGTTAAATAGTTAAGGAAAGAGCTAATGTTTCCAAGTGGTGAATTCCAACGTAGTTGAATGCTCCAGGTAATTGTCAACACTCCATTTCTCTTTGTGTTCCTCAGAGCCAACATGATGGAGCCAAGGGAAAGCTTAGTGAAAAACATTTTTATCTCTAGTAGTGAAATTTGTTGATGAAACGGGGTGACTTACTCCAGTACTTCAAAGACCTAGGATTTCATCAGTGTTAGTGTGCTTTCAAACTGATGCAGGTCAAGACCCTCCACCCAGCCTCCCCTGCCCCAAGCTTTTCTAATTTATATTGCACGAGCTGAGAAGTACTGTTTCTTGATCATTCAGTAGTTGAGACCATAGGGTGACTAATACCACTCCCTCCCTCCCTTTTACCTTGTTAATGCGATTTGCCCAGGTTACTTTCTTGGGAAGTCTGACCCCTATTTAAGAGAACTAAGATCCCTATTCTTATATTCATTAGCTCATTACACCTCTAGGTCAGTATCCCAAGGAAAGTTGGCAATTATAGTAATAATTCTATCCTGAGAATCTGATTTCCCCAAAATGTACATAAGGGAAACACCTGAATTAAATAAGGAACAGGTCATTTATTTCCACATACAAAGAAGAATCACAGCGTGTATTACAGAATGATTTAACTACAGATATAGTTGACTGGAACCTTGATAGGACTTATCAGAACTTAATGAATTTATGCAATAATGCTCATTAGGCATTTCACTTCTGTATTGGATGTTATTCAGTCAAACAACTAAGCTTGATCTTTTTTCCAGTCTTCTCTTTCTAATGCAGATTCCTCTCTTGAGGTGAACCCACTCTTGCTGCTCCTTAGGCTCTCTCTTCCTCCTATTTCTTGGGTGCCTGGGAAGGGCAAGATGCTAAGTGTTGCCACTTCAATCCCTCCAGACCTTTGGAGGCTAACAAGGTTGATATTAAAGGAAGGAAACATACAAGATAGCCAAGGGACTCCATACAAATCTGGTTTGTTGAGTACATGCTCTATATGGGGAATGGTGACCTGTGCCGTCATTATACCAAGGTAGAAAAGGGATCTTCTCTTCCACCCTGGAGGGTTGTATCTAAGAAGGTCACTAGCAAGAAACCTCTCTTCCCACCAACTGTGGTACCCCATGGTATTAGTTCTTCTGGCTAAGCAACTGATTAGGAGTAATACATGACTGGAAGCCAACCCCCAAAGTTCAACTAGCTATATATGCTTTGAGGGGGCAGATATGAAAAGGGGTCTCATTTTGTTTCTGTGTACATACATTCATACACATATACATATAGATGCATACATATGTACACACATACACATACACATATCAATACAGATTGCTTGCTGTCTTGCTGAGGGGGGAAAGAAAGAGGGAGGGTGAAAAATTTGGGACTCAAAATCTTTCAAAAATGGAATGTTGAAAATTCTCTTTACATATAATTAAAAAATAAAATACTATTAGTTAAATATATAAACATATATGTATGTATGCATGCATCAATGAGTGTGAATATATCCATATATGTATATATGTATAGCTCCAACCCTATAGTAATGAGCCTCTCCAAACTTAACCAAGTTTGACACAAGATGACATTTATACTTGCTTTTCCTCATACAGTACATTCCATCTCTTTTCTCCATGCCTATGCAGAGGATTTCTGCCATGTACTTCCAGTTTCTTTAAATTCCAAATTCCCTTCAACATTCAGTTCAGATACCACCTCCACTATTCATCTTTGCTCCATCCCCTCAGTTGTTAGTGATATGCCCTCCAGAATTACTTTGTATGAATTTGCATTTTCTTATCTGTATACTTGTTGTTTCTCCAACAATGGAGTCTCTACTCTTTGAAGGTAAAGGCTATTTTTGTCTTTGTATCTTTAGCATCTAAGAGTACCTGTCACAGGATAGGTGACTAATTAATCAATGGTATTGTATAATCCCAGTGAGTCCTTTAATCTTTCTGGGTCTCAGTTTCCTTATTTGTAAAGCAAAACCGTTGTACTAGATGACCTCCAAGGTCCTTTCCAAACTGTAAATCTAAGCACCTAGTTGTGCGAGAAACAGAATATTAATAATCTCAAAGAATATTAAAATATCTATTGAGATGCTCACAGATATGGGAATTAGAAGAATGATAGGCAATAGGGTGAAGTGAGAAGAATCCTGAACTTAGAGTCAGAGGACCAGGATTCAAGTATTGGCTTTGCTACTTGGCCATATCACTTAAGTGTTTTTGCAACTATAAAATGAAGTGAGCTACTCAAGGGCTGAGAATATAATTTGTCTTTCTTTGTATCCCCAATGCCTAGTATGTAGTAGGTGCTTAATAAATGCTTATTGACCATCTCCTTCATGTATATTTTCCAGGTTAATGACTACGTCTAAATAATTTTTTAAGTTCCTTCAAAGACACTGTATAGGATCATAGATTTAGAGTGGCAAGAGACCCCTAACAGTCATTCAATTCAATTCCCTCATTTTATAGATGAGGAAATTGGAGTCTAGTGAGGTCACCTGACTATCCTAAGTTCACACAGGCGCTAAGAGGCAGATCTGGGTGGGAACTGAGGTCTTCTGGTTCTCGACCCTTTCTACCAATACCACAATGCCTTTCTAGAAAACATGTTACATTTGTCATTTTAGGGTTTTTAATTAGTGGCTAGTTAGCCACAAGTACCCCCAATAAACCAGCATTTTGTCATTTGATTAGCAGTCACCAATGCCCACCAAGTTGTACATTCATAGATTGTGCCAGAGTTAACATTTTTTTCCTCAGGCTAATGGTTTATTTATCTGATGGCTGCTATTTTCATGGGAAGCTGTTAGCACATCCAAACAGTGTTTATTGAGCCTGGAAAAAAGATAAATTATGCGTGTATTTCTCTTTATTTCCCAGGCCAATGCTGTTTTTTTTTTTAAACACTATTGTGATATGCCAAGAACCTCTAATGATGACAGTGATTAGACTGGGAACAGAAACGTCAACACAGACACACTCTACTAATTTGTTCTTAATAGACATTAGCTCCTTGATGGATTGTAGCCATATTTATGGACTTTGGGCATGTATGAATATGCATGTATTACAGAAGGCCCCAAAGAGAAAGTTATATTGAATTCACAGACAGGTTGTTGAGAACACTGTTTCCATGAATATGGAGATGGTTAAGGTTCTAGCAAACTGAAAGGTTTATCCCTCCATAATTGTAAATTTAAAAAATTAAAATTAAAAAATCCATATGTTTAGTATCACATTTTGCTGGTAAGAGGGAAACCCTCAGCTACACATTCATCCTGTTTTCAATCTATAGAAAAATTTGGGGAATCAATGGAAAGAGTTTGTTGGGAATAGGGATGACAGAGCAAGATTAGCAACTGGTAGTGTAATATTATCATTTGGTTTCTAGAAACCTTTAACTTAATGCCTGTGTGACATTGGGGGAATCATTCAAGAGTTCAACTCTCAGTTTTCTCATTTGTAGAATAAAGGTATTGCCATCTCCAAATTAATCCTGTAATTCCAAGATATCAGTGTTATTCTACATTTAAATGTGGTACTACTTGGTTCTCTAATATGTAAAGTATAGTATGAAAACTATCATGATAAATATGATTGAAGCCTTTATCCTGTTTCAGCATAAATTTGGTATTTCAGGGTCTCCTGAAATGGGTGAGATGAGGTTCAATTGAATGGTACTTAGCTTACATGTAGAAAGAACCTAATAGTCACATTGCTAGCTGTATTTGACTTCAGTTCAATTAGAATTTTCTTCCAGGGGAGGACACACACTGGCTTTTGTCACATAAAAATATATTGCATGTACAGATTTTTATAATTAGAATATCTCCCAGCTAGGAACAAAAGTAAAACCATTGGGAATGACAAAATGATAATAAAATCTAATGCCAATGAGAGGTCTTGTGATAATAAGAGAGCTGTATATAAAAGCATAATTAGTATGATGAAAAGAACTTTACCACAGATATGAATGATAACAAGGTGAAATATAATTTAAAGGCATCCACCAAACATCACTTTTATTCCCCCATCAGAACTAAGGAGGCAAGAATTCCTCGTGATTTTACATTATGCACTTAAGGAAAATATTATTACACAGAGCTAGAATAGGATTTGTTCTTTGGTCATTTTTCAGTTGCATCTGACTCTTTGTTATCCTACTCGAGATTGTTTTTGCAAAGATACTGGAGTGGTTTGCCATTTCCTTCTTTAACTTATTTTGTCAATGAGGGAACTGAGGCAAAAAGGGTAAAGTGACTTGTCCAGGGTCACACAGCTATTACGTATCTGAGATCAAATTTGAACTCATGAAGATGAGTCTTCCTGATTCCAGGTCCATCACTCTGTGCACTGCACCACCTAACTGCCCCAGAATAGAGTAAAAGGGGAAACTCCAAAGAGAAAGTACAATAGGGATTTAAAGAACAAGAATCTTTCAGTGTATGATCTGAAAAATGGTAGGTCCCTAAATCTTTAGGATGCCTGGCATTTTTCACTTTACTTATTTGCAAGGAAAAGACTGTATTATACTACCAAAGAAATTCCTTACACTGAGCTACTCCAACCATTCAAAGAAGGTGTGAAAGAACCTTCAAATGAGTTAAATTTGTGCTAAGTGATACAGGGTTAGGGGTTTGTGGATTCCTCAAGGGCTGCCATCCGTCACAGAATTCATTCTAAATGCACTTGAGGTCATAAATGTGCTTAACAGCCTCTTGTTAGAAAGTTCTAAACTTCATAATTATTGACCAACATCTTTTTATATTTGGCTCCCATCCAAACAATAGGTCTCAGAAAATGGAACAGAATAAGTCACGTGAATGGATTGAGGTAACCAATTCTGTTACTGGGGAATAGTGAAACAAATTATGGTATATGGGTTAATCAAATACTATTAAGCCATCAAAAATGATGAAAGGGATGGTTTCAGAGAGACCTGGGAAGATTTTTATGAACTGATGCATGGTGAAGTGAGAACCAAGAGAATAACTTATACAATAATAATAACTGTCAAATAAAATAATATTGAAAGACTTGAGAACTGATCAATGTAATGATCAGTCACAGTTTCAGAGGACCAATAATGAAACATGTTACATACTTTCTGGTAGACAAGTAAAGGGGACAAGGTGCAAAATGAGCGGCATATTTTTTGGATATAGCCAATTCAAGAATTTATTTTTCATGACTATGGCCATTTATTACAAGGATTAAAAAAAATTTTTTTTGTTTTCAACATTTACTTCTATAAGATTCTGAGTTCTAAATTTTTTCTTCTTCCCTCTTCTTCCCCCTCCCCATGACAACATGCAATTTGGTTTAGGCTATACATGTACAATCATATTAAACACATTTCCACATTAGTCATGTTTTTACAAGGATTTTGTTCTTCCTTGTTTCACAGGTTGGGAAGGGAGAGGAGGGAGACTGAGAATGTGAATTTTTGTTAATTTAAAAAAATAAAAATGAAAAAAATTTCTGTTTTTTAATATAAGCTTTTTTTTTTGAAAAATAGAGATTCTAATAAAGGGAAGGCATATTTTTGCGGAATTCTCTTACCCAGGAAATGGATAGATAGAATTGCTTTAAAGCCTTAAGCTTCTTTGCCCTTTCTCTGTGTAAGCCAAAGTCTTACTGGTGTGGCATACCTGACCTGGAAGACAAATGGTGGACGTGACCTGTGACTTTGAGACTTGCCACGGTACAGTGAGGGTATGGCTGTACTACCATGAAGAACCAAAGCCATTGTGCCCCAGTCACTTCATGATTTCACAAGTATTCCTGGTCATGGCTTCCTGATCTTGAGTTGACCTTGTACTAGAAACCTTTTTCCTACTCTTAACTTTTCCACATTCTCCCTCAGTTTCCTGAATTCTGTCATGCCCTCAAAACTCTGGCTCCTGACCTGGCCCAGCCTTTGGTTTATACTAGTTTGGATTCTAAATTTGACCCTATCTCTTTCTCCCCAGACATGGACCTGGGTAATCCTCAATCTTGGGTAGTTTAGGATGTGTATTGGTCCCCTTGTGAAGGATAGAACAATTTTGTTTATTTGATGTAATGAAAAACTCCCAAGTAATTCATGCTGTCTTATAGGCTTGGCACATAACAGGTATATTGTGAGTAATTAATAATCATAATGAATAATTATAATTAATAACTTTTCATAGAACTATTATGAGGATCAAGCAGGATACACTATGTAAAGTACTTTGCAAAATCTAAATGTTAGGTGTTGGTATTATTATGATTATTGTGATTATGATCATTATATGATTATTGATTAGTGCCCAACTCATGCAAAATACCCATATCCCCCAATGGCTATAATGCAGGTATTTCAGAAAAGGGCTCTAAAGACCTTGCAGTCAATGAGGAAATAGAAACAGACCTTTCAGGCTATATAGTATATCTCACATTTGTTACCTTGTAGAAGCAAACATCTGGTTCTGAAAGGGGCTAGAGTTAATTGTCTTACTTCTAGGCATTTTATCTGTAAAATGAAAGAGTCTGACTAGGTGTTCCATTGTATTTGAGACATTAGGACTGTCTCATGGAAGAGGGACTAACCTTGTTCTGCTTGGCTCATAAGGGCAGAACTACGGGATGTCTGGTAAAATTGCAGAGAGGCAAATTTAGATTCGATTTAAAGAAATGCTCCGGAAAAATTTGAGCAGTGCCAAAGTGGAATGAGCTACCTTGGGAGAAAAAAGGATTTCCCTCACTGCAGATCTTTAAGCAAAAGCTGAAACACCATGTGTTGGGTATATTGAACAAAGGGATTCTTTTTCATGTATGGGTTGGAGTAGCTCTCCACTGAAGTGCATTCTAATTCTACTAACCTTTAAGATGTTAAAGTCTTTTCACTTAATAGGGTGCCACCCACATACTGTTTTCCTGACAATATGGACAAGGGACTGGTGAATCTCCATCACCACACACAAATAATCCCTAGGCTGATCTTTTCTTTAAATTTAAATTTTATTTTAAAATTTTATTTAAAAAACTGATTGCTTTCTATCTCAATACTCACCCTTCTCCAGACTCCCGAGAGTGATTTTTCAGGTCCCACATATGGATTCTCAAACTCGGTAGTCTCCGTAAACTTCAAGGACACAGTTCTTCCTATAATATCAGTTATTCAGAAATCCCTTACCGTCCTATTGGCAGCTGAAACTATTGACTTGAAACATTATTTCACGTGGAGCAGCGATTTAGTTGACCAGTGCCCTGAAGTTCTAAGCAGGCAAATATTAAGAGGATCTCAGCTTGAATATAACCTACTTTTCTCTTGGAATTATATTGACTTTCATTGCATAATCCCACCTCAAATGCTTCTTGATGAAGGGCCATTCTGATGTCAGTGCTGTGAGATATATTTCCTAGAGCAAAGGTATTCCTTATCTAGCCATAGCATGCAATCAGACTCCAAGCTAGAGCTCCCTCCTCAATACTGTGGGAGGCAAAGAAATTGTCTTGACACCCACCATTTCATTTTGTGACCTACCTTGTTTCAGGAACTCCAAGGCTGATTGGTTGGATCTTCATGAGTCCCAGTGGAGATTTTATAAAAGAACCACAAGGGGGCACTTTTGAAAACACAAAAGAGTGAAAATTCTCCTCAAATCCAAGCTCTCTCCTCTCAAAATCTGTAATAGAAATGCCCCAAAGAAACAAAACTTCCTCAAACCCTTAAAAGGACATTGGTTTTAAGGGAAAAAAAATACTCAGGGAAATGAACAAACCAAAAGAGCCCTTCCACAATGGAAAGAAAACCATTATGGCTTAAAGGAAGCTAAGGCACAAATGTCAGAAGCAAAATATACTCAGGCAATACCAATGGAAGCACTAGAAACTAAACCAGAATTTTCTCAAAAACACAATAAAATGGATAATAAACATACCAAGGGAACTGGAGGAAAAAATAAAACAACAAAAATATTATGAGATGAAAAAAAAGAAAAGAAAAAGAAGGAACTTGTCTTTCTTTCCCCCTCCTCTGCCAGATGCTTGGTGCTAATCATTAAAAAGAAGGACAATTCTGTCATGGCTTTAGAGCCCTGGCTGCCATTACCATCTGGGAACATAAGCCTCTTCTCTCGAGATACCTGCCCTGGCAGTCTAGGTGGCAGAGTGGCTAATATTCACCCAACTGGACCTCTGGGAGGAATGACCTGATTTGGCTACAGAAAGATGATGAACGGGACATGCTTTCCAGATCAGATTTAGCTTCTGTGGACTGAGCGTTATACTACAGTTTTTCAATGAACTCACTATTTATAGCTCCTTTCTTTTTGTGAAAAAGTTATTTATTTTTGTATTTTATGTCACTCTCTCTTCCTAATACCTCACCACTCCTTTATAACAAAATGGTTAAGCAAAACAAGTTGACATAGTGACAGTGTCTTCCAACATATAAACGATTCTGCACCCATAGTTCATCATATCTAGTGATAGGAGGTGAATGTATTTTATCATCTCAGGCATCTGGAACCAAGATAAGTCACTGAAATGAAGTCAGTATTTTAAGACCTGATGGATGAGGATATGGTAGGTAGTCTGTTCCAATGATACCTCATCTGCTTCTGGGATTGTACCCAATATATCAAGTCAGTCTCTTACATCAGAATGAAAAAAATTATACACATTTATTAATAAATATCTAAATTAATAAACCAATGCACAATTAAATAAATCCCAACAAAGTAATAAATATTAACAGATTAATAAATTTATGAATAAATGTATCCATTATATTTCTATGTGAATGTAAGATAGATTTATATATAGTTGTGATAGATATGTATATAATTAGTTCAGATACATATGTAAATATATATATGCACATAACTATACATATGTGTACGTATGCATAAGTGGACCATGCCTATACATAAAAGACGCTTAGGTTTTTAATGGATACTGTTGATGGAAAGTGAATTTCACGAGCTGAAGAACTGGCTTATCCCAAGCCCTAGCTTTATATGTGTTGTACCCCATACATCCCAGTCTGAATGCATTTCTCTTGAAAGTTGACTGATGCCAAAAAAAAAAAAAAAAAAAAAGACAGAATAGCAGAAGTTTATACTCAGTTAAAGCCACCTTTGAGACAGGGAGATGCTAGGACTGGCTTGGTACCCCATTGTTGTACATACCAGCCATAAGGAACTAGGTCACCCTTAGACTTCCTAGCACCTAAATCAACATTCTATTCTCTAGGGTTATTTTAGTAGGTCCAATTTTGCTCTTACTTATGTTCTCTGGTGTTACAGTCTGTGGGTGGATGTGCTCTTGTGAAAGCTTGAATTTGGGCACCCAACAGACCAATCATTCCATAAAGCCTTTCAGCAAAATACAAATTTGGCAGCCACTAAACATTAAACAGATCCATTAGAACTAATCTGCCTGTAGCAGGCACAGGATGCCTTGATTCTGACTCAGCAATCCACCCTCCAGAGAAGCAGGTACCTGCAGACACAGGAAGGTCATTTTCTGATCAATTTCTATATCTCTATTCATACTTGTATGTCTTTTTTTTTTTTTAAAGCAACACTTGATGGGCAGGGCTCTGTCTTAATGAATCATTTATTCAACAAGCATTTATTAAATACCTTTTGTGTGCTACGCATCATGGTAGCTATTAGCTATTGGAAATAGACAAAATACAGAACAATCTACTCAATGAATTTCCACCCTATTGAGTGGGGGAGATAACATGTACATATACATGTTCTATATTTGTACATATTACATATCACCACATAGATGTACACAGAATAAACACAAGATAACCAGGGATAGACAACAGCAGCACTTAGGGGCTGGAAATCAGGAAAAGCTTTGTGTAAAGTGGTGGGGTCTTCAAGGAAGACAGGGTTAAGGGAATGGCATTTCCAGCCATGGTGACTGGTCAGTTAAAAAGGCCCTTCTGAGAGATAAAGTGACATTTGTGAGGAACAGAGAGTGGGGGAAGGAGAGTAATATATGAGGCTAGAAAGATTGGGGCCAGGTTGTAAAGCATTGGAATCTCAACTCTAGCTCTTGGCATTTCTTTTTTTATTTCAGTTCCCCAAGTCTGGGAAAAAAAATCTGATTTCTCTCTTTTAGAGGGAAGAAGTATGAGTAAAAGTGAAGGTGAGTATTCCCCTTAGCCATCATGATCTCCTTAATTCCTGGAGCATCTCACCTGCTATTGATAATTTGGGGAACACTGAGAGGAAGGTAGTCAGGATGGGGAAGAGCAACATAGAGTGGTGATTAAAGAGTTGCATTTGGAATGAGGAAGACCTGGGTTTGAAGTGCCTCATGCACTTATTATTGATTGGTATGATCCTGGGGAAAAATCACTCTGTGGGTCTCAGTTTCCTCATCTGTAAAATGAGAGACTTTGATTCTATAACCTTTCTAAATTTCTGAGCTGTAATTCTATTCCCTATGAGGACTGCTAGAAGTAACTGGGAATGTTTTTCCTGAAGAACAGAAGAGTGATTGGGATGGGGAGAAAAGGGGTGGTGGTGGTGCACATAACAGCTATCTTTAAATAGTTAAGGACCAGTTAGTAGGAGAGGAATTAGATTTGTTCTGACTATATACGGCAGCAATTGGTAGAAGTTGCAAAGGGGCAAATTTGAGCTTGAGAGGAGGAAAAAATTCATAACAGATGAAACATATGATGGACACACAAGAGTAAGGAGAATGGATCATTTTATTCCTGGCATTAGGGTCCCTCCTACCTCTAAATTGACGACCCTGGGAGTGCTGAATAGGTTGAGAAAGAAAACTTACTTTTATCACAAAAAACATTACACTGAAAAAAATCAGAAAAAAATCTAAATCGCATGGGGACTACCATTTATTGTATATTTATGAAAGGTTTACTATCTTTGTTATTATTCCTGTATGGGGAATTTATAGAGACTTTGAGGTTTTCAAAGTGCTTTACAAATATCTCATTTTACCCTCACAACAACTCTGGGAGATGGGCGCTATTATCACCATTATTTTACAGATGAGAAAACTGAGGCAGACAGAAGTTTGCCCAGGATCAGATGTAGTAAATGTCTGAGATCACATTTGAACCCATGTCTTTTTTTTAAACTAAAAAAAATTTGTTTATTTTTACTTTAGTTTACAACATGCATTTCCACAAGATTTTGAGTTACAAATTTTCTCCCCATCTGTCTCCTACCCACCACCCCAAAACAGCAATCCCACTGAATACCCTTTCCCCCAATCTGCTCTCTCCTATATTCTCCCCCACCCCACCCCCCTCCTACTTTCCAGCAGGGCAAGATGGATCTCCATACCCCGAACTCATGTCTTCTTGACCCTAGGACTCCATTGTCCTATGCATTATGCCACCTACTTTTTTTCTCCTATTATGAGTAGAGAACTGTGCTAGGGTCTGAGAGGCAAAAATAAAATGAGCCATGGTGCCTGTCCTCAAGCAGCTTATAATCTAGTAGGAGGAATGTGACATCTAGAAAAATGACCCCAATATGCAGTAGAACATGATAAGTGCTATTATGTGATAGAGATGTTGTGTTTATGTTAGCGAAGGACAATTTCTTTTTGTTTTAGAGACGCACCGATTGAGAACTTGGTCGTAATAGATGTTGGGATCAAGATCCAGCAATTAGGCGAAGAATCATTCATCTGCCCTCTCCTGGAGAGGAAGGTAAATACGTAGTGGTCCTCTCTTTTTCAGATGCCCTCCTTAATTTATTCTCCATGTTATGCTCATTTACCAGGAATAATCTTGCTGGCTTTCGGTCCTTATTCTTGAGGGTAGTGTGTTTATCTTGAGATGCCGGCTAGCTCATAAAAGCCAGCCTGGTGTAAAAACCTTATCTTTCCCTTTCTTTGTGATGAGTGTTTCTCCTGAGTCACGGAGACGCTTGCTCTTTGCAAGAGCTCGAACAGCCTTGTTCATCAAAGTGTTTTCCTCTTTACTTCTGCATTTGGGACGGATAATTCTCTTTACGGACCTAATGGCCTTTCCCCGAGTCCAGTCATCAATATCAACCCCAAGTGTTTGAAGCGACACCAACAGGTGCTTTTGGCGATAACAAGCTCGGACTATTTAGTATAGTTCAATATTCCTTCCTTTGGCTTCAGGAAGCCGGGATTTCATTTTGTCTTTCTTTATGCCTGCGGCGCTCTGGCCGATCAGCTCAGTGATTTTCCCACAATAACGGCCAAATCTTCTTCCTGTTCACTGTGCTGGATGACTGTCCCATTGAGCACACATTTGCTAGTTGGATTTCTTGCTTCCAGGCTCATTATTTTACAAGGTGCACCCGGCAAACAGCAACAGTTTTATCAGTCTGCCAGGCTAAACAATTGCTGTAGATTCCATGTTTTCTTTTTCTACCCACTGTCAAAAAAACAAACATTCACTGAAAATCAGCCCACATTTCACAACCATGAGGTGTTAACATGCAGTAGAGACTGTCCTGCCTGAGACATTTCCTGGGAGCAGAAGATACCGTTTTGAAATATAATTTTTCGTGCTCTCTTCAGCAGCACATATACTAAAATTGGAACGATACAGAGTAGATTAGCACGGTCCCTGTGCAAAGATGACATGCAAAGTCATGAAGTGGTCCATATTTTCGAAAGGAAGATGCTCAGTTTTAAACTTTAAAATGTACAAGTTGCTTTGTTACAATAAAACTAAATATGTACACACACACACACAAAATAAGATTTTTCACATCATTGCTCTATGTTCTTTCTTATATCATTTTTCACTCAGGAATCAATAGTTCTATGGAATCAGACATCTCATACACTAATTTTAAGCACTCTCCCAGATCTTAGTGTGCTGGCTTTCTTCTGGGCATTCCCTATGACTTCTGGAGACCACACAGGGTTCAGAACTTGCTGATATCAGAATAAAATACTACAAATGAACAATTTTGTGTCAAAAATTAAGATGCTTTATGTACAATGTTTTGCAAAAGTTGGTCCCCTATCATCATCATCATCATCATCATCATCCTTATCATCATCATCATCATCATCATCCTCCTCCTCCTCCTCCTCCTCACCACCATCATCACTATCATCATCTTCACAACCTGAGTCCCTGGTGTGCTAACACCTTCTATGACTGAAGTCTCAGGGGACTTTCACTAGTCCCAGAATCCATTCTTTTCGCTTTTTTTTTTTTTAAACACCCATCAAGGATTTTTATGCAAAGGACTAAAGGGCACTGAAAGGATCTATACTTCAATTAATCCAGTGGTTCTCAACCTTTCTAATGCCATGACCCTTTAATACTCGTATGTGGATGTATCTGCATGTGGGCGGACTGCCTGGAGATGGATAGAGTTCCTAAGACCATAAGAAATATGTGTTTTCTGATGGTCTTAGGTGCCCCCTGTGACCCCTGTGAAAGTGTCGTTCGACCCCCAAAAGGGTCATGACCCACAGATTGAGAACTGCTGAATTAACCGCTGTTTAAATTCAATTACAATAGCTAGCATTTACATAGTGCTTTGACATCTGATCAAGCTCTAAGTGCTCCACAGCACCTACTCCAGCCACTTTCAGGTGTATTAGAACAAACTGTACTCATCCTCCCATTGTGCTGGGAGAAGTTTCACATCCTTGGAGTAGACATACCTGTAACTCACCAAGGATGAGTTTGAGACCTGTTGATTAACCTCAACATGATTTAGCTGGTCTGCTGAGACAGCTTTACCTGATGAGACCTAGGTCATCCACATCATACTTGGGTCATCGCCAATTTTCTTGATTTTTGTCCAATCACTGGACTTCTATGACTCTGGAAGAGAGAGTGAGGCCAGTGACTTTGTGGAACTCTGCCTCACTTAAATCCAATTCATGAGCAAGTCAAGACATCACCCCATGATGTCATTGGTCCTCTTTGAAAACGAAGGCCCGCTACCACCACCACCACAAACAATGGGCTTTACAGTTTGCAAAAGGGTTTACAAATACAATCTCATCTGATCCGCACAATAACTCTGGGAAGTAGGAGCTATTATTTATCCCCATTTTACAGATGAGGAAACCAAGACTGAGGGAGGTGAAATAATTTGCCCATGGTTACATAGCTAGGAGTATCTGAGGTGGGATTTGAATCCAGGTGTTCCTGATTCTAAATCCAACCATCTATTCCAGTGGTTCTCAACCTGAGGGTCGCAACCCTTTTGGGGGTTGAACAACCCTTTCACAGGGGTCACAGGGGTCGCCTAAGACCATCGGAAAACACTTATTTCCAATGGTCTTAGGAACCAAGACATGCCCCTCTATCCGTCTCCAAGCAGGTCCGCTCACATGCAGATACGCCCACATATGAGTATTAAAGGGTTGCGGCATTAGGAAGGTTGAGAACCACTGGTCTATTCACTACTCTGCTACAACTTGGGCATATCACTTAAATGTTTCTGCATCTGTAAACTGATGTAGTTGGGCTGGATCACCTGTAAGGTGAATCAAAAGTATATAAAATGATTCTTAGCTCTTTCACCTTTCCCACTTTCCTACCAGTATCCCTACTATAAAAAAACTAATGAAAAATGCTGTACACATGTTATTTCACTTGATCCTGGTAACAACTCTGGGAGGCAGTTGCTATTATTATCCTAATTTTTCAGTTGAAGAAATTGAGGCAGTTGAAGAAACTGATTTTCCCTGTGTCACACAATTAATAATTATCTGAGGCTGGATTTGAACTCAGGTCTCACTGAGTCTGGACATAGTGATCCTTTACTGTGTCCCCTATTGATCACTTCACATTGAAAAACAATCAATCAATGAATCCATTACCTCATTAGTATTTATTAAGTTCTAGGAACTTGGGGTAGAAAGACACACACAGAACAATAATCCCTAGACTCAAGGAGCTTACACTCTATTGAGGGAAGTAATATGTATATATATATATATATATATATATATATATATATATATATATATATATATATAAATATGTATAAAATAAATACATGTATACCACTTCCTTCACCTTCTTGAGGCATTTGTAGAAATATTTAAGATTCAGAGTCACTTGAATCTCATATCTAAGCAGACATTTTTAGGCAGAATTCACAACTGCTTGTGGTATCAAACTTGAGAAAACTTTTGCCAAGGAAGAGGGCCACATGGGTTGAGGAGACAATGGAGGTGTGGCAGTCATGCTACAGTGCTTGAAGAGGCTATATCTTAGATTTTTGGGGGGTAGGCAATTGGGGCTAAGTGACTTACCCAGGGTCACACATCTAGTAAGTGTCCGAGGCTGGATTTGAACTCAGTCCTCCTGACTCCAGGGCCAGTGTGCCACCTATCTGGCCCTTCATCTTAGCTATTCTACACAGGAAACTGGGTAATAGTGAGAGGTAGCACCTTGCTGAAGGATCTAAGAGAAGGTCAGAAAGCTCAAAGAATGATGTGGAATGGAGCTATGGGCAAGGTCCAGACTAAGCTGGGCAGAAGTGGCAGTAATACATCATGTGGTGGGCAGGTGAGCCACTCACATTGGGCCCCAATTCCTTCCTTTCCTTTCCTCTTTGCGTAGTAGAGCAGTCACACCTAGTTTTTTGGGGGGAGAATTGTGGGGAGCATGGGACTGTGAATGGACATGTCTACCTTTGCTCCATGAACAGAGACACAAATGCTCTGGCCTCTAGTTAAAGGGAATGTACAACCAGGAACTTCATCATATATGAGTACAAGTCTGTTACAATAATGCAAAATAATTTTTTGGGAAAAGGCACCAGAAGCTGGGTGGGTGGGGAAGGGAATAAGGAAAGGACTCATATAGAAGATGGTGCTTGGGATGAGTATCATCTATACTTAGAAGAATTCTTGGAATCTTAAAAATATTTTCTTTTCTTTTTAATTTATGGAATAAAATTCTAGGAATTCTAAAGGGCAAAGATGAGGAAGGAGTACATTCTAAGCATGTGGACCAGCCTGGACAAAAATATAGAAACAGGATGTAGTGTTATGTGTGAAGAACAGCAAGAAGCCAATTTAGCTGTATTATAGTAGAGTTTCCAACAGGGAGTGATACATAATCTGGAAATAAAGGTTTGAGCCAGGACATCAAGACCCCTCAATACCAAATAGAGAAGCTTGTATTTCATGTAGACTAGATAATGAGAATCTACTGAGAGTTCATTGAGTAGCAGTGTGATATAAACAGACTTGAGCTTTAGGAAAATAATTTTGGTGGCTCTGTGGAGGGTGGATTAGAGAAACTTAAAGCATGGATACCAATTAGGAGGCTATGGTAATAATCCAGGTGGGAATTGATGAGAGCCCGAACCAGGGTGGTAGCTGGATCTTTAGAGGGAAGAGGGTGTATTCAAGAGACACTGTAGAAATAGTAATGACAAGATTTTGCAACTGACTGGACATGTGGGGTAAATGAATGAATAGTCAAGGTTAACTCTGAGGTTGTGAATCTGGGTGATTGGAAGGATGGTGGTGTCTTCTGCTGAAATAGGTAACAAAGTACAACATGGAAATCAAATTTTTTCCCCACAGGGGATTTTGACCAAATACATGTTTATTATCTCAGATACATAATGGAATTTCACTGAAAGAACCATTTTTTTTTTGAATGACTTGTTTATTTACTTTTAGTTTCCAGGATTCAGTTCCACAATCACTTGAGTTTCAGATTTTCTCCCCTCCCTTCCCCCCCCACTCCCATGGTGGAGTGCAATCATGTATAGGATCTGCAAATACTTTCACATAGTACAATAGTTTGGTTATATAGAAGGG
>CM053592.1:72671255-72690839 GCA_028646515.1 Pseudochirops corinnae | reverse complement strand
ATATATATATATCCCCTGCAACTATCCTAATACTGAGAAAAGTCTCATGAGTTACATATATTGTCTTTCCATGTAGGAACATAAACAGTTTAATAAGTTCCTTATGATTTCTCTTTATGATTTCCATTTACCTTTTCATGCTTCTCTTGCTTCTTGTATTTGAAAGTCAAATTTTCTGTTCAGCTCTGGTCTTTTCATCAAGAATGCTTGAAAGTCCACAATTATTGAATGCCCATATTTTCCCCTGAAGTATTATACTCAGTTTTTCTGGGTTAGTGATTCTAGGTTTTAATCTTAGTTCCTTTGACTCCAGAATATCATATTCTAAGCCCTTTAATCCCTTAATATAGAAGCTGCTAGATCTTGTGTTATCCTGATTGTATTTCCACAATACTAAAATTGTTTCTTCTTGACTGCTTGTAATATTTTCTCCTTGACCTGGGAACTCTGGAATTTGGCTATAATATTCCTAGGAGTTTTCTTTTTGGGATCTTTTTCAAGAGGTGATTGGTGGATTCTTTCAATTTCCATTTTACTCCCTGGTTCTAGAATATCAGGGTAGTTTATCTTGATAATTCCTTGAAAAATGATGTCTATGGTCTTTTTTTGATCATGACTTTCAGGCAGTCTAATAATTTTTAAATTATCTCTCCTGGATCTATTTTCCAGGTCAGTCATTTTTCCAACAAAATATTTCACACTGTCTTCTATTTTTCCATTCTTTTCAATCTGTTTTATATCTTGATTTCGCATATAGTCATTAGCTTCCATTTGCTTCATTCTAATTTTGAAGGAATTATTTTCTTCAATGAGCTTTTGAACTTCCTTTTCCATCTGGTCAATTCTGCTTTTTAAGGTGTTCTTCACATTGGCTTTTTGGACCTCTTTTGCCAAATGAGATAATCTATTTTTTTAAGTTGTTGTTTTCTTCAGTATTTTTTTGGGTCTGCTTTAGCAAGCTGATGATTTGCTTTTCATGATTTTCTTGCATCACTGTCATTCCCCTTCCCAACTTTTTCTCTACATCTCTTACTTGATTTTAAAAATCCTTTTTGAGCTCTTCCATAGCCTGGGACCAATTCATATTTTTCTTGGAGGCTTTTGATGCAGGAGTTTTTACCTTGTTGTCTTCTTCTGGTTCTATGTTTTGATTCTCTTTGTCACCAAAGAAAGATTCCATAATCTGATGTTTTTTCCTCGATTTGCTCATTTTTTTCCCCTGCCAATTGCTTGACTTTTGAGCTCTTTGCCATGGTAGAACTCTGCTTCCTGAGTGGAGAGTGCTGTGTCCCAAATTTCTGCTGTTTTCTCAGATGTTGTCAGAGCCACTTCTAGGCACCTGCCTCAGAACTGTGAGGAGAACTGCCTCTCCACAGTTGCCACAAGCTCTGCCACACCAGTGATCTTCTTCACCCCAGGACCACCACCCAAGACTATGACCCAGATCCAAGCAGGGCAAGGCAAGAGAATACTGCCTCAGCACCAGCAGAGATTCCTGCAATTGCCCTCTGATCAGCTGCTTTGTCCCCCCAACATCTGTGGGCCTGGAGCTCCAGAAGCAGAACTGCTGCTGCTGCCCTTGCAGCCACTGCCACTTATGCTGCCCTGAGGACTGGGGCTGGATGGTGCTCTTTTCTCACCCAGGTCTAACAGGATTTCCCCGCTGACTTTGTCTTTTGAGTTTGTGGGTTGAGAAGTCTGGAAACGGCCACAACTGCCAGTGATTCAGTCCTCGGAGGTCTGCTGTCTCCCAATTTGTGCCGGTGTGGCCCTCATGGGGCTATTCTCTACTCCCAGTCTGGCATGATAGACCCTTCCTGTCAGCCTGCCAGGCTGTCTTCAGCTGGAGCTTTGTTTTACTCTGTCATTTTGTGGATTCTATAGCTCTAAAATTTGTTTGGAGTCATTTTTTACAGGTATTGGAGGGGTTTGGGAGACAAACGCCAGCAGGTTTCTGCCTTTACCATGTTGGCACCACCCCCTAGAAGCAGTTTTTGGAGGCAGTTTTCTTCTTTCTTCTTTTCTTTCTTCTTCCTTTTTGGAAAATTCCTCACATTTATCGATGTTGCTTTAGTTCCCTGCTCTATTTTAAATTTTGTGTATTTCCAGCTAAACCTTCCTCCATGACCCTTTTCTCATTATGGAGTATGTGCACAATCATACAATATAGACCTTACATGATGACCATTGTTATTGTTGTTTTTATTACTAAAATTGAATACAAAATAAGAAAAGAAAAAGAAACATAAACTTAAATGCTGAAACAAATACAAAATAAGAAAAGATGAAAAAAAGCATGTCATGTGCACAGCAGAACATAAGAGAGGATTCAAAATATATAGCAATAAATGTCCATTTCTTGTTGCTGCTTCTTGAGAATGGTGATTTTATCTTTTCTTGCTCTTGCTAATGTCTGATTTGGGATGGGCAATGTTATACATTTCACCACCCCTCCCATTAAACTTCATCTCCTCTGCTTTTTCTCTATAAGGCTTAAAAAGAATTTTAGAAGACACTTTCCACCCTCTTGTTAACAGAGCTCTCTTACTTTTTCTAAGTCATGGAAAGACTAAGAAATCTTTTGTCTGCCTATCCAGGAACCTTAATGTATAGCAGCAAGAACACTTCAACGAAGTCTAAGGAATAGATCTTTATTCCTCTGTCCAATCTTCCTAAGACTCTTGCAATGTAAGCTTCAGTTTCCACATCTGTTTCCAGTAGTCTATCTGTATAGCTTTCTCTTTCACGGCCCTTACATCTGATCATCTCTCTTTTATGTACAGTCAATCGTCAGCTTAACTTTCACTTTTGAGTGCCAGTCTGTGTCTTCAGACAGTGGTGACTAAGTCTCAGCAACCTCTCCCTTGGTTTTCAAAGGGTGGCCAAGGCAGAGAGGTTTATATAGTGTATAGTGCAATGCCCTCACACTGCCATCTGGTAAGGTTCAGGTTAAAAATGTTTTAGTGTTAAGAATTTAATTTGCTGTACAATATTTATGGTACTGTAGATTTCATGTGTTATGAAAAGTAAATATTGTCTGAAATAAATTTTTTAACAATTGTTAGCCCAGGTCTCAATGATAGGGAATTCTAAATGAGAAAAAAGTTTTACATGTTACCAATTTTATTTTGTGTACTGTATTTTATGGGTTACTTTATGGTTACTGTGTTGAGAAAAGTGTATATTATTAGAATTAATGTTTTGTTATAAAGAATTGTCTGCAGAAAAGTGTGTTTTTAGAAATCCCTAGTGAAAAATTGCAGTTGTTGGTGATAGGAACCTAACACCTTATTTCCTATAGGTTCAGTGTATCTAAATTTTTATTTTTGACTTTTGTACCATTTTCTAGGAATGTTACAACCCTGCAAAACTTGAGAATTGACGGTATATGTCTTCTCTAACTATGGTGATAATTTACTATTAGAAATTATTAAAGTTAATTTCCTAATACAAAGTAGCTATTTGAGCTCATCCTAATTTTGATAATTATTTCTATTCTTATCCATAAGCTAATTAATATATCCCCAATAGTATCAATGGAGATTTTATTTCTATATGCTTAATAGGGCAGGCAATTCACCCTAGCTGATCAACAAGGCAACCTGAGGGAAAAACAATAGTCAGTAAATGCCAGGTAAGTCAAATCACTACTAACACTTTGACCACCATCTCCTTTCTGATCCTAATGGGGACAACCCAGGATCCTGAGCCTAAGAGACTTGGAAATATCAGTGCCCCACAAACAACCAGATCTGCTTCTAGCTCAGTCTCCATGCCATTATTGAGGGGAGAAATAATTGGGGAAAGGGGACCCACTTTCCTTATTACCACCAGAAACAATTATTGACCAATTACCCCCAACAGGCAGATAGACAAAGGAATCCTGGGAGGGGCAGCATCTCTCAATTCAGCAGTTCTTGCTTCCTGCCTAGCCCTCCTAAGCTATTATCTGGAGAGGCAACTTCTATGGGGAAGAGTCTAGTTATCCTGCCAACTGTTAACCACCTGCCACATACAGGGCAGACAAGCCAGCCTAGCTGTAGCCAGCCTACCTGAGGAAGAGACAGGAGGCAGTGTGTACCAGGCAAGCACAATCACCAGCATCACCACTCTGATCTCCCATCAAATCCTGAGGGAGACAGCCCAGGATCTTGAACCCAAAGCCTGGGAAGCAGCAATCCTTCTAGCCCAATGTCCTTAGTCATCATCTTGGGAGGCAATGCTTATAGAGATGAAGCTGGCAACTGCTCCTGGAAGAGCTACAGCCATCATGGCTGAAGACCCAGAAAGGAAAGCTCTAACCATCATAGGAATATGTGAAAAAGAAACATGTGTCCCTTTCTGACCCCAATGCCTACACTAAAAATTAAGCAGAAAATACATTTATTATCATCTCTGTGTTTATGGTTTCCTCTGTCTAAGGGATGTTTCTTAGGACTCATACTTAGGAGGGTTTATTTTGTCACAAGGGTTAGGAATACCTGACTTTTATAGACATAGTATAGAGAAGAGAGGGGGCAGGGGAGGAGAATAAGCATTTATGTAGCACCTATTATGTGCTAGGTATTGTACTTTACAAATATTATCTAATTTGATATTTACAACAACCCTGAGAAGTATGGAAAATTATTATTCCCATTTTATAGTTGAAGAAAGCAAGGTAAACAGGTTAAGTGACATGTCCAAGGTCACACAGTTAGTGTTTGTGGATGCTGTCCTGGGATTGTAGGATCATAAATCTAGAGCTGGGAAGGACCTCAGAGGCCATCAAGTTCAACCCCTTTATTTTACAGATTAGGAGATTCAGGTTGATTAAGTCACTTCTCTAGGGTCACTCAGAACGTAGCAGTGCTGGGATCTGGACTCAGGTCCTGCAAGTTTACAAGTCTTTTGTTTGTCTCAGTTCATTGCCAGTGATTTGGGATTTAGGGCCTTACACAGTGACATGGAAGAGGATGAGGAGTACTTGGAGTGAGGAGGATTTGAATTTGAATTCTGCTTCTCATGTTTATTAGCTTTATGTCCTGGGCAAGTGACTTAACCCCACTCATCCTCAATTTCCTTATTTGTAAAGTAGGGATCACAAAAGCACCTATTTCACATTAAGATAATGTATGTAAAGTGCTTTGTAAACTTCAATGTATTCTATAAATGTTAGCTATTATTATTTTTAACTCATAGGAGATATACCAACTGGTGATGCCAAAAGCGTTACAGAAGGAGTGAGGTACAACATAGAGATGCCTGGGTATGGGCAGGGGTTCAGCAAGCAGAACCAAGGAAGGGAAAATCATCCTGTCCCCCCACTCCTGCCCCAAAAGAGGCTATCAAGGTCTGATGGAAGCAGGGAGGCTATCAGGAAGACAATTGAACTTCCCTGGAACATTGCCGAGATGATATTCAGGTTGTAGCATGAAGGTTTTTATCAATTTTCCAGTTCTGAGAGGACCTATATCTTTTGTCTTTAATTAATCAATGCAGCTCTGGGCAACATTTGACCTGCCACTGCCTCAGTGCACAAGAGGGGGACTTATCTACTGAGTCAGAAACAACAGGGGAAAGGCAGGGACTCACTTACACCTGGGTGCTTCTCATTGATTTTCCATCTCTGATGTCATAGGCAATAAGATGGGATTGGCCAGTGAGCAGAGAGCATGGACGTTTCCAATATGGAAGCTTTTTACAATCCATGATTCTAGAAAAGGGGCAGAACAGAGCAGAGATGCCAGGCTAGAGAGGTGGTAGGATTTGGAGAGCACAGGTAATTTTTCACAAGAAACACTGAGTCCAGAAAATAGCAGAGGTTTTCCAGACTACTACATGGACTGCAAACTGACTTTTAACAGAACCATTTCTGGGTCCAGAGTGAATGGGGCACTCACCTTTTCCTGATGAATGGCCCCCAGCTCAGGGACTTGATTCAGTCCTTAAGAGAGGCTGATACCTTTAGAGAGGGGTCTAAAACTCTTTGACCCTTCATATACCTGATGGGTTGCTTGTGTTTGGGCCCCAGCCGGGAATACTTGTCTTTAATCCCAGTAGATCACCCAATTAGCCTACTTGACATTCCTTTCACTGTGGCATCTGGCCCACCCTGGTCTACTTACTACTCCTCAATACCACCCACATCCCTTCGCTGCCCCTTTTGTATATAAGCATCAGTTGGATCCTCATTCAACTTCCCCCAAGGAACTTTGTGGATTCTATGGGTATCACAATAAACTTTGCCACTTGACTGGAAGTTATTTTGAGTGTGTGAATTCATTCCAGGCAACTCTGCCTTGTACCCTGACTTTCTGACATTTCAGCATTTCTAGCAATGCAAACTGCTTCATACCTACCCTGGAGCCCCAGGGAGAATCATTTACAGTTTAGGCTTGGCTTTCATCTAGATTCTTTCCAAAAGTGAGTAGAAAGCTACTTGATTTACAACGTAGATCAATTATATGACAGTTATTTATTTTCTCCATGAAAAGAAAAGCACCCCCTGCGCGCCCCCTCCCCCAAATTTAAATCGATAAGTCAGCATTTATCACTACTGGCATTGTGCTAAGGACTGAATGTCCAAATAAAAAGCAAAAAATCCTTGCTTACATTCTCATGCTGCTGCTGGTGGTAGTGGTGGGGACAACATATATAAATCAGAATATTCAAGATAAATGCAGAAAACCTTAGCAGGGATGTCACTAGTAGTGGTGTTGTGGAGACTGATGAGGTACAGGCTCTGGGAACCCCCTCGAACTCTGATTGAATCTTCCCACTTGATGAGACATTTGCCTGAGGCCATAAGCCTTTCATTATAGCTAGGCCCAAATCTCTTACTCTTACTAGCCTAGCCCTCCATTGTCTATCTACTTCTCACTCTTGAGCCTATCAAAATACCTATACCCAAATCAACTGTTATACCTCTGAATTGGCCTAGCCCACCATTTTCTACTGGCTCCAGGTAGCCTCCTGCAACTTCACTCATTTACTGGAGTCTGACTTCATTAAGGCCTCCTGAAGAGACTCCCCAAACTCATTACTGGAGTCTGACCTCATCTGACTCCTCCTGAAGACCCTCCCCAAACTCCTCATCTAGACCACCCCTAGATTCCTCCCACAACTTTTTTGTATATAAGAACCTATCTTCTCTCCATAGGATGTGGAGAGCACCATAGAATGACCTAACACAGAGTTACTCTGTGTCAGATGATTCTGGCCTGCTTGCCCAATGCAAGCTTCACAGATACTGAGGCTCCTTAAGAGTCTACCCAATATGGCGAACTTTTAATAAACATTACTTTTCTTTGGCTGAGAGAAGACTTGAGTCAAATTCATTCACCCAGCATGTTGATATTTTGGGGTCTTGAGCACCCCTAACCCTGACCCTCTACATTTTATGTGTAACCTCTTCAGAGACCAGGAAAGTTCTCCTAAAGGAACCCTATTTGAGTTGGATTTTAAACGCAGCCAGGATTGTACAAATCAGAAGTTGGGAGCATGAGCTTTCCAGACATGGGGTTGTTTGTCCTCTGTTCTTGAAGAAGACCTTGACATCAGGAAGGTGATGCCATGACTTGCAAGTGAATTGGTTTTAAGTGAAGAAGGGTTGTGAAAAGTCATCAGCCTCACTTTCTCCTTCAGAGCCATCAGAGTCCAGAGGTAAGACATAGTTCAGGATCTCAGGAGGTGGCTCTGCATGCAGTGGGAGAGCTTGGTCTTTTAAGCTAAAGTCTTTAAAAAGTCTTGGTTTGACCAATGCAAAGGCAATTCAGTGATTAAGTCTTGGTGAAGATATAAGACAGAATTTAGTAAAAAAAAAATCAAGGAGGTGAAGACCCTCAGGATTTCTGCCCAAAACAGAAATAATTGCTATTGTAGATAGCAATTCACTCTGAGTCAATCAGGGACCAAACAATGACCAACTAGGGCTTGGATGGGACTTACAGTTGGGGAATGGCCTTTGCAAAGGTACAAGGATGGAGGGGGGGGTTAAGTATTGCACAAAAGGGTTAGCAAATAGGATCATATGACTGGACCAAAGCCTGTACTCATTACAGTATGGTAAAGGATACCCAGAAGAGATAGCCTCAGAAGAGATCTGGGTTCAAACTTTACCTCTGACCCTTTCTTGTATGACTTTGGGCAAATCACTTAAACTCTTCTCATTTATAAATTCTGTATGATGATAAAATCTGGAGGACTCATCTCACAGAATTGTGAGAATCAAAAGGAATAATGTGTGTAAAGAATTTTGCAAACCTTAAATTGCAATATATAAAAGTTAGCAATTGTAAAATCTGTACAGTGATTTTTGAAGAAAATATTTTTCAAAATACATCCTGGACTTCAATATTTCCCTTGGGGTTATACTCAAGTCTTCTTGAGTTTGTAATAAGATTATGTTCTCTAATCCCTTATCTCAGCCACCAGTTAAAACTAAGTCTCTCAAGGAGCCTCAAGGGACCAGATTTCAGATAAGCTAGTCTAGGATCAAGGAACATAAATATAAAGTACTTGTAGCAGGAAAGCCTTAGGACATTAACAATCATGGAATCAGAAACCTGGTGCTAGTGTGACTTAGGTATGGGTTGCATGTGACTATACTTTGGGTGTAATGCAATGGTGCAAACAGTACAAATGGTCTAAATTATTACTTTCCACATCAGTACAAAAGGGCAGGTTGTCACTCTATTAATTATCCAAAGAGGGAGTGTGATATTTGCTTTTTCCAGCAGATGGTGCTGTACTCAAGCAACTAACAGTTATTCTGTTAGAGTTCCTCCAGTGTGGTATCCTCACTGGCCCCTGGAGGGTACTCAGAGAGAAAATATTCTCTATCCAGTTCCTTGTGGTAGTATTGGTCAGGTCCTGAGTTTAAGGTAGAAAATGAAAATAAAACATTATCGGAAAATATAGGAAAAAAGAAAGAAAAACCCATGGTTTACCTTTACTCTGTGATTTTTCCCTCAGTTTGAACAATAACCACATACATAGAACAGAATTTTTCAATTTACTGCGGCCATGTAGTTTATTGGACAGAGAAGAAATTAGAATTGAAGTATACCAAAACCACCTTTCTGTAACACCCATCCACCCATCTCCTGAAAACTTTTCCCACAACTGTAGATTTTGGAAAGAGGATAAGAGAAGGAGAGAGAGAGAGGGAAAGAGAGTGAGAGAGAGAGAGAGAGAGAGAGAGAGAGAGAGAGAGAGAGAGAAAGACAGCGAGCATGCATGCTTGTATGTGTTTGTGCCCTGAATCAGGGTCTAGAGCAGACTGTATCAAGATAAATGAAAGGAAATGGAAGAGAGAAAGAAGGTTTCATTATTGGTCCTGATCACCACAGATAGATATTGACCACAGTCATTGGTAACTAAGGCATGTGATTCAAAGCCTCCTGTCCCTTGCTCCAGTCCTAGTCCTCAATGTGTTTCTCCATTCTCTACACTGAATGGTACACAGAAAGTTATCTCTGAAGGGTAAAGGAAAAGGAAACAGAGGACCTTGAAATCTATATGGCCAAGCACAGATTTTGCTTCTTCCTTATTTCTCACTTATATATTCTCCCTATTAGGACTTCCCAGGACCCTTCTACAAATGAAGTTGACCTGTTTTTTATGAAGTTATGTAGCCTTTTAGTGATCACTGCTTCCCTTTGCAAGTACTCATCAAAGCGTTGCTTAACAATGTATTCTATGATTTTTCCAAGAAGAAAGGTTGAGCTCATTATTAGCTCATTAATGTAGCCTTAGCCTGGTGCTCCACTTACCTTTCCACTTTTATTTCACACTATCACCTCTACATACTCTATGTTCTAACTAAAATGGCTTATTCCTATTCCTTGAGCCTGTACGACATCCTCCTGTCTCTGTATTTGCATGTAGGATATTCATCATACTTAGAATGTACTTCTTCCACATCTTTGCCTGTTGCCTTATCTTCCTTCAAGGTTAAGTTCAGGTACTTTCAATTAGAGCTGTTTCAGTTCAAAAAATCACCTCCTCTATGAAACCTTGCTTGATCAACCGATTTGAAAGTATTCCTTCCCTCCTCAAATTTTTCATAAACATTTTGTCTGATCTTCCCTTTTTCTCTATTGTACTTTGTCTTATACGACTTTGTGTACATGTCCTAGTAGATTTGTAAGCTTCTTGAAGGCAGGACTGTGTAGTTTTTCATTTTTGAATCCCCTTTGCCTATCATAGTTACCTTACAAACATGAGGGCATTTAACAAATATTTATTGAAAAGAATTAAATTGGATTAAATTAATAATGCCCAACAATCCAACAAGTTACTATGTGAAGCAGTGTATTCCATACTGTTGGGAGTAACATCAGCAACTGGATGGTCGTAGGGCAGCCATATTTTACTAGTTATCCCTGTATTACATGGGCTATTGGAGGAAATTATTTCTAAAGTCCCCTCTAGTTTTGAGAAACTGATTCTTCTCTCCTAAATGTGTGTAGTGTAAATCAGGGGAATTTAGCTAAAATGTAAATGAGTCATTTAAAAATGTTACATTTGTAAGAGAGAGAAATATTACTTTTGTAGTCCCAGGCTGGGACTCTTAAGAGTTGAATTAATGATAGTGTGAGTTCTTTCTGAAATGCTAATATGTTTGGGGAGGCAGACTTGGAAAAAGAGTCAAGGAATGAATTGGTGGACAGAGCTATAAAACAGCTTGAAGCTTTTAGCTTAGGGAGGCAGGAGAAAATGATCTAAGGCTGGGCATAGAGCTACAAGGGCTGCTATTTGAAGAAAGGATGTCCAAGATTAGTTTAGGGTTGCATTTACTAAGGGCATTAGCACTTAGTAAAGTGCTACAATCCCCAGGCCCAGAAGGTATGAAAGCTTAGTGGACTGAAGTGGGGGTACAGTTAGAACTGCTTTGACCTGAAACTGAGAAGTAGCCCTAGGACCCAGGAAAAAAAAAGAGAATTTTGCTCTGCTAGTGGCCCTGAAAGCAAGATACATTCCTTGAGGGCAGAGATCATTTTATATTACTTTGTGTAACCCCAAATCCATGTCCCAGAGTGTAGCACTGTGCCTGGTATGTAGTAGGTACTCAATAAATATAAAGGAAGACCTGAATTCAAATCTAACCTCAGGCAGTTACTAGTTGTCTCATGCTGGGCAAATCACTTAACCTGTTTGCCTCAGTTTCCTTAACTATGAAATGGAGATACTAGCACCTACCTCCCAGGGATGTCGTGAAGCTCAAACGCAATAATATTTATAAGGTACTTAGCACAGTGCCTAGCTCATAGGTACTTATATAAACGTTAGTGATTTTAATTATTATTAGTCTGTTAAGTGTCTGCAAAATCTCAAAATTGGGGTATAAAGTAAGGGTGAGTTCATAGCAAAGTACAGGTATCCAAAGAATTGACAAGCTGGTCCCTTGGAGGCTGAGTTTGACTGAGTGGAGAGAGGTGGGCAAGACTTAGCTGACGGGTTGAAGGGTAGATTACTGTAGCAAAGGAGCAATTAAAGGGAAAATAAATGATTTTATTATAAAATGGGGTTGACTGGGGCAATGTTATGTGGGGTGTTCTTGCATTAAAAAAAACAGACTTTGGCTTTCTCTCCATCTTGGCCTTGAAAAATTATGGTTAGTAAAGACTATGAGACTGAACATGGCTCATACATGTCCGTAGGCTTGAGCTGTCACATATATTACCTAGAATTAAGCAGTCTTTCAGGTGATGGGATTTGCGAGGGAGCTCAACTGGCATAATTCAGATGGGCAGCACTCAGATGGATCTGTACACGGCTTCCATTGTTTACTTCACTTTCCCATCTAAGGTGCATTTTGTATGGAGGTTAAAACTCTGGACTGACAGAGATACCCAAGAACAAACAGCTGCCTTCCCTTACCACAAAGATCACAAATGTAAGAGGGCCCCAGGACTACTGTCCATCCCAGCTGCCATTTTTTTTTAGGCAATCAGGATTAAGTGACTTGCCCAATGTCACACAGATAGTAGGCACCAAGTATCTGAGGCTGAATTTGAATTCAGGTCCTCCTGATTGCAAGGCTGGTGCTCTATCTACTCAGTCACCTAGTTGCCCCTGCCATTGGTTTTCTTACATTCATTCTATTCATTTAGGATCATAGATTTGGAGCTGGAAGGCAGCTTAGAGGCCATCTAGATGGATTTCTTCATTAAAAATGATCACCGATATCTTGTTTTTCCCAGAGACAACACGGCGTAGTGTGGGCATAGATGACTTCAAAACGGAGAAGAACTAGGGTTTGAGTCTTGCCTCGGACACACTGACTTAATGATCCCTGGGTCAGTAATATAATCTCTCAGCGCTCAAGGCCAGCGTTGTCAAACATGCTTTCCTATCCCCACCTCTCAACCCCTTTCAGGCCTCATGCAAGCTTACAACACTCCTAAATGAACCACATTAAAATGTAATTGGGAAGGAGTTAACAAAAGAAAAAAAAGCATAAAACATAGATGTTAAATTTTAAAACTAAGCCAACATGTGGAATACAGAGATCCTTCTGTATAGGTTAGTGGCCCTGGTTCTAGACTGCTCTAGACAACTTCCTTACACCCTAAATTGCAGAGAAGGTGCAGCTTTCATTGGTAGCAGTTTTCTTACTGGGGAATTCTTCATGCTAATGAAATCATAGACATATGTCTATATAGGAGGGTATATATGCATATGAATACATATGGGAGTATGTGTATATATGTGTACATAGACAGAGGGCACAGGATCAATTGAATAGGAAGGGATGATATTTTAAAAGGTGAAATTAACAGGTAGGAGAGGAATAGAATGAGAGGAGACAGGGAGAGACAGAATGGGGTCAATCATTTCACATGGAAGAGGTAAGAGATAACTGTTACAATGGAGGGGAAGAACAGGAAGGCAAAAAGGGAATGGGTCAGCCTTACTCTCATTGAATTTGGCTTGGGGAGGGAATGACATCCACTCTAGAATGGGTATCTTGCCCTGCAGTGGGGAAGGGGATTAGAGGGGTGATGATGGAGGGGAGGGCAGGTTGGGAGGGAGGGTTGTTAGAAGCACACACTTCTGTAAAGGGACAGGGACAAAGAAGAGAATTAGAACAAGAGGAGGGTGGGATAGAAAGGAGGGAAATGTCATCAGTGTTACACAATATGTCCAGTGTGGAGATGTTCTGCGTAACTACACATGTACACATGTATTGAATTGCTTGTCTTTCCAGTGGTGGTAGGTGACAAGGGAGGAAGAGAAAGAATCTAGAATTTAAATATATATGTGTGTGTGTGTGTGTGTGTGTGTGTGTGTATATATATATATATACACATATATAATAATAATAATTATTTACTGGGAAATAAGATATACAGGCACTGGGACAGGAAGATCTATCTTGCTCTACCAGAAAGTCAGAGGGGTGATGGGGGGAGGATATAGGAGAGAGCAGATTGTGGGAGGGGGTATACAGTGGGATTGCTATTTTGGAGGGCTGGGTAGGGAAAGACAGGGAGAAAATTTGTAACTCAAAATCTTGTGGAAATCAATGATGAAAACTAAAAATAAAAGTTAATTAAAAAATTAAATTAAGTTAAATTAAATTAAAAAAAAAAAGAAAAAAATGAAATCATAGATCCCGTATGTATCCTTAGCTTATCGCTTAATGCATTCCTCCTCATGCAACCTCCCAAAGAGGCACCCCTTATTACAAAGAACAAAAAAGGAGGAAAAATACCTGGTTGAAAACTAACCAACTCTTTGAAAAAATAAAAAAAACCACCCAAACTCCCACACCAGAGCCCCCCATCTCTGCAGAGAAGGAGGAAAGGACCTTTGCAAATCTCTTCTTTGGGACCAAATTTTGTCATTATAACTCCACAACCCTCAGGTTCAGTGGCTTTACTGTTGTTTTTCCTATTTACTTGGTTATTCATCATTGTGTATGGTGTATCCTTGGTTCTGTTTACTTCACTTGGCATCAATGGCTTCTTAGTATTTATTATAACCATAATTTCTTATGACACAATGATATTCCATTGCTCTCACATGCTACAACTTCCTTAATTGTTCCTCAAATATGGGTATATACCTTGTTTTTGGTTCTTTACTACTACAAAATATACTGCTATAAATATTTTGGTCTACACATGGGGCCTTATCATTGACCTCCATACAGTATATGTCTAGGAGTGGGATTCTTGGATGAAAAGTGTGTAGGGACAAGGGCAACTAGGTAGAACAGTGAATAGAACACTGGCCCTGGAGTTAGGAGGACCTGAATTCTAATCTGGTGTCAGACACTAAACACTTACTAGTTCTGTGACCTTGAACAAGTCACAACCCCAGTTGCCTTATCTCCCCACCTCCAAAAAGACCAATAAAAAAGTGTATATTGACATTTTGCACCTCATCAGAAACCACCAGCAGTCCATTAAAAGTCAAGGACAAGACTACAGGAACCTTGGGAATCCTGTGGAGTTGATTATCTTCTAAGGTGGATCAGTCTTCATGGCAATGACTCTATGGGTGGTTCAGTCCTTGAAAAGTCTGGTTACAAGGGCAGTAGAATTGCTGGGTCAATAAGTTGCTGTTAGAATCAGCTGCTTCTTTCACAGAAAGTGCTGAGTAGAGAGTTCCAGGAAAGGTGCCACCAAACCCCCATTCCTCCTTAGAATTTTCCTGGTGCCATATTCTCCTGACTAAACTAGTAGAAGTATCATGTATAACTCAACAACCTTAAAGGTTTACTTTTCCCCTCTCAATTTTAACACTTATTTTCAGTCCTCACTTTTCAAATTATCTGCTGAGACAAAACCTTTGAAAGTTAATAGTGTAAGTATTGACTCTACTATAGACTTTGAGCAACAAGGACTTGCCCTTATTTAAAAAAGCCAAAACAGGGAATATGTTTTCTACTTCTATGTCTGTATTCAGAAATTCATGCATTCCTAAGGGTATCTAAACCTCAGTGGAGGTTTTTTAAAGATGTAGAACTAAATAATTCACCAGTCTAGGCTGCATTCTTCTTTTTGGAGCCTTTCTGCTCCTTGTCTTTCTGGGGGAAAAAAATCCAATAACCACATAGATCTCTTATGATTATTTATAGTTATTGACCTCATAGGTACTTTAAGTTGGAAGGGGCAGGGTGGATTTAAAATAATTATTTTAAGTATATTCTTTTCTCATCAACAACTCAACAAACATTAAGTACCCCACCCTGCGCTTTCCCCTGAGTTACCTTCCTTCTACTCTTTACCTATTTTATAAGTCTCTATTTATTTATTTGTTTATTTATTTATTTGTTCATTTGTCTCCCTCATTAGAATGTGTCCTCCAGGGGGGCCGGCACTGTTTTTGCCTTTATATCCCTAGTGCTTTAAATGGTGTCTGTCATACAGTAAGGGCTTCAAAAATGCTTGTTGATTGATACCAAGTTCAAGTGACTGCTGATCTAGGGTGATAAAAATGAAGAGTTCTTTGCCCTTAAAAGAGCTGACATTCCACATGGCTGGGGCTTGCTCCTTTGTAATGCAGTTTGGGATTGCTGGGCACCTGAAAATTTCAGGGTAGGTGGTGGGAGTGGAGTCCTGCCTAGAACAAATTCAAACACTCAAACCTTCTTCCAAAGTAGAAAGGTGAGTGAAATTCTTAGGGAATCTGCAATTTAATGGGGGATGAGACGGATACTTATAGACAAAAAAAAGGACAGTGAAAAGATTTGGATGGGATCAAGGAACGGTAAATAGCCTGGGGTGGGCCAGGTGTAAGAGTGAAAAGAGTATTAAGTAGACTGGGGTGGGTGAAGAGCAATTATGAAAGTAATATGAAGTATCTCGGTGGTATAGGGTGAACAAGATGCCAGTGATCTGGGCTGCTGAAATGTGTGGGAAAATTCAGGGACTGGGTTGCTTTCAAAGACATGGTCTTTTCCTTTTAGGGGTTCAGGTCCCATCACCCCATCATTTGTTCAATTCCATTTAGAGAGCACTGAATACTTACTACATACAAAAAACATCTGCAATATTACAGTTCACATTGTGTCAGAAAGACTTATGTTTATTATTGTATCAGTTTATTATTGTTGTAAGGAGAAATTAGAGTGAGACCTTTCATGTTTTAAGTGGAGTTTAATGAGCCAGTGACTGAAAGGGGTGAGCCTCACCCAAATCAAGCAGCCCTGAGATGCCTTTCCTCAGGGCTTATATAGACAAAAGTCACAACATAACTGTTACCAGGGGGAAACCACAACTTAGTTCTTATGCAAGCAGGGAAAATACAGAAGCCAAAAAGGTAGCAATCAGTTCATTGCCTAATGATTGTTGCCCCTACATCAGTTTGTTACCCAACTGGAAAGTTCCCAAGTCTATTCTGAGAGCTAACCAAAAAGGGGGGACTATGGATTCCAGGTGACAGGTTTGGGCAGGTTTACTTGGCAGATTTGTTGCCTAGGTGGGCTTTGTTGGGTTTTGTTGCTAGGCAGGTCTCCTATGATGGGGAGAGATGGGGGATGTTCACAAAATGGGGGGTTACAACATTATTGGCATAAGAGACTTTGGTCTCCCATTATTAACATGAGTATGATCAAGCATGCAAGAAACACCATAATCTCTCCCCAGCTTAACTTTTCAGCTTTACTGAATACAGTTCCCCTAAAAGTACTCTTCATTCCTGACAATCCTAACTACCCTTAATCTCATGCTCTTGTCCAGTATTTCCATTTCTAAATATCTTTTCAGGATTTGTCTAATTTTGGCTTTGGGTTCTCTTTCTCACTACTGCCACCTGCTAAAGTGTCTTCCTCCCTTCAAGGTCTACCTAAGTTATCTCTCTTTCATGGAATTTTTCTCCTGTCTCCTCCAACCCTTACTCTCAATCCCAGCTAAAAGAAACTTCTTCCTCCTCAAATTTCTCACAACTTGCCTGAATTGCCCATTACTCTTATCATATTCTTCCTTGTATTGCAGTTATTTGTATACATGTGTTCTCCCTATTGGATTGTAGTATGATTGATGTTAGTGTCCATACTTTTCTTTGATGCTTAGCACAATTCTTTACACATAATAAGCATTAAAAAAATTGAATTGAATTAAAAGACTATGCCTCTGAACTCAACTCATGGGTAATGAATGCTTCTGAACCCAACTGATAGGCAATGAGGGATTAAATTAAAATTTATTCAATTTAATTCAAATTATTAAATTAAATTTAGAATTACAGAATTTTAGAGTTGGATGGGTCAAATCTTCACCATAACATACCTAACAATTGTTCTCATCATCAACAAGCATTTATTAGATACTGATAATATCCTAGGTACTATGTTAAGAATGAGTGTTTTGAGGACAAAAAAGATGGGACAATTTTTACCCTTAAGAAACTTGCATTCTACTAGATGTACCCTTGAACTAGACTAATAGCAGTAGAAATGGAAGAAGAAAGGAGGGGATAGAATAAGAAATGAGAAGATAGATAAAAAAGATATTGTGTAAATAAAATCTGTAGTATGGACGAGTGAGGCAAGGGAGAGGGAGGAATCAATTCTGACTCTGATATTTTGAACCAAGATAACTGGGACAATGAATTTACCTTAACAGAAACAGACTCATCAGAGTAAGGAGCTGGCTTTTATAAAAAGATGATGACTTTTGCATCTGTAAAATTTTAGGTGCCATTGGGATATCCAGAAGAGATGTTCTGTAGGATTTGGAAATGTGAGACTGAAGCTTGCAAGAGGTTGGGACTAGATATAAAGATTTGGGAATTATCTACATTGAAGTGATACTAGAAACAGTTGTGGGGTAAATAAGATTTCCAAGAGAGAGAATGGAGAAAAAAAGGGAGAGAGAGAGAGAGACAGACAGACAGATAGACAGACAGATATAGACAAGTTAGCTAAAGATTCAATCTTAGAGGTCTTAGAGAGAGGTAGTAAATAGCAGAAAGTTTGTAAGAACACATAAGACTGATTTCTTGTTGAAGCAATTGCAGATACTTCAAGACAACTGTCATGGATACTTAAATCTTCTCTTTAGATTAAACTCTCTTGTTAGTTCCCTCACATGCCATGGGCTCAAGGCCTTTCATCATCCTGGTTGCCTTCCTCTGGATACTTTCCAGTTTTTCTCTCTACTAACACAGATAATAGCCCTTGCATGCCTTAATAAATAATTTTATGAATTTCTGGGGCCAAAAAGTTTATCACTCATAGGTCTACCTTCTATATATCTCTTCTAAACCTAGTTGTCAGCCAAACTACACCCAGTTTGTTGTTATTGTTTGTTTTTTTCCAGACTCTTCTTGAGATTTTCTTGGCAGAGATACTAGAATGGTTTGCCATTTCCTTCTCCAGCTCATTTTACAGAGGAGCAAACTGAGGCAAACAGAGTTAGGTGATTTGCCCAGGGTCACACAATTAAAAAGTATCTAAGGCCAGATTTGAACTCAGGAACTTGAGTCTTCCTAACTTTAGGTGCAGTGCTCTATCTACTGCACCAACAAGCTACCCACATCCAGTTCATTGTCAGACTCATACCTGAGCTTGCCTTCCACTGGTATAGCTTTAGAGAACTGAGGGTCATTTCCCTGCTTCCATGAGGCAGCAGAGTAAGACATTGCTGAAGAAGAGAAAGATTCTCAAGTTAGTAGATTGGAAAATGTCCCATATTTTGGAGATTCTTTTGGTTGAGGGCTATTTGATTTACCCTATAAATAGGGATTTCAAAGTATGAATGAAGCAAAATAAATAATAAATCAGGTAGCTTCTGAGGTAAAGATTTGAAAATAAACTAAGGAAATAATGGAGAATAGGACCTGAACCTTTAAAAGGGGTCCTTAAACTTTCCCACAGATTTCAGCAGCTCAGATATCTGGCATTTGCCTGCGGCTTCTGGCAGATCCCAGTATAATACTTTCAACTGTCCTCTCAGCCCAAAATCTTTCTCCATTGCCTCTCCAGGCTACTTGCCATTCCTTAGTCCTATCTAGATCTTCCAACAATTTTTCTGTATAAAAATATCAGTCCCATTCTTATCAGATTCAAGATTCTTAGAATCTGGCCCTCTTGTGTTGGTGTCACAATAAACTTGCTACTTTGACTGGAATTGAGTGGTCAGATTCTTTCAAGGCAGACTCACCCTGCATCCTTGCATTTCAGGGTTCCCGGCACCCCAAACTGCAACATATAGAGATGTCAGAGAAAGAGGTCAATTAAGGCTGGACATTTATTAGGATAAAACAAGTTCAGAAACATTTTTTATCTCCAGTTGTTAAAAAAATTGAAATTTTTTTTTTCACACAAACACTAATACAAAAGATTTTTTTTTCTTTTACAGCTTTCTTAAGTAATAACCCAAATCAAGATTTTCATATGCTCTCCTCCTTTTTTGTTTCTGGCACTTTCTCCTCTGATGCTTTCAAAATGATGTAATTCCCTCAGGACAGCTGAATATGCAAAAGGAAAACTGCATCATAAGTGAGAAGAGCAGAACCAGGCAAAACCTGTACACAATCACAGACACATCGTACATATGATGACCAACCTTGATAAACTGGACTATCCTCAACAATGCACAGCTAAAGACAACTCTACAAGCCTCAAGATGGGAGGAGATACCTAAA
>CM053592.1:72621434-72670755 GCA_028646515.1 Pseudochirops corinnae | reverse complement strand
ATATATATATATATATATATATATATATATATATATATATATATATATATATATATGTATATATGTATGTATGTATTTGGAGGGGGAAAGGCAGGGCATTTGGGGTTAAGTGATTTGCCCAAGGTCACATAGCTAATAAGCGTCAAATGTCTGAGGCTGAATTTGAACTCAGGTCCTCCTGACTTCAGGGCTGGTGTTCTATTCAGTACACTATCTAACTGTCCCTTATCCAATATTTTACCACCATGAAAAGGGCTACTATAAATATTTTTTGCATATGTAGGTCCTTTTCCCTTTTTATGATCTCTTTGGGATATTAGAACTAGTTGTGGTGTTGCCTTTTGGGCATAGTTCCAAATTGCTCTCCAGAAGATGGTTGAATCAGTTCATAACTCCACCAATAGTGCATTAGTGTCTCAATTTTCCCACTTTCTCTCCAACATTTATCATTTTTTTTTTCATATTAGCCAATCTGACAGGAGTGAGATGGTACCTCAAAGTTGTTTTAATTTGCATTTCTCTAATCAAAAGTGATTTAGAGCACTTCTTCATGTGCCTATAGATAGCTTTGATTTTCTTCATCTGAAAACTGCCTGTTCATAGCCTTTGACCATTTATCATTTGAGCAATGGCTTGTTTTCGTATAAATTTGACTCAGTTTTCTATATATTTGAGAAATGAGGCCTTTAGCAGAGATACTTGTTGTAAAGATTGTTTCTCAGCTTTCTGCTTTCCTTCTAATCTTGGTTGCATGGTTTTGTTTGTTCAAAAGCATTTTAATTTAATATAATCAAAATGATCTGTTTTCTATTATATATATATTTCATAGTGTTCCATATCTCTTGTTTGGTCATGATAAGAATTTGTATGCTATACCACTTGGTGCATATGTGTTTAGTATTAATATTACTTATCATTAATATTAATTAAATTCACATTAATTTAACAAATATTAAATTAATATTAATTAAATTAGTATTAATATTACTTCATTGTCCATGGTACCTTTTAGCAAAATGTAGTTTCCTTTTCCACGTATTTTAATTAGTTCCATTTTTGCTTTGGCTTTGTCTGAGATCAGGATTACTACCCCTGCTTTTTTTTAAACTTCAGCTGAAGCGCAATAGATTCTGCTCTAACCCCTTACCTTTTCTCTGTGTGCGTCTCTCTGCTTCAAGTGTGTTTCTTGTAAACATATTGTAGGATTTTTCTTTTTGATCTACTTTGCTATCTGTTTACATTTTATATGTTTACAATGCATCTTATTCACATTCACATTTATGATTACTTCTTGTGTATTTCCCTCCATCCTATTTTTCCTCCTGTTTTTCACTCTTTCTCTCCTCAACAATGATTGCTTCTGTCCACCACCTCCCCTGGTCTGCCTTCTGGAGGGCCAAGCACGAGCAACTTCCAAGGTTCGGATTATGAGCATAGCAAACTCTTCATTTATTCAGTGACAGATTAAGGCAAAACATTCACAAAGTACAAAGGATAAAGTACTCTACCCCAGGGTAGTACATTCATTTAGTCAATCACAAAGTCTTCTCTCTTCCCAACTGAAGATCAGTTTCCAATCATAAACAAAGCACATTTGTTTGGTCAGTCACAAAGTACAAAGGTTAAAAGTTTCCCATGCCTGGATCACAACTTAATTACAATATCATCAGTCACCACCAAGCTCCCTCTCAAGGGGCAGTGGAAAGCACAAAGGCCGTCCACCCCTGGGTCACAACTAGGTTACAATATCATCATAGCATTCAATACCCAAGGAGAGGTTTTTTCCTTCATCTTGACCTGAGGCAAGTTTTCAGCAGTTTGTATTCCTGGAAAGACAAAGCTTAACAAAGACACCATAACATTCATGCACATTGCTGGCATCCTCTTCAATTCACTTTCTGCCTGTGAAATCGACCTAGGCCCAACAAAGTCTGAGGCCTTAACAAATGAATCTGACACAGTAACATTGAAAGAGACAGACAAAATACTGGCACCACAGTCATGCCTCCTCACTTCTTGGCAGTTCCTGGTGGCATAATTGTCAGAAGTCCTGGGCAGCTCCAACTGGCCCTCAGAAGTCCTGGGCAACTCCCGCTGGTAGTTCTCTGTCTCTCTCAGCAACTCTGGCCCCACACAATTCTCTCTTTCTTTCTCTGCCTCCAAGATGCTGTTCCCAGAAGTTCTTCTGGCCTCTCTCAGGTTGGGCCTCTCCCTATACATGGTGCTAGCTCCTCCCAGTTCAGCCCCCTCTCATTACATCAACAAGTCCATCCCACAGATTCCATTACCATTACATTTCTCTTCTGTCAGCCGCTCCTCCACCTTTACTTAATCTCCTCCTCTCCTACTTTACTGTCAGGTAAGACAGATTTCTATATTCAACTGATTGTGTATATTATTCCTTCTTTGAACCAATACTGATGTGAGTAAGGTTCAAATGATGCCCATTGCCCACTCTCCCATCTTTTCCTCCACTGTAATAGGTTTTTTGTGCCTCTTCATGTGAAATAATTTACCCCATTCTGCCTCTCCCTTTCTTCTACACCCAGTGTACCCTTATTTCTCATCCCTTAATTATTTTTTTAATGTCACTCCCTCAAATTCACCTTCTACCCATACCTGTCTATGTATATTCCTTCTAGTTATGTTATTAGTGGTATGATTTTTAAGAATTATGAGTATTATCTTCCCGTGTAAGGATATGAACAGTTCAGCTTCATTGAATCCCTTGTCTTTTCATTTTCCTTTTTACCTTTTGAGATTTTTCTTGGGTCTTGATATTGGAGATCACATTTTTTATTTAATTCTGGTCTTCTCCCTATGAAACCTTGACATCCCTCTGTTTCATTGAATGAACATTTTCCCCCCTGAAGAATTATGCTTAATTTTGCTGGATAGGTGATTCTTGGTTGTAGTCCTAGCTCCTTTGCCTTCTGGAATATCATGTTTCATAACCTCTCATTCTTTAATGTTGCAGTTGCTAAGTCCTGTGTGATTCTGATGGTGGCTCCTCCGCCCCCCGATTTAAATTGTTTCTGTCTGACCACTTGTAGTATTTTTTTTCCTTGAACTGATAGTTCTGTAATTTGGCTATAATGTCGCTTGGGGTTTTTTATTTTGGGATCTCTTTGCGGAGATGATCAGTGGATTCTTTCTTTCTTTCTTTCTTTTTTTTTTTTTTTGCAAAAAGTCAACATTTAATATTAATTACATTCATTTGCCAAACTTTGATCATCAATTCACCAAATTTGTTGACTGGAAAATGAAGGTCAAGGGGAAGAGGTAAGCTTTTCCTGACAACTTCCTTGTAGCATAGAATTTTCTATCTCAAGGAAGATGATGGGTATAAAACTTTCAAGTGCTGTATAAATGGCAGTTTTTAATGATACTGAGAGTTTAGTCCAACCCCTTACTTGTATAGATAAGGAAATTGAGAGCCCTCAAGGAGCCAGGTCTCGCCCAAAGTCACACACTGAGACAATGGCAGAGCCAAGCCTAGATAGAAGTGAGATCCAGACTGGGCTGGTGCCATGTTACTGAAGTAGTGTGTCAAGCTAGAGGTAGGCTGGTTCTCTGCCTTTTACATATAGGCTTTACCAAGAAGAATAAATAAAGAATAAGCAATATTTGCTGTTCTGGCAATTATCTACAGTGTTCCTGGGAAGACTAGGACTAGGAAAAGACCTGAGAAGCAGTAATAAAAAGGAATATCTTAAAGGGTTACATTTTTTAAACCACTAGTATCAAGAATATTTGATAAGGCCTACTTTGCTAGAAAGGCTTCAGAAGAGAAACTGCCTTAAATCAAGTTTAAAATGTTGGTGTTTTATTTCACTTTTTAAGACAACAGAAGTATATATTGTGAGTAGCAGGTAATTATAAAGGCCTTAATGGGTTCCTGTAGATTTACAACATTTCTTTCTAATAATTAAAATGTAGCTATAGACCAAATCATATGGGGGGATCACATATTCCTTGATAGTCTGTGCAGCATTTTCACATGAATGGTCAAAGAAAGTTTTATTCCTGCAAATTTGTTTCTTAGGGTTTATTTATGCCTGTATGATAACATATATCTTCCACTAGAGTCTACAATGCCTATACAACATCACATAAGTATTCTAGGTTGCTGAAAATAATTCTACCAGTCTATGATCTGATAGGTCCTACCAAGCTAGAAAGGCACAAAAACCGTAATAAAGAATCCAAGTCAAGCAGAGTTTACCATCTTATCTGGAAGGAGTGCTCACACTGATGAAATTATGAAGCATTTGAAGTCTAGTATCATGTTCAATTCTATTCTAGCTGTAACCTTTTTTTTTTAAATGAAAGAAACCTAGGAAGTTAATTTAACTTTTAAAATTACTCCTAATGCTACTTCTCTATATAGAAACAGTAATTTTAGTATTTTAGTGGCCTGAGAGTACATTTACTCTACTCACCTGGTGTCAATCAGAAGACAGTTATTACCATCATCATCATCATTATTTTACCTAGCACTTTCTGAGTTTCTAAACAAAACCCCAACTCCTCAATTTCAGAATCAAACTTCAATGCAAAAAAAAAAAATGAGAACAGTGTTGGGCAATAGTCAGTTATATCTACTTTATGCTGAAATCCCAAACAATTCCCGATAAATAGCTATGTTGGTCAGGGTAAAGTGAAGGGTAGTTTAACATACTGAACCATACTTCAACAGAAAACTACAGTCTTCCTGATCAAACAAGAATGTTCCCAAGTCCACCTGTAATAGTTCACCTCTTGTAGGCAAATTTTCACACAAATAATGACCAAAGAACACCTGGTTTGCTCTTTAATTAGATTATAAAAATTATGCTATGTTGATTCTTGAGATTTTTTAGCTCCTCTTGCTAATCTGTCAGCTTCTTCATTGCCTGCAAACCCTGAATGATCAGGAACATGAATCCATTTAACGTCTATGCCTTGAACAAGTGTATCAAGCTTAACAAAGTCTTCTTTGTTAATGACATCTTTTTCTGTGCTTGTTTTCCAGCCATTTTTCTTCCAGTCTTTAACTCAACTGGTTATACCATTTATAGTAAACATACTATCTGTGTCGAGAACCAGTTTACTGATGTTCTGATTCTTGGCTTGTTCGATTGCTTTACAGGCAGCATGTGTTTCTGCTCTTTGGTTCGTCTGTCGCCCAGGAAGTCTATCACCCACATTTAGGGGATGGCTTGGCCCCCAATAAACACCAATGCCTGCTCGAGCTTTCCTCCTCCCGTTACTGGAGCAGCAGCCATCTGTGTAAATCACAGCTGCATCTCCCATGTAAGAAAATGTTTCTTTGCTAAGTAATGGTACTAAGTCTGTATTTTGTTTTGTAAGCTTTGCGCAAGCTCTTCCTCTTCATCTGATGACTCTCAGGGTCTCTTGTGTGGTTTCACTTCGGGGTCTTGTGTGTCACTTTTCTTTTTCTGCTCTGTTGAACGATCAGGGCTTGCAGTATTTCGAACAAAGGCCCAAGCCTCATCCTCAGTAGCAAACTTCTTGAACCTGGCACCTGGAAATCGGTTCACTTGTGCTTGACATTCGCTCCAGGTGGGGAACACGCCGGTCTTGCGGCCCCTCCTCACGGCGTAGAACATGCCGCCGCTCAGACGACGCGCGCCACAACGGCAGAAGGCACCCGCGACAACTATGGAGACGGCGGCACAGAGCCTCAGCGTGGCCGGCTCTGGGGCATAGGGGGCATAGTGGTTGCAGGGAGGCCGCTTCCCGCGCCCGGGGCAGGAGAGGAGCGGGGCCGGAGCTTTCGCCCAGGCGGCCGCCGTGACTCCGCGCCGAGGCTCGGGCCACACCAGTGGATTCTTTCAAAGCCTATTTTACCTTCTGGTTCCAGGTGCTCTGCCTTTTATATTGCATGTCGTAGTCATTTAAAAATTGTAACTGAATGAAGTGTTTATTCTAATGGTTTAATTGGAAGCAGAACATTGTAGCCAATATGTAGTTAGGAGTTTTTAAAAAATTACTTTAACTGGAATGTTTCAGCTCACATATAAAATGTGAACAAACTTGATTTGTATTTAATTGTATGCATTTAATGCAGACTGAAGCAAACGACCTGCTCTCTTTTTTTTGCATGTTTGATTTTGTTTCCTCTTTCCCATTGCTCATTCCAGCAGTTACAACCCTTCTTTACAATCAGACTAATGTCTAATGTCTAATGTGAAAGTATTTGCAGATTCTATACTTGACTGCATGCCGCCATGGTGAGGGGGAGGGGAGAAAATTTGAAACTCAAGGGATTGTGGAACTGAATCTTGTAAACTAAAAGTAAACAAACAAATCAATAAAAAAATTTAAAAAATTAAAATTGTATGCATTTAAAAATAAGAACACTCTAGGGATTCTGATTGATGTATTCTTGCCTTTTGCAGTTACCCATGCAAGAATAACCCCAAAACAACCTCAATTTATGTATTTCATTTTGCCAATTAACAAGCAATGTTTTCTTTTTCCTCTCATTCTTCACTCACTGAAAAAAAAGAAACTCTTGTAACACATATGTATAGTCCAGCAAAACAAATTCACACACTGTGTCCAAAAATAGATGTCTTCTTTCTACCCTGAGTATGTCACCTTGGTACCAGTGGGATAGCATACCTCACTGTTGGATCTCTGGAACTGTAGTTGGTCATTGGATTTATTGGAGTTCTTAAGTCTTTACTTCAGCTGAAGCATAATAGATTTTGTTCCAGTGCCCTATTTCACCTGTGTGAATCATTATTTTTCAAGTATGTTTCTTGTAAACAGCATATTATTGAATTCTGCTTTCTAATCTATTCTGTGATCTTCTAAAGTTTAAGGTTTTAAAAAGCACTTTACATACATTATCTCATTTAATCCTCACAACAACCCAGTGACTTAGATATACCAAGTATTTTAACCCCATCTTACTAGCAGTAAATTACTTGCCCAAGATAATATAGCTAGTAAGTGGCAGAAGCAGGATTTGAACCCAGATCTTCTTTGCTCCAAATCCAGTGGAGAATCCACAAGTTAGAGCTACTCATTTTAGGTATCAGCAATCAGTTGGTAAAAGTTAACAGAAGTAAAGCTGGGTAATAGGATGAATGAAAAAAAAATCTCAACTGCTTTTCAACTGGCATCAAGAACATAAAAAATTAATTAAAAAAATACGTATACTCTTAATGTATAGATAGTCAGGAATAAAGATAATTAAATACATTAAACACTAGAATAGCAGAATAGCTATTAAAGGTACAATCTGAATTTACTACTTGTTAATGAACCCTGCCTAGATCATGAACTGTAGGAGACATGTTTAGAATTCATATATATCACCTATGATACATTCGAGAGCCTCAGATCAGATGCTTCATGTGGGTTTATTTTATTTTTTAAGTCAATTTTGTTTTTTCCTATCCAACTAGTCTACCTTCTCTCCATTTCTCCTCCTTTTCCCCCTACTTTCCACTTGACACATAAAGAAAAACAAAACCCTTGTTTCAATGTCTGGCCAAGAGAAACATATTCCTGTATTGGGTCAGTTATATCTATCTCTAATCTATATCTATATATATGTGTGTGTCTATAAATATATGTATACACATGTATCTATATACACACAATATATATGTATGAAATCCCAATCTGCATTGATCATTTCTTTGTCAGGAGGCAGATAACATGTATGATGAGTATGCAGGGTTATTTTGGTTTAATTCCTTTATCTTTTCCTTGTATGAGCTAAAATCGACCTATAGTCAAGTTATGGCCAGTCTAAGCCTTTTGTGAGTGCTTCGAAGGCTCCAAATAGTTAAAATGAATTGAAACAGTCATCAACTACAAATAAGAATAAGATTTGTTGGTAGGTAAAGGTGAACCATTAGAGGGAAATTTAAGTGTCATTTTAACTTGAATGTGTTGTATAATCCTAACCTTATTAGATAGGATCTGTGAGATTCTTTACTGGTTTTTACTGTTTATCTTTTTTGAGCGACTTCTTTTCCTTATGTGTATTTAAAAGCTCTCAATTGGTATAAAATGTTTTTCCCTGTGTCATAATTTGAGGCAGTCTCTGATTTGAATTTTTTTTGTTTAGATATGGGAATATTCCTTCATGCTTACCTTTAGGCTATTTACATCACTGGGAGTTCTCATTTCTCCTTCAGGAGACTTTAATTTTCTTTTTGCTTAGCTTATCTTTTTGCTCTCAAACCTCTCTTCATCTTTGTTTTGTTTCTTTACCTCTATTTATTTTAATTAATTTATTATTGATCCCTGGAGTTTTCCTTACTTTGTAACTTTATCATAGTTATTCATTATTTATACAGTGCAATAGATGCATGCCAGGCTTTTTACAACCATTGAAGTACAATCAGATGGTCCCTCCCTGTGGTTTTGTGGCTTGTTTCAGAATACAGTCTAACTATATCAATAAACAAATAGTTGTAATTGTTGTTAGCTTAAGAGGGTACGAAGCACTAGAGGCAAAGAAGTGCTATGTTAATATAATAAAATATTCCATCCATGATTCTCCTCTTTCCATCATCATGTATCAAAGCTAAGATAAAGCCATTGTATATAATAGAAACTAATTAGAAGATAAGGGACAGCAAAATGCCATAAAAATATTAAATTTTATTTCAGAAGATCATTAAATTGAAAGGTACCTGAGATGTCATCTAGTTCAATCTTTTGCTTGATATGTGGATTTGTTGTAACACCTGGGGCACCTCATTAGTTTGCATAGTGGGTATACCAGTCAAGGCTACCTTAAGTTCAAGGTGCACCATGAGTTCACATGTATTCACTACCACAAATCGTGAGTCCTCACTGATGTATTTACTTTTTCTAATCAGCCAGATGATACAATTACTTAAAGACATTTAATGAAATAGTATAGTAATAAATGTAACAATAAAACATTTCCTTCCATAAATGTGGGACACATACTTCCACCAATATGTATATATATATATGTGTGTGTGTGTGTGTGTGTGTGTGTGTGTGTGTGTGTGCATATATGTGTGTGTGTATGTGTGTGTGTATATGTATATATATATGTATATATATATATATATATATATATACACATACACTATTTGTAGGAGAGATGGCTTCACATAAAGAACATGTGTGTCAGGGCAAATGTGTAGAGGATCAACCTGTACCTTTCACATTGCAGGACCATGAATTTTCCAGTGATGTCATAGTGCTTCTCCTTGTTAGTATTTTGCTTCAATCTCTCCTGGGTACATAACCTCTGCGACACCTGTAAATATACTACGTAGTCTCTGTGGGGTGTTCCTCTCTTCTGGTCTCATGTGGCTACAGTTTGATGATGCTTGATTGATGCCATGGTGACTGATGCTAGGCATAGTTTTAGCATGCATGATTTTGTGGATATCTCTTTGATTCTGATTCTCTTTGATTCTGCTTCTGACTTCAGCAGTAGAACTCAGATGCTATCTCTTTCCTATGAGAGGAGGGAGAGATTCTACCATCTACCTTTTAGCTTAAAGCTCAGAAACTTTTTTTTGTTAGATTATTTTTTCAATTTTAAAACATTTTTCTTGAAAGTTTTGAGTTCCAAATTCTATCCGTTCCTCCCTCTCACCCCTCCCTTTTCCCTGAGACAATAAGCAATCAGATATAGGTTATACATGTGTAATTATGTAAAAAGTTTTCATATTACTCATTTTGTACAAGAAAATTTGAATAAAAGAAATGAAAGAAAGTAAGTGAAAAATAGCATGCTTCACTTTATAGTTAATCAATGCCAGTTCTTTCTCTGAAGGCAGATAATATGCTTCATCATTAGTCCTTCAGGATTATTGGATCATTGTATTGCTGAGAATAGCTAAGTCATTCATAGTTCTTCATCGAACAATATTGCTGTTACTGTGTACAATGTGTACTTGGTTTTGTTTACTTCATTATGCATCAGTCCATGTAATTCTTTCTAGGTTTTTCTGAAATCATTCTGCTTGTCATTTCTTATAGCACATTAATATTTCATCACAATCATATACCATAGCTTGTTTAACTATTCCTCAATACCAGACCATTTTTAGAGAAAAATTAGGTCATTGAACATCTAGTCATCAGAATGGAGGGGTGGGAACCCTACTGTGATTTTTTCCTCTGATATGGAATGTCAATCTATTTTCAGAGTTTTAACGAAACGGACATTTCCTTTCGGAAGAAGATTCTGCACCCCAGGGGCTAAGTTCTTTGGAATACAATTAATGCTTCAAATGCTTACTTAACTAGTGTGGTTTTTTAAAAATTAAAATCTTCACACATATCTAGTAGGTCACTAAAGTCTGAGTCTTTAAACCTAATTTTGTCCATCAACCATCAACCTCATTTTGACTTAAAGTTAGAAATTCTTTTTTTGTTCCTTATTTAATAGATAATTGCTAAGCTACGTCTGGTTTGAATCAGTTCAGAGGTTGCCCTTTAATAAATTGCCAAGGGATCTTTAGGTTCGGTGACTCTAAGTTTTTCAAATTTAAAATTTTTCTGAGCTCCCTGACAAATGAGTGAGGACAAAGGTACAGGAACAAATTTTAAGCTCTCTGCTCACCACATTTCTACCTTTATTATGTATTTGTATTCAGAAAGAAGCTACCTCACATTATTATCATCTCTTCAAAAGATTTAGACCTGGAAGTTTCCTTAGAGTTCACTTGGTCCAAATACCTGTCATATAGATGAATATATAAATATATTGTAGAGAAAGGAAATGACTTGACCATTGTCACCCAGGTGGTAAACACTTGGGGGATCATCTGAACACAGGTTCTGTAATTCCGATTTCAATGTTCTTTCCACCATACTATAATCTCATGTACAGTCTTCCTGATTAATGAATGTCTAGCCTCTATCTGAACACCTCCAGTAATAGGGAGCCATCAAGGCATCCCATTCCATTTCGTTGGCTTTAATGGTTGGCTTAAAGTTCCTTCTCGTATTGATCAGAAATCCACTTCTTTTTAACTTCTTTCCACTGGTCTTAATTCTCCCTTTTAGAGCTAATTAATTTATAATGATAATATAATTGTGAATCTATTGTCTAATATAATTGTGAATCCATTGATTCACACTTTCTCACTAATTATATTGGGATATTCCAACTCCAATGTATAGTATCCGTGTGATTTTGAGCAAATTCTTTAACATCTTCAAGCTTTGGCTCTCTCATTTGTAGAATGGGGAATAAACAATAGATTCTTTCTACCTGATGGGGCTGTTGTGAAGACAGTGCTATGTAAACTTTAAAACCCTGTTGAAATGGAGAGAGTTAATTGCTAATAAGCAAATTATTATAGATATTATAGACCCAGGAAGAGTTGGTTGGCATAACATTTTCCATTATTGAATTTGCATAAAACCTCTAGTCTGGTCTTACTTTATGGAGTGGTTCACTGTTTAAACCAATCAATGAAGATCGATATAAAATAATTAATAAATATAACCAAATCACTTGAAACTATTAGTTTAACATAGATTTAATTATATGTATATGCATGCATTGTATATATATGTATGTAAAGATATATACATATATAATATATATGGAGAGAGAAAGCAAAAGAGAGAGAATGTGTGTTTAGCAACTATAAGTTACATAACAAGAAGTTTATGCTTCACATGTGATTCATGTGTTAGTACTTACTTCCATGCATATGAACTTGGAATGAAGATAGCTAAGTAATCTTGAATTTTAGATATTCTCTGTAGCACTTTGAAAAAAAAGATGTAGACTTTTCAGTTTGCAATTCCAATTTTCTTTTTATACCACTGAGGTTATCTGCATGTCTTCAATGTTTAAATAGATGGAGAAAATGAAGTTACAAGATAAAAAATTCTATAAACCAAAATATAGTCTCACTCGCATCTTGGCCTCACTAAAAATTATCACTTTCTTAAAGCCTGAACAATTTGATTAAATTTTTTACTTGACTCTGACATCCTTAGCACCTGAGGCTTGATACTGATTGTTCCTCTTCTGTGAAACTCTTCTCTCCCTAAGGTTATCAGTGACATTTTAACTTCTAAATCCTAGGAACTTTTTCTAAGTCTTTATCCTTTTCAGTTTTTTGACACTGTTGTTCATTCATCCTCCTTGATGTTCTCTGATTTTCACAACACTTCCCTCTTTTGATTCTTCTCTTACCTCTCTAGATGTTTCTTTTCAGTTTCCTTTGCTGGATTCATCTCTTGCCCCTTTAGGAAGGGTGATTCCCATGGTTCTGACTTGTACCATCATTTTTCTTTTGATGGTCCTTGGCAATCCAATCTGTTTCAGAAATTCAGCAATCATTTCCATGATTTCCTCTTTAGACTGCACTCTTGACTCTTCAGACTTTTTCTATCATGCCATAGAAACCTCTCCAACCTGGAACCTCACTTTACCCCTGGACTTTACACATTAGAAATATGCTCTACCTTTATGGCCTGTCCTTCCATACCACTCAGATACATAAACTCAGAGTTAATCCTTAGCTTTTCCTTATCCATCAACCAATCAAATTCCAAGTCTTACCCATCCTGCCTCTGAAACATCTCTGTCATTCATTCTTTTCTCTCTACTCACAAAGATGCTACCTTAGATTAAGCCATCACCACCTTTCATTTTGACTTTTGTTATAGCTGTTTGAATATGTCCCTCTCCCTGATTCAGCCTTCACACACTTGCCAAAATAATATTCCTAGGGTATAGGTCTGACATGTTACTCCCCTGCTCAAAAACCTTGAGTGGAATCTCTATTACCTTCAGGATAAAATGCAAACTCCTTGACCTGGCATTTAAAGCTCTTTACATTCTGGCTCCAACTTAACTTTTTAGACTTATTTAATGTTGTTCTCCTTCACAAACTCTACATTCCAGAAAAATTTGCCATGAGATGGGAAAAAAAACCACTGTTTTCTAAATCAGTGAATCTTTAGGTGTCAGGGAATGTTGAATATCAGGTTTTGACCTTCCTGGACATTTCATCACCTTTCCCTTTCTTGTCTATCTCTTGGAGTCTGTTAACAAGAGATGGAATGGAAATGGAGATGATGGACAGGAGCACAGATTGGGGACCACCCAGCCAAACTAGCCTACCCACCATTGAATGTGACTAAACAATGATGACAGGAATATAGATAGGGCCTCTGGTATTTTTCTCAATTTTCTGCGCCTTTTTCCTGCCCCAACTTCACAAAGGAAGAGGGATTCACGAAGAAAAGAGTTGTAAAATGCTGCCATTTAGCCAGCAGAGAGTGCTCCGTACACAGGCATAGACATCGATGGCTTTTCAATGCTGAAGGGAAGTTCAACGTTTAGATTCCAGAAGCTTGGCTGAGTACACTGGCTGAATGTGGACACTGTCACCCACTCCTTATTCCCTGTTCCTGTGCTCTGTGAGACTACTCAGCTTCTGTGTGAATCTGAGAGCCTAGAGGCATTGTGGTATAGTAGAAAGAATGTTAGATTTGGATTCCCAACCCTGGTGGCTTTGCTACTTACTACCTACCTATGTGACCTTGGGCAAATCATTGAACACTTACTTCCTGGGCATTGTTTACCTTACCTGTCAAGTAAGAAGATTGACTAGATGACTCCTTCCAGCTCTAAATCTTGATGCTATCATAGACATAGCCACAGATAAATGATGTCCAGGGCAGCTAGGTGGCTCAGTGGAAAAAGCAATGAGTTTGCAATCCGGAAGACTCATCTTCCTTCATCACACACTAGCTGTGTGACCCTGGGCAAGTCACTTAACCCTGCTTGCCTCAGTTTCCTTATCTGTAAAATAAGTTGGAGAAGGAAATGGCAAACAACTCTACTATCTTTGCCAAGAAAATCCCTAATGGAGTCCTGATGGGTCAGACACCAACTGAAATGACCAAACAACATTTAGGGCAGCTAGGTGGTGTAGTGGATAGAACACTGGGTTTGGAATCAGAGATAACTGTTTTTCTGAGTTCAAATCGAGCCTCAGATACTTACTAGCAGTGTGACCATGGGCAAGTGACTTAACCCTGTTTACCTAAATTTCCTCATCTCTCAAATGAGCTGGAGGAAGAAATGGCAAACCACTCCAGTATCTTTGTCAAGAAGACCCCAAATGGGGTCACAAAGAGTCAGACATGACTGAAATGACTCAACAGCAGCAACAACAACAACAAAATGATGTCCAGGATGATAGACTGAGAGGTGGAAAAGGCTTTAGAGGTCCTATAATCTAGCGTCCTCACTATGGAGTTAAAGAAACAGAGGTCCAAGGGGGTGAATGCTATGAATGACATACATGGGACATGAATATATGTCCCGCATTCTTTCTACTCTGTAACACATATGGTTCTAGGAAAAAAAATGGCAAGATGGTGGGTGGACAGCAGGATGTGCTTTGGCTTGAAGCAGCTCTGGGGAGGATCAGTCTGGCTACTAGTTGCCATTCATAGTTTGAAGTAACCCAAGGAGAGCAAGTAATTCCAGGTCTGAACCAGAGTTTGGAGTCTCCTTTGGGTTCTAGGATCCCCTTATCCCCTTATCTCCTGGAGTTGATGTGTTTTTGTCTTCACAGTTGCCTTCAGATTAAGAATTGGTCTAGAGCAGGAGTATTGCTGGAGCCAGCTCTAACTGGCTTGGGAGACTTTTTGTTGCATTTTCAATGTGAGCATTTACACATCAGAAATCAGCAATTGCTACATACAAATCAGGGCTTGATTTATTGTTTTGCTGATTGCCTAGACCTGAGAAAGTATTAATAATGCAGCTTAGATTTATAAGTATGTGTGCATCCTTCCCCCACCCCCACCCCCAGAGAGCCCAACTGTCATACATTTACCAGCAATATCCTATTATTGCTGTTTGGTCATGTCTGATTCTTCTGACCCCCATGCACCATAGCACGCCCGTGCTGTCCATGGGGTTTTCTTGGCAAAGATACTTGAGTGGTTTGCCATTTCCTTTTCTCATAGCTTAAGGCAAACAGATTAAGTGACTTGCCCAGGGTCACATAATTAGTAAGTGTCTGAGACCAAGTTTGAACTCAGGTCTTCCTGATTTCTACATCTATTCCTCTATCCACTTGAACCACCTAGCTGCCTCCAAGGCAAACAGAGATTAAGTGACTTGCCCAGGGTTACACAGCTAGAAAGTATCTGAGGCTGGATATGAATTCAGGAAGATGAGTCTTCCTGACTCCAGGCTGAGTGCTTTATGCATTGTGGCACCACCTAGGTGCTGCTCCACACTCTTATAACATTGCTTACACAGGCTCAGGGAATGAAAACACTCAACTGGAAGTTTGGTAACTGGAGATTAATAATAATAAAAATAATTGAAGAATAATTTATGAATAAATAATAAATAAAATTTATGTATATATAATTATAAATAAATAATAATTAAAAATAATTAAATAATAATAATTAAAAACAGCAACAGGAATAGTGACTGGCATTTATATGATGCTTGAAGGTTGACAGAGTGCTTTATATCCATTGCCTCATCACTTGAACTCCACAAACACCCCTGATGATCCAGGAGGATCTTGTTCTGTGTGCATGTCAGGATGTGTTCTGGTCCACGTACCCACTGCTCCCTTTAGGCTAAGTAAGCATCTGGGCAAGAGTCACTCACCTCCCTGAATTTAATTCTCTCCTTAAATGCTGCTTGGCATAACATGGTGTTGAGACAGCAGGGCTCCTCAGCAGAAATGCTAATTGCTTTTGTGCTTATCCTGTTGACACTTCAGATCTTAGAAAGTGGAAATATGGCGTGTATGTAGTCATGAGCTTTTCTGGCCTAAATGAGTAATGAGAGTCAAAAGTGATGGGACCTTGAGGAAAGATTTACATTTGCCTCAGTCAACTTCCACTATGAAGCTTAGTTACGCTAGATTTACAACAATATTCATCACTGGAAGAAATGAAAAGTTGGGGGAGAATGCCCCTGTGAAAATAAGAAGTTGCAAAAAAAAATAAAAAAAGTATTTTAGAGCGCTGTTTTATGAAAAAAAACTGTATGCATACACATATACATAAGTTGTTATTGTTGAGTTGCTTTAGTTGTGTCTGAGTCTTTGTGACCCCGTTTGGGGCTTTCTTGGTGAAGATATTGATGTGGTTTGCCATTTCCTTCTCCAGCTCATTTTGCAGATGGAGAAACTGAGGCAGACAAAGTCACACAGCTAGTAAGTATCTGAAGCCAGATCTTAACTCAGGTCTTCCTGATGCCAAGCCCAGCACTTCATCCACTGTGCCACCTAACTGCCTGATAGATACATATATAGCTCATATTTTTGTGTCCTTAGCCTTGTTTTTTCTTTTTTGTCTTTGATCTCTTAAAACATACCAATAAACCCATGCCATGTAAACAGTAGCTGAAAACCAACTCACTCCCTTAAGAAATTCATTCACTTATATAGTTTCAACTACAATGTATTGCTTCTCTGTGGAGAACTCTGAGTTCAACTCACTCTCTAGACTACTCTACTTCCCTGTCAGATGCCTTACACTCATCCAGATGCCCTCCTCCCTCCTCAGCTGTACCCCCTTTTGTCTTCCCCTATTAGAATGTAAGTTCCTGAAGAGAAGGGATGGCATTGATTTCTTGTGTTGTATCTTTAACACTGAGCACAGTGCCTCATACATGGTAAGTGCTTAAAAATGCTCACTCCCTTCCCCTTCCCTCCTGATTGAGGTTTCTTTCCAACCTGCTTGAAGGTTGGCAAAGTTCTCTCTGTCTCTGTCTCTCTCTATCTCTGTCTCTGTCTCTTTCCCTTTCTCTTTGTCTCTCCCCTTCCCTCCTTTCTCTCTCTCTCCCTTCCTCTCTCTCTCTTTCTACATACACACATATATATGTATGTGTGCATATATAGACATATACATATACACACATAAAATATATTTGTACATCCATTCATCCACACACACATATACATACATGTGTATATAAATAAATGATACATTTATTATATTTCCATCCCCAGCATCATCAACAGAATGGTCATTGTCCAAGTTTCCTATTTATTTAGTTCAGTTCAACTAAATAGTATTTATCAAGTGAGGGATATGTTTTCAGGCACCGTGTAAAACAGTGGGAATACAAAGATGTAAGATGACATAGACTCTGATCTCTAGGAACTGACAATCTAATGGGTTGAGAATGTGTTATAATTGTGTGTATATGTATATGTACATGCATACACACATACACACATACATACATATACAACATATACACATAGCTATATATACACATATGCATATTTATATGTATGTCATGTATGGTTGTTGTCTAAATATAAAGACTACTTAACTTAATGTGTGTCATAGATAGAGATGTCCAAACTGATATCTTACCCATCTTTCTCCAAGGAAAACAGTGATTTCTGCCTTTGTGAAGAGCAGGAGCTGGGCCATAGCTAGGCACCCACTCCTTTTTACATCTGTCTCTAAGGAGAGTGTTGGACTAGATGTCTATCTACCATATCTCAAACAGTGGCTGGCTAAAGGTATAATTATACTGAGAGGTCCCGGATAAATGCCACTTCCACTTAGCAATCCAAAGGGGAACATAATATTTAGCTTATTGTATAACCAGCTCAGTTCTCTTCACCCAAATGCTTGCCACACAAAAGACAACCAGGAATAAATAGCTAGTACACCTTTTTATCAAAGTGAACAGTAAATAGAAATCAGGGAAGTTAAACAGATTAGACTAGATCAGAGAATACACAACAGTAAAGGTGCTTTTTATGGGTAGCTAGGTGACTCAGGGGATAGGATAGAGTGCTGGGCCTGGAGGCAGGAAGGCTCATCTTCCTGAGTTCAAATCACACCACAGATGCTTACTAGCTTTGTGATCCTGGGCAAATCATTTAATCCTGTTTGACTCAGTTTCCTCATCTGCAAAATGAGTTGCAGAAGGAAGTGGAAAAATCCTTCCTGTATTTCTGCCAAGGAAACCCCAAATGGAGTCATGAAGAGTCAGCCATGACTGAAAAACAACAAAGTGATTCTTTATTCAGAAGTGAGATTAAATTTGGTTTCCAAAAGAGAGAATGATCTCAGAAAGGGGAGTCCTCTCAGAAATTTCTAGGGTTGCAAAAGCTAGAATTTGTATCTCTGACAGCTTCTAGTAACCATTTAAAACTTTGTACTCGTCTCTCAGCTACCGTTTCCAACCAATCCCTTCTCCCTCATGAGGGTATGCGGTGTGCTCAGGGTTCAATGTGCTCAGCCACTGAAGTAGTCATAGCTCCTCATACATAAAGAACACATTGCCCATTGAAAGGATGGAGTTTGTACAGATTAGAATAAGCATTATACAAAATAAAACGTGATGGGGCAAAGTCAGGCAAAATGTGATAAGAAATTTGTGGAAGGAGAGATGAATTTCACTGCCACCTTAAAACCATTTTGGGCATGTTTGCTTTTTTTTTTACCGCTCACATCTTGTCCAAGTCCTACTTATTCCATTTTTTGTGTGTGTGTTTTGGATTTATCTTTCATTTTCTATCTCTATAACCTAGCCCAGGTTTCCATTATCCATCTTCCTGCCATCTCCTCCCTCCCTTAATATGACATCCTACACATCTTCCTACCATGTCATTTTGGTCATGCCAGTTTCATCTGATGCACTACTTACCTTCTACCACAACTTTGTCTATTCATTTTGCACATATAAATACAAGTCTCAAGCATCCCCTAGACAAGAAGTAATTTTGACCTTTTATTTTCCACTAAAGTGTTCCTTCAAAGCTCACAGTGTTATGGAAGTGTCTAGATTTTCAAAAGTTATGCCAATAAAGTATACACTCTGATAGAACTTAGCAAATTACAGACTTGGAGTATGTGTCCATCAATGGACTATATGTTAGTCATAAGAAGGTCAGTTTAATTCTTGAGAGACCTGTCACCAGAATGTCTACAGGATAATGAAGTTTTGGGCCATAGCAATTCTTTTAAAAAAAATTACTTTCAGTTCCAAATTATCTCTCTCCCTCTACTCCTGCCCCACACATTGAGAAAGCAAGAAATATGATACCCAGCATACTTATGAAGTAAAACATTTTCACATTAGCCATGTTGTGAAAAAAAAAAACAAAGATTTTTTTAAAAGAGAGAAAATATGCTTCAATCTGCATTTAGAATCCATCCCTTCTCTATTAGGAAGTGGAGAGCATTTTACATCAAAAGTCCTTTGGAATTATTGTGGATCATTGTATTGATCAGAGTTGCTAAGTCTTGATTATTATTATTATTATATTATTATAGTTGATTTTTGTTATAATATTGCTGCTACTGAGTACAATGTTCTGGTTATGCTCACTTTTGAATCAGTTCATATAAGCCTTCCCCAATTTTTCTGAAACCATCCCTTTTGTTATTTCTTATAGCACAATAGTATTTCATCACAATCACATATCGCAACTTGTTCAACCACTTTCCAAATGATGGGTTTCCCCTTATCCCCAATTCTCTGCCGTCATCAAAAGAGCTGCTATAAATATTTTCATATACAGTAGTCTTTTTCATTTTCCTTTGATGTCTTTGGGGGTACAGACCTAGAAGGAGTATTGCTGGGACATCGTTTCAAATTGTTTCCCAGAATGGTTGGACCAGGTCACAGCTCTACCAACAGCGCATTCATGTGTTTATTTTTTCCATATTTGTTATTTTCCTTTTCTGTCATCTCAGCCCATCCTCTGGGTATGAGGTGGTACCTCAGAGTTGTTCTGATTTACATTCTCTATTAGTGACTTAGAGCATCCCCCATGAGCATTAATAGTTTTGATTTCTTTTTCTGAAAACTGTTTTCATATTTGTTGACCATTTATCAATTGGGGAGTGGCTCTTATTTTTATAAATTTGACTCAGTTCCCTACATATTTGAGAAATAAAACCTTCATAAAAGAAAGTTGCTGTAGAAATCTCCTGCACTTTTTTCTTTCTTTCTAATTTTGTCTGCTTTGGTTTTGTTTTGTGCAAAACTTTTTTAATTTCATGTAATCCAAATTATTCACTTTACTTCTTATTATCTTTTCTATCTCTTGCTTGGTCATGAACTCTTCTCCTGTCCATAGGTCTGACAGGTGGTTTTTTTTCCTGTGCTTTTCTAATTTGTTTATATCAACCTTTATGTTGAAATAATGTACCTATTTTGAGTTTGTGAGATATTGGTCTATGCTTAGTCTCTGCCACATTGCTTTCCAGTTTTCCCAGAAGTTTTTGTTAATTAGTGAGTTTTTGCCCCAGCAGCTGATATCTTGGGGCTTATTAAATACTAGATTACTATGCTCATTTACTTCTGTATATTGTATTCCTAATTTATTCCATAGCAACTCTTAAGGACCATCTTGCCAAGTCAGAGAGGAATTGCAAGCTTTGCCAGAGGAGGAAATACCTGTTCTGTCAAAGGGTTGGGTTCTTGAATTATTGAAGTGAATTTAAATTACTGAAGTGAGTTTGTGCTATCATATCATACTAAGAAGCAGTAGGATCTTGTTCTTATTAATCTCCCTCTGGCTGCTTTGTAGTATTTTACTAGCCATGTTTTCAATGTGGCACCAGCAGAAATCCACACCTTTATTTTTAATTCTGATTTCTTTTCCTTATGGTAGCTTATACAGTCATAGCATAGTGGGTCTAATATTTGTATTTTAGTATGGTCCATGGTATAATAAACCTTCCTTCCAAATAGGTTTTCTTCCTTCCCACTCCCTCTGGCAGTTCATGTACATCTGATTTCCTTTGATCTGTTATCAAGGCATTCCAGATGGATAGCGAACTGTTTATTTACTTTTATCACAGCCCATTTCATTAGGGTTCAGCATTCTCCCTTGGTGTCTTTTCTTTTAAATGGAAATTGACTACAGTCTCAAACTGTTTTTTGGACCCACCAATTGGCCACCCCAAAGAATTCATCCTAGTTCCAACTGACTGATTTATTATTAGAACATTTGGGACTGACTGGTGCTTATATTATATCCCTTTCCATACAATGGATCCTGAAGAGTTTTCCCCTGTCTGTTTTCAGTGTGTGTAGTTGGTCTATTAACGTGTTGAGGGGATTGGATTGGATGACCTCGAAAGATCTTTCCAAGTGTGAAATTTTATTAATCAATATTTATAGTGAACATTGAATGCTTTTTTTGGATTGTTGATTGTCGATGAGGTGTTCATCATCAGAACCACTGGTTGGTCCATCAATGATGAATTTTTTCAAATGCAACCACCCATGAAGAAAATCTGTTAAGGTAGGGAGGAGTTTGAGCCACATTGTCACCAGAAGCACTCATATCAATTAAATCATAGCTTTCTTTAAAATATCTGCAACAGATGACATCTGCGTAGGACTCTAAGGTTTGCAAAGTGTCTCATATATGTAACACTTAGGAACCAGTTCTGAGTCCAAGGGCATATGACCCTGCTCTCTCTTTTTTTTTTTATCCTAAGGGGTCCTTTTGCTTTGGACCTGTGCAATCAGCCCAGACTGGGTTCAGTTCTGGCCTCTAATAAGAAGGATAACCTCTCTATCTTTCTCTCTCTCTCTCTCTCTCTCTCTCTCTCTCTCTCTCTCTCTCTCTCTCTCTCTCTCTGTTTTTTCTTCCTTCCTTCTTCACCCTTCTCCCAATCTTTACTTCATTAAATCTCCACCCCAGTACCTGGGAGACAAATTATTTAAAGTTTAGATTTTTGGCCCATGTTTAAGGCTTACTCAAAAGGGGAGAAAAGACAGATTTCTTTTAGCAGAGTTAATCAGGGAAGGCTTGCTGGAAGAAGTTGGATTTGACCTCAAAACTGAGGAGTAGTTAGAATGCTAATAGGTAGAAAGATGAGAATATCTTAGTTAGGGGTTGGTATGAAGAGACGTGGAATCAGGAAAGTTCCAAGCCAGATGAGTCTATAATTGGCAGACTAGTTCCAAGATTGGAAGATTAAAATGGGGGGGTGTTGGTAGAAGAAAAAACTGGAAAGATAAGTTGACGTAGATGATAATGATGTTATTATTATTATTCTCAACTAATATTCAAAGAAGCTGTATAAAAGTGGTCCTAGGACAAGTCATTATCCTATTGTTATCCCATTGTGCTTCTTATTTTTGGGATTATTATGTAAGTGAATAAAGTGATTGCTTTTTATATTTGAGGAAAAGTATTTTAATTGAGTTCATCATCTTTAGAGTAACTGAGAGAATCTTTGGAACATTTCCAGTAGCAGACCAGATGATAGGGGTGATATGTAATTTATCATGTTTCCAAGATTTTTTTCCTGCCAAGTCTGTATTTTGAGAACTTTTCATTCCATATCATTTGGAGCTTATGAGTAGTTGGCATGATTACAACCATTAAAAATATTGTTCTTAGATTTTTATGATTCAGTCTTATGTCTGGATGATTGTATGCAACAGTTTTATTGGTGACAATGTTTAAGTTCCAGTTTGGTTTATTTGTCGAATTTGTTAGGATTTTTCAGGTCTATATTTCTAGTACAGATTTGTAATCTATTAGTTTATGAAGGAGCAAAAGCTTCTGGTATATAATTCTGGCTACTTGTTTCTATCTTTTGGTTATCTGTCAGATGCTAAATTTTGTCTCTGGGTACTAATATTTCTAACAATTTCTACTATTTCCTTCCGAAATCTGCACTGATCAATAAATTCAGGATCTTTAAGGATGTTCTTTCTGTAATTTCTGTCAGTAATGCCCTGCTCTTGCATTTGTTCTCATTAACACTTTTGTATCTGTAAACACACTCATGTTATTATTAATAAGGGCCTTATGTACCAGGCTAAGGAGCTTGGATTTAATTTGTAGGAAATGGGGAGCTATTAAATGTTTTTGAGTAAATTTTGGCATGATGAAAGCAATCATTTAATATGATTTGTCAGGCAGCCTCAGAACATAGGCTAGATTGATGTGGGCAAAGACCAGAGTCAGGGAGACCAGCGAGGGGGCTATTGTAATAGGATTTCAAATCTCATATTTCTTTTTGGTAACTGTGAGGAAAGGAACCTACAAAATACACATATTAGTTGAAGCTAACAAGGCAAACATTTCCACATGCTAGTGTAATATTTGTCCCATAACCCTTTTCCTATACTCTTTTGCTCTTTTATACTTAGAATTATTGTGAAAGGTAAGGGAGAGTATGAACCAGTCTGAGAGTGGCTTGTTGACATTCATTTAGAAGGCTTTTGTCCGTGACATCCACCCTTAATAGTGCAAAAATGAGTGTTTTAAAATGAGAATTGGATGAAACAATCCTTAGGGCAGAAACATTAAAAAAGAATGCCTTTATGCTGTCAGATATTGGGCCTGTGCCTTGTTGTATTTAACTATTTTTCCTTCTTAGAAGGGAATGTTCTATGGGAAGGAGGGCTATAAAAGCAAAAAAAAAAGTCAATAGAACTTTTTAAAAAGAAGAAATAATACCTTTTCTGGTAGACAGTTTCAGTTATTGTGGGAAAAGTGGCTTGGGATCTTTTTTGTGTGTGATTGTTGCTTAATATTTCATTTATAACTCTAACTTTCTGTCTCGAAGATCTTTCAATTTTATTAGTTTATTTTTTATTCTTGCAATCAATATAATAAGTAAAAACCTCAGTGATTTGGAATCCCTGGGGAATGAGTCTTCTCCTGAGAGTTTTCTGGCTAACTCAGTTTTCACTCTTCTCAATCACCAAAGTTTATCTTTTGTTTTAATCATTTTGTATGGAAGACTTCATAAAATTATTTTATATGGAAGATACTTCATTGTCTTCTTTAACATTGTATATACTCAAATGCAAAAAAGATCTGTGATTTTCTGCAGAATGAAGAGCTCCTGATGTGGGAACTCCCTCTATCAACCCAGATCGGGATCTATTTAAGACCTAGTAAGTAAGTTCCAGGGTCTGGTCCCAGAGTGGTGAAAAGACTTCTCCAGGGTCAGCCCACTGCTAAGTTTCAGGTGGCATTGAACTTTGGTCTTCCTGACACTAAGCCAAGTACCCTATCCACCACACCACACTGCTTTTTAAACAGACTATCCCAAACATAATTGAACCTTTCCTTGATAACTTAGGGCCATAATACATGTTTGTTGAGTGGCATTGAATTGTGACAAACTTCAATTATTAGTTTGCATTGTAATACAGTGCTGCCCTGGGTGACTACCGAAATGTGTAATGTTCTTTCTCTCTATGCTAAATGGTTCCAGGCTGTTGTGTTTTTTAGGTTTTTGTGTTTTTATGCGTGAGTTTAAATTTTTTTAAACCATTTTCCTGCTTTTTATCTTGCTGTCAGATGTTATTTCTTACTTTGGTTAGTATACTGTCTGCTAGTGGCCCCTCCTCATTCTAATAAAAATCAGATGCCCAAGTTCATTAGAATTTTATGTAAAAAGAGAATGAAATAAGTTATGGACAAGGAACTGAAGGTTTCTTCTATAAGCAGAATTAGAAATAGTAATATTTTTCCATGGGCAAGGAGTCACAAGTGTGTGTGTGTGTGCGCGTGTGTGTGTGTATGCATGTGTGTGCATGCTTGCATGCCTATAGGGTCCCTGCTCACTAGGGTATAACTTGGTGTGTGGGAGAGGATGTACATTGAAAATCTCGTCATTAAAGGTAAAATGGGCTACTGGCAGAGGTGGAGCCTAGCAGGAGATGACCAGTAAATGAAACACATAGTGGCTGCCTCTATGGTAGCTCCCATGAGGGTGCTGTTGGCACCCTCTAAATTTCCCACCCTGGCTCAAAGTTTTAGATGCCCGCCTTAGTTACAATTCTGTTTTGTGTATATGGACTTTATGTGGACTTTGTGGATGAACTTCATGACTGGGTGCTCAGAATGGCGCAGGATGCTGGCTGCTTCTTATGTCTTGACTATGTGTGGGATAGAAGATTATCAGATGGAAGAGCCATGGAGAGATGAGGCACTAGTTGTTTTTTTCATTATACTAATGGAAAAGAAGAGGAATAATTACAATAAGGCAAAGCAGATCAATTTCAAAGAAAGAAAGCAGAGCTAAACTGGACTAGATTTTCTCTTCTTCCTATGATTGACCCTCTTGTTCCACGGAAGCCGGTTCTGCTTTCCTTTGAGATGGACACCCTCAGCCATCCCAGCCCAGCTCTCTGTTGAAGATTTCTGTTTGCTCCAGTGACTCTCACTAAAGTAATGTGTTATGCAGTTGATTGGTAGGGTATACCCACCTGGTAGACTTAAGAGTTTCAAAGAAAGAAAAAAGGGAAAGATTATGCAATGTCAAAGGTTTTTTTTTTTTAATTGCATGTAACTTTGTCTTGAAGACATGAAGGGATTTGTTCAAATCCCTTCTTGACTTCCCTCCCTCCTACCTTTTCAGTTTCTGTATTTCCTTATATCTTACTCCCTACCCCACCCTGTTACTTACTCTGGATCCAGTGACTCTGGCCTCTTTGTCATTTCCTTTCCTGATTCAGAGCATTTTCACTGGCTGTCTTCCATGCCGGGAGCTTTCTCTTTCCCCCTGTATGGCTCCTGGCTAACCTGGTTTCTTTCAGCTTCTACAAGAAGCTGAATCCTCTCATCAAGTTGAGATTCTTTCTTCTATTGATTATCTCCAGTTTATTGCATATATATCTTGTCTGTACTGTAGTTGTTTACTTGTTTTCTCCCTCATTAGGCCGTGAACTCCTTCAGAGCAGGACATTTTTTTTTGGTCTTTCTTTGTATCCTTAATGCTTAGTGCAATTAATAAATCCTTGTTGACTGACTAATTGACTATTGGTCAGCAAAAGAGGTTCACATTATGTTGGAAGAAAGTGCTTTGGATTAGTTTATGTGTATTTGAAAAATACATAGTACAAAAAAATTTTAATTAGGTTAAACATTGACTTTGAATTTAAGATAAGAGTGTAGCACAGATCTGCTCCAAAATATGGCAAGAAGTTACTAGCTGGGAATAGAGTCCAAAACAGAAAGTTGGTGACACATATAAATGCTGAGTTACCTACAGGGTGCAGTGGATGGCTTTGGAGCTTTTTAAAAAATGCCTTTTCAGGACTGATATTTTAGAGGGACTCTTAGGCTTTGTGGGGTTGTTTCAAAGCAGATTCCACACTCCTGGTTTTGAATATTCATGGTGATTCTCAGGTTCTTTCCTGATTCAAAATAATTGAGGACATAGATTTTCTCCCAGAGGGGACTATGGTGGAATAAGGAGCTGCTGGGCTGCTATTCTAGTTGGTCACAGAGGGCAGAAACAGGAGCAGTGAATGCAAGATACAAAGAGGAAAAATTCAGGCTGAATGTGAAGAAAAAAAAAGCTTCCTAGTAATTAGAGCTAGTGGGAAAGTAGGATGGACTGCCTCGAGGGAGCGTGACTTTCCCTTTCACTGGCACCTTCAGATGGAGGCTAGAAGACCCCTTGTCAGAGATTTTTTTTTTCAGAAGTGGTCCTTGTTCTCGTCATAGATGGCCACTGAAGTCCCTCTTAACTCTGAGAGTCTGTGATCTCTGGGAATGACTGTACGCTAAAAGAATGAATTGCAAATGGTGGCCCAGGGGTTGGTTTGTTATGAACCTCGGTTGGCAGTCCCACATCTCATTAGCCTGTGGAGAGGATGAGTCGCTTGCATTTTTGACATAACAATAAATATAATTACAAGTTATAAAACTCAGACTGAAGGCACACAAAGAAAACAAACCAGCATAAAACGAGCCAGGAGGGTGTAATGTCCTGGCGATAAGAATCTTTGCCCTTCCAGAGTCTGATATCAGCAGGCTGCAATGGCTCCTACTTCCAATCATCCATCATCAGTCATTCCTGCCTCCTCCTGCCCTCTCCTCATCTCACTTGCCTAGGAGAATACTATTGTCTGCTTGTAGAAAACAGACCCCCAAACAAACAGGTACTCCAGAAAATTAAAGAGAAAAGTAATTAAAATTTGAGGAAGAGGCAGGAACTGGGAGATCTATTTTACTTCTACGGCCTGATTTTATTAGGTTCTCTGCCCGTGTACTTTAGGCCAGTTCAGATGCCTTTTAGAATCAAATGCTTAATTTCATCCCTCTATTATTTTCATGGTTTTTAAGGAACTTTAGAGGTTTTATCTTTAAGAGTAGAGAAAGAAATTGTTATAAATAAAAACACTACTTGAAAAATCTTAATTCAAATGAAATGCCATGACCAAGCTTGAAGAGTCCAGAAAACTGTTGATAAAACACATTTTCCTCCCTTCAGTCGAGAGGTGGTGTACTACAGGTACAGAATGTTGCATGTGTTGTCAAATATTATCACTGTGTTGATTTGGGATTTTCTTTGCTATAAGGGGATGAGAATTGTTTGCTATCTTTGTATTCCCAGGGCTTATCAGAGTACCTTCTACTCTTTTCTTTTTGGTGGGAGTGGAGTGGAGTGGGGTGAATCTGGGTTGAGTGACTTGCCCAGAGTCGTATAATTGGTGACTGGATTTGAATCCAAGGCTGAATTTGAACTCAGGTCCTCCCAACTCTATCCACTGCCCCATCTAGCTGCCTCATACATTATACTCTTAATAAATGTTTGGGATGAACTCATAATATCATTGAGAATTTGACACATTCTCACAGCTCTCAAGACTTAACAGTTAAAGTTCATTCTCTTTTGTCCTCTCTCCAGGGAAAATGAAAAGTGACTTCATGTCCATCTTCTTTACCTGGCCAGTATCAGAATTCTTTTCAGGTCTCTTCATAGGCTCCATTTTCCTATCTAATCATCTTGTGATCTCCCCCAGGAAACCCTTCAAGTTCTTCATCAAGAGAACTGTATGATGACTGTGATGAACTGTTGTTGTATGTTATATAATGAACTGTTGTATATTGACGAACTGCTACCTATGAACAGTCACATATATCAGTAAGGTCCTGAAAAATCCTAAGCAATAGATTTCACAGCTCCTGTGATCCTATGTACTCACATCACTACAGACTTTGCATTTTTAGAACAATGCTACATTACTTGTGGGACACTGTGACCCCCAGATTTCTTTTTGGCCACATTTGCACTTAGCTTTGCTGCCTGTAGACTAGAGCACACCATAATAGCCATCAAGTTCCAAATTATAAGGTAAGTGAAAGTAAAGTTTTCCCTACCTCCTGCACATATGCAAAGGACATATGCAAAATACCCTATCATAAGAATTATTTTTAAAAAGTTCATGTAGTTATGAGGATTTGCCAATTACTTTACCTCTAGTCGTGAAGAGGGTTGTTAGCATGGCCAGTGATGAGTAAAGTATTTTGAAATTAAAAACAATAAAACCTATTCCCATTCCTCCATGGGTCACATCAAATTGAACAGATTAGATTCTTAAACACAGTAGGAAGTTGTCTTTTCTTAAGTGATAAATTTCTTTGCATCAGACATCTCACAGAAAGTGATTTTATACTACAATTTTCTATAAAATATGTGATTGATTTTATGATCATTTTACTTTATTTTATGATTTTCACAAGTATCCTTGTAATAAATTTCAGTATGATTTTTACAAATAGAACAAAAAGATAAAATTGTAAGAGTGCCAAAATAATTCATAGAATAATATCCAAACAGTAAATGTGGGTGAGTTTACCCTTGAGTTTGTAAGCATGAGACAAGTTTCATAGAACACTGTGGGTGGATGGGGGTGGAGAATAGCTCTTCCCCAAGAAGTCTGTTTGTCCTCCTTCATTATCCCTGTACTTCTTGGCTCACTCCCTTGCCACATGGTTCCTCTGTTGTTTGGGCCTGCCTTCCTCCCCTCCCCACCCCAGGTCCCCAACCCTCCACCTCCTCCCACTAATTTTCCTGTGCAACTGCACCCATGGGAGAGGGCTGTCCTCTTTCCCCTCAATAAATTTGACCCAGATGCTGGAATTCTCTGCTATGGCTCCAGGTCGGGTACTCTGTGATCCTGTCTAATTTTCAGAGAATTACTGTGATGTGTGCTTCCTCCTACTAATAATGTTCATCTCCAAACTCTGAGGCCACCGAGATTCCTTGAGAGCTCTCTTTCCCCATGTAGAGACTTGCTGGGGCTCAGACCTGCACCATTCAGGTTTATAGAATACAGAGATGAAATACAAAAAATACGAAAGTATTTCCCATGTTCACCAAAATGATGATAGCCTTTCCTGGGAGGCTCTGGTTTCTCTGGACTGGTCTGGACCATGTAGCCTTGGAATCCACTGCTCCCTCGCCCAACACGGAGCTGCCTTCCCTTAGAGGGCCTTCTCTCCCTTATGCTTATTCCCCAGCACTCATCATCAATGGCCCTCCTCTGGTTCTTTCTTGTCTCTCTTCCTTCTTCTTGTGTCTAGCCAGCGTGGTTTTTTCTCTGTTCCTCACTTTCAACACCATCCTTACATAGAGCTAGAGCCAGCACTTAGATGGTGCTTTAAAGCTTGCAAAACACTTTACAAATATGATCTCATTTGATCTTCCTAACAATCCTAGGAGGTAGGTGCTGTTATTATTACCATTTTATAGATGAGGCAACTAAGGCAGACAGAGGTTAAGAGACTTGATCAAGGTCACACAGCTAGAAAATGGGAACTGAGGTCTTCGTGACTCCAACTCAAGTGCTCTAACCACGGAGCAGCCTTGCTGCTCTATTACCCATCTCTGTACCTTTGCACTGGCCATTGCCCGTGCCTGGAACGGATTCTCCCCTTGTTTTCACGTCATAGATTCCTTCTTCTCCTTTAACATGTTGCTCAGACACTATCTTCTGTACAAAGTCTCCTGATCTTCCAAATTCCCAATACCCTTCCTCTCCTTGGACACGCAAAGACATGCCATTCATATTCATGCTGTACATGTTTCTTGACATAATCGGTATCTCCCCTGAGTTCATTGCAGCAGGCATTGCTTCATTCTTTGTGCTTGTGTCCCCAGCACCTGAAACAATGCTTGTCACAAAGTAGGTGGCGTGGATCGATTGATTATTTATTCATTCATTCCCTCGATAATTGCTCAGTGTTCCTTCTCTAAAACAACCGGGAGTAGTTTCTCACTATAACCAAATGATCAACAGGAGCAGGACAACATCCTGATGACCTCTTCTAATTAATGATGCTAAGACAATTAAGGAATGGATAATGAATAACTGTGGACAGCTGGGTCTCACCCATCCAACTGTCTGCCTTCTTCTGGATTTCTCAAATGCAATAAACAGCAGTAATAAGAATATGGCTGAAGGTCTGGCTTGAAATCCCTGGGATTATTGGAATCCCCTGAGGTCTTCCTCATTTACCAGGATTTATTACTTTTGTCAGAGCAAAATGACAAGGAGCTTGACCAGGGAACAGTGGAAAAAAATTTTTTTAATAATTTTTTAAGAACTAAAAAAAAAAGTTAGAAACAAATCCCAAAACCTGATTAGGCAAGGTAATGAGCAGCATAAAAACCTGATCTGCTTTAACTTAAATCAGCAAAAGCCCTTAGGTGATAGTCAATGGCCCAGTGAATAGAGAGCTGGGTTCAGAGTCAGCAGGACCTGAGTTCAAATCCTACCTCATAAGCTTACTAGCTATGTGACCCTGGGCAAGTCACAATGTCTCTGAGGTTCTTCTTTTATAAAATGGTGTGTGTGTGTGTGTGTGTGTGTGTGTGCGTGTTTGCAGGGAATGGAGTAGAATGGAGTTGGACTCAGTGGTTTCTGATGACCCTATGATTTTCCTGTCCTGGCTGATAGTTTCTTGGACCCGGTAGGGTACAGAGAGTTTTTCTGTGTAAATTCTTTGGCTCCTATCTCTGGCAATACACTGGAGACATCTGGGCTGCCATCTTGGATGAAGGATTGTGCCTCTTTGCTCTTGTTCTACTTCATGGTGAATGACCCAGCACTGGATGGAAGGCTGGACCCAGTATGAGAAAGACCAGAATGCAAATTAGGCCTCAGATAACTATTAACTGTGTGACCCTGGGCAAGTCACTTGATTTCTGCCTGGCTCAGTTTCCTTATCTGTAAAACGGGAATAAGAGGAGCCTCCTACCACCCAGGGTTGTTGTCAGGACAAAATGAGATAATATTTGTAAAGTGTTTTGCAAACCTTAAAGTGCTATATAAAAGTTATCATCATTGTCATTACCACTATCACCATCACTACCACCATCATTGTCATCAAGACCGGTGACCTTGAGACCTTAAGCCTTTGCTGACACTCCTGGCTTCTGGACCAGTTGCATTTGTCACGGACCCCGAAGGTCTTTCCAAGATCAAGCAGTGATGCATCATTCTGGGGAGATGGGTTAGGAAGGTGGGGAAGGGGAAAGAGGGCTGCCACTGGGGGAGTGTTTAGCATGGCAGGGGTAGGTCTCCTAGGCAGGGAAGCAGGCCAATGTTCTTCCTTGTCTTCCCGTCTTTTCTTCATTAGCTCAAGATGGGGAAACAGGAATCGGGGGGGGGGGGGCAGGCGGGGGGAAAAGGGAGACTCTTCTTTGTGTGAAAGGCAGCCTGATGTATTGGGATAGCTTGTTGAAATCAGAGCCAAGAGAGACTCAGGTGTGAATCCTACCTGTCATGCTTACTGGCTGAATGACCAAGGACAAATCTGAGTCTTTCTGAGCTTTAGTTTTCTTCTCTGTAAAATGGAAATTAAAAAAAAAAATCAAACGAACCCAAACTCCGTAGTTTCTATTTCACTGGTTTGTTGTGCGGCTCAAACCAGGAAATCATGTAAAGCATTTTGAACTTTGAAGTGCTATTTAATGTCATTTATTATTGTGACTATTGTCTTCTAAGGCATAAGAGATTCTCTTCTGCACCTTTGGAAGGAGCACCTGTGCCTGTGAAGTCACATGTCTTTTGAAATCTTTGAATTAAAACGATAAATATGTTTTGTTTTTTGCTTTTTGGAGGGGGGAAGGCAGGGCAATTAGGGTTAAGTGACTTGCCCAAGTTTAAATGGCTAATAAGTGTTAAGTGTCTGAGGTGGAATTTGAACTCAGGTCCTCCTGACTTCAGGGCTGGTGCTCTATTATTCACTGCGCCACCTAGCCACCCCTAAAGATGTTTTAAAAATGATCCATACAGATGATATGTGGAATGGAGGGATTAAGAATGAAGTATGACGGGAATATTCAATTTAATGAGCATTTATTAAGGCCCTAGTATATGCAAGGTCCCAGGGACACAAAGCCAGGAAAGTAGAGTCTGCTTTCAGGGACCTGAAACTCTACTTGGGGGAAGCAATGAGTATATAAGTAAATATGAATCCCGTTTTTGTTGAAGGGGAAGCATTAACAGCTAGGGGCATCAGGAACAGTCTCTTGTAGGAAGTGATATTTGAGGTGATTCTTGAAGAGAGCCAAGGATTCAAAAGGCAGAAATAAGGAGGGAAGAGCATTTAACATCAGGGACAACCTCTGCGAGGTGCTGAGCTGGAAAATGAAAGGTCATATGTGGGAAGGCAGCAAGTAGTCCTAGAATACTGAATGTGCAAGGTGGAGTCATATGAAATCAGTCTAGAAAGATAGGTTGGAGTAAGAACAAATTCCTTGGAGCTTATGTGGAGATTATTGATGAGGACTCAGTCAGTCCACAAACATGCATTAAGTGTTTACTATATACTATGAGTACACTTACTGTATGCAGTGGATAGAGAGATGGGCCTGGAGACTGGAAGACCCGAGTTCAAATCCAGCCTCAGACCCTTATTAGCTACATCACCCTGGGTAAGTCACTTAACTCTGTTTGCGTCAGTTTCTTCATCTGCCAAATGAACTGGAGGAGGAAATAGCAAACCACTCTAGTATCTATGCTAAGAAAACCCCAAATGGGGCTACAAAGAGCTGGACATGACTTCAAAACAACAAAGAACCAATTGGGGGAAGGGTATTCGGTCAGTGCCAAACACGATGTCACTGCTTTCATATTCTTAAGGAGAATGTTGGGTCATATCTTTGCATAGAACCAAGCCTGTCATGGGCCCTACAGAGACTCTTCTCCAGTCACCTGCTTTCACTTATCGCTTCTAGAGGCGAAGGCTCACCCAGGAAGGATTTTCACTGGGGACAAAGCGATATAAAAGTGACTAAAATCAGGGACAAGGGGCAGCCCCAGGAGGGCCCAGGGCCATTCTTCGCTGCCAGGGCCAAGTGCCTGTGGTCTTGCTTGCTTAGCCTTGCTCCCTCAGGTTTATCGATTTTCTGCCGACTGGTTATTTTCTTTCCCTGATAGTTGTCCATCTGTCTTATTATAGATAATCCAGCTGCTGAGAGTCTGTAGATACTCTGACCTCCTGCCTTCTTCTGCTGTCTCCTTGTCTGTGGTTTCGATTTAACAGAAGCTTGCTAAATGCCTATTTGGTGAGACACTATTCTTGGTGCTGGGGATGCACTGAAGGATTGACGCCACATCCCGCTACGGCATGGGGTAAAAAAGCGTGTACCTAGATAGCTGTGACACAATGATGAGATGAATACAGAGAGGTTTAGACAAAAAGTACTGAGAATTGCTTTTCTTTTCTTTATTTTTAAAATGTAGTTGGTTTTTTTTTTTTGGTTTTTGGAGGGGGGAAGGTAAGGCAATTGGGGTTAAGTGACTTGCCTAAGGTCGCATGGATAGTTTTTTGTGTCAGATGTCTGAGGCTGGATTTGAACTCAGGTCCTCCTGACTACAGGGCTGGTGTTCTATTCACTGCACCACTTAGCTGCCCCAAATGTAGTTTTTTAAACACAAATTTATGATCTGTCACTCCCTCCCCACTGCTGCCCCCTCCTCACATTCATCAACAAGAACAAATTGAAACCTCATAATAAACGTGCATCTAATCAAAGAAAAGAAAGTTCTCACATTGGCCCTGCCTGAAAGTGTACGTCTGAGAAATCTAAAAAAATTCTGAACTTGACAAATATCACCAAACATGTACATTTCCACATAAAAAGAACATTGCACATGAAATGGCAAATCCCCACCACATGTAGATTAGTCCCTTTTTCTTCAAAGTATAGAATAAATTCAGCATATTGGTTCCAAAGATGTCCTGCTGTCTTTTCCCTTGGAATCTCCTTCTATTCTTTTATGTGCCTTTTTCTTTTAAAGTTTCATTGATACCTTTATCTTCCCCCCTCACCCCCCCTTTTTTTGCATTAATTACTATATCCTTGTTCCTTCTACTCAAAAACTGCAGTGGGAGAGCTTTGGAGGAGAAAGTGAGGCTGGTGACCTTGCACAGCCCTACCTCACTTAAATCCAATTCACTTGCATGTCATGACATGCCCCATCCCTGATGCGATGGTCTTCTTTGAGAAGGAAGGACAAATGACAACCTCTGTGAGTAGAAACATTTCCTCCCTTCCTTCTTTCCTCCCTTCTTCCCTTCCTTCCTTCCTTCCTTCCTTCCTTCCTTCCTTCCTTCCTTCCTTCCTTCCTTTCTTCCTTCCTTCCTTCCTTCCTTTCTTCCTTCCTTCCTTCCTTCCTTCCTTCCTTCCTTTCTTCCTTCCTTCCTTCCTTCCTTTCTTCCTTCCTTCCTTCCTTCCTTTCTTCTTTCCTTCTTCCCTCTTTCTTTCCTCCTTCTTTCTTTGTCTCTTTCTTTGTGTGTGTGTTTCTCTCTCTGTCTCTCTCCCCTTCCCTCTGTCCACATAGGGTATCACATCCTTACCTGCAGATGCTCGGTCCAAAGGAATATAAATTTTTATCCCAGAAACCTTTTATTTTCTTAAGGACCACACCTTAAACCCAAACCACTCTGGCTCTCATTGATTGGCCAACAATAGGTTCCAGGCCAAGCCCCAGTTGGTCATTGGGCCCTGATTGGCTCAGAGTGAATGTAAATAGCAATTGTTTCTGTTTTGGCCAGAAACTCTGAAGGTCTTTCCCTGCCAGATTGATTTTTTTTTGACTAGACCATTTTCTACCTATTTCTTACTTAGCCTTAAGCACTGCCTTAGTCAAATTGAGACTTGTTAAAAAACCTTAGTTTAAGATTAAAGCAGCATCCCTGGAATCAGGAGGACCTGAGTTCAAATTCGGCCTCAGACACTTAACACTTGCTAGCCGTGTGACCTTGGGCAAGTCACTTAACCCCAATTGCCCTGTCTTTCCCCCTCCAAAAAGCAAAAAAGAACCCACCCCCAAACCCCAAAACAAAAAACACCCATAGTTTAAAAAGGCCAAGGTCTCCCAATGCATCCGGGGCCGTCTCCAGTCCTGATCTATATCTGGCCCCTGGACCCAGATGGCTCAGGAGGAGAAAGTGAAGCTGGTGTCTTTGCACAGCCCTGCCTCACTTAAATCCAATTCACTTGCATGTCATGGCATCTTCTCCCAGATGTCATGATCCTGAGAATGAAGGACAAATAACTACAATTAAAAAAAAAAAGACTGATTTGTATTCAATAATGATAATAATAATGAAGCAAAAATATCCACATGTCCTTGTCCAAAAATGTAATTCCAGTAGGAGAGATGTGAGGTGAGAGAAATTATTAATAGGTAGAAAGAGGTGGAGGGAAAGGCTTGCTGAGGAATGACGTTTGATCTGGGCCTATCAGGAATCCAACCCAAGCCAGTAACATCTATTAAGCACCTACTAGGGTCTTGCTAAGTCCTGGGGATAAAATGAGTAAAAAGAAAGACCATCCCTGCCCTCAGAGGGTTTACAATCTGGTGGGGGCAGACAGCACACAAAAGGAGGCAGAAAAAGGGGGGCATGAGGGCAATTCCAGGGAGTAGAGGTTGGGCAGCAGACACAGCCCAAAGGCCCAATTTCTGCCCTATATAAATGAAGGCATTGGGAGGTCTTGGCATGCCACCATCAAGCCCTCCAGTCAGAGGGGAGAGGAGGCTGAAGGAGGCAGTATCCACGGCTTGAATTAGCTATGTGGTAATGAGATCAGAGGTGAAGCCCTTGCCCTGGGAGGAGCATCTTGTTCTGTGGAATTGAAACCAACCAGAGCAGCTGTTCCACAGCAGAGGGATGGAGCAGCAGATGGAGAGGGAGAGGTCAGTTAGTTCCTGGTCCTGGGGATGGCCTGTAGTGGATACACAGGGAAATGTCATGGCTGAAGGTGAAAGGTAGAGATTAGTTCAGTTTGGCTAGAATGTACAGTATCTGAAAAGATGTAGACCTAGAAAAGACCAGAAAGGTAGATTGGAGTTGGATTGCAGGAGGCCTTGAATGTCAACATTAGGAGTTTAAACTTCCATAGGCAATGGGAAGGTATAGAAGGTTCCTGAGGAGAAGAGTGACATGGACAGAGTGGTTATTAGGATTATTGGGCATTAAGAAGTTAAACTAAGCAGCAGCATGAAGGATACATGGGAGAGGGAAGAGACTGAAAGAAGAAAGGCCAGTGACAGGCAATTACAGTCAGCTGGGAGAAGAAGTGAGGGGTTGGAGGAAGTTTAGGGAAGGTGGAGGTTTTTATTTGTTTGTTTTTTTTGGTTGAAGGGGACACCAGAGCATGAGATTGAAGATGTCTAAGAGGGCGTAATTTGTGGATCCAGGGTAAGAAGGGAATGAGAAGGAAAAGGATTAATGTGATAGGGATAGCTGCAACACAAGACAGAGATGCCTAGTTCTCTGGAGCTGGAAGAAAGGAAGGGGCCATTGTACAGTTAAGGGCACTGGAAGAGGGGCAGTATGGAGAGAGTTCAAATGGGATGGCCTCAGTCTTCCTGGTAAAGGAGGAAGGGAGATCGTCTATAAGGGGAGAAGGGAAAGGAATGGATTTGGAGGCAATGGAAGAGAAAGTTCGGAACAACCATTGTGGGGAATGTTATAGAATGAATAATAAGTGACTTTTATGTCATGAAGCAATGAGGGCCTAGTTTTGGTTAGATATAAATTTGTGTTGAACAGTTAGTGTCATTTTGTGACCTTCTCCATGAGAATTTGGTCACTTGAGAGTATGACAAGAGGAGTCGGCTATACCAGAGTCACAAAGGGTTGAAAGCAGGGTGGGAAACTCCAAAAATGAGGGAGTAGGACGATCAAGTGATGCCATCAAGAGATGGCATAATTTCCCCACCCTAATGAAATCACACTTATCCATACCCAATGATTTCTTTTTGCTTCCCTAACCCTTGACCCATTATTGCATTTCTTATGTGGTCTGTGTCCTGCCTCTTTACTTGATTTCCCTTAAACTGATTTAACTGATAACTACTTTGCTGAAATAAACAGGATCTTTCTTACCTAACCCAAGAGGTTGAGACAGACGAGGTCATTAAGTCAATGCAATAATCTCTTGGTTATAGGAAAGGTATAATAAACCTGTAAGTCCAAAAGGAGATTCAGTGTTACTTTAGGTTGGGGTTCTGGGTCAGTTTGAAAGGAAATTCAGTCTGTTCCTACCATGAGTGAAAAGCAAAGAATCAGATAAATGGCCAGGAAGGGGTGGATACCCAATTGTCCACTTTTCCCCATGATATGGTTTTATTATTGTTGCATTGTATTGTGAATACTTGGAAAACTTGAGAGATCCTTATTATAGTATAAGTATAAATTATCCTGCACAAGGTTAAACAGCTCTGTGTCAGATCTGGAACTTCTTCTTGTCCTAATGCACAGCCACCCGTGAGCCCTCATTCAATTCCCATGCCAGAAGGTTTGGGGTTGTCCGTTTCTACTATACATCATATCCTCAGTATTCATAGACCTCTTTGTCAGTTTCCCTATGGTAACCTGGGCTGTAAAAACGACTTGTTGTGATTTTTTTCCTTATAATTCCTAGTCAAGACTTGATCTGGTACATTTTCTAGATCTTTGTGTTTGTATTTCAAAATTCCTACTTAACTCTGGTATTTCACATCAGAAATTCTTGAAAGTCCTCTGTTCTATTTAAGATCCATTTTTCTTCCTTGTAGGAATTTTCTCAAGCTTTTAAGGGTGTTATTTTGGGCTGTGCACCTCCCCCCCCTTCCTGTTTTCCCTCCCCTACCCCGTCTTTCAGATTAATGTATTACATAATCTCCTCTGTATTTTAGTGATGAAGTCTAGTGTAATCTTGACTATAGTTTCTTGGCATTTATATTACTTCTTTCTGCCTGCTTGCAATATTTTTTCTTTGATATAAGAGCTCTCAATTTTGGCTTGGACTTTTCCTTTTGCGGTTCCTTTCAGAAGGTGATTGGTGAACCCTTTATGTCTTTGTTTTTTTCTCTTATTCTACAAGATATGGGCAAATTGATTTAAAATTTCTTGAAATACAGTGTCCAAACCTTTTTATTTTTAAAATCACAGATTTCAGAGAGTTCAGGCATTCTTAAGTGCTCTTTACTTGACCTGTTTTCTAGGTTGATCATCTCACATTTTCTTGTATTTGTTCAATTTCTTGATTTATTCTTAATATTTCTTGTCTCATGGAGTCACTGATTTCTCTTTAATCTATGCTAGTAGAGTAGGCTACTACTTATGGAATCTCAGGGATTCTATTTCTTACAGCTTTATTTCTCCTAGGTAGTCATTTAGTCTTTGCAGAAGATTGTTTTTTTCTCCTTTGAGTCTCTGCTTGCACTTGTTATAAAGTTGGGTTTGCAATAATTTTTGTTACTAGTCAGTGTTTTTGATTTGCTCCACTAGTCACCTTTTGCTCCTGAATTGTGGTTTTTGTTCCAGGAATAAGTTCTACTCCTTGCTGTTTTTTTTTGGGGGGGCGTGGGGTGGGATCTTTAGATCTCTCAGGTCTCTCTGTGGGTTCTCTGTATTCCTGTGATTATCTCTACCTTCCAGGGTTTGGCCCCTGTGGATCTTCAAGGTCAAAGCTCTGGATCTTTAGGGCCCTTTCTGGAGTCTCAGAACAGAATGTTAAGGCCCTCTTATCTACTTGCGTGCAAGGTATCCTAGTCTGAGCCCTTTGGAACCATGCTTGTTGGTACCATATTGGTTCCTTGTGCCACTGCCCAGAACTTCCAAGGGACTTTCTCACCACCCTGGGATTTTCTAACGGAAATATTTTATTTTTACTACCTCTGGACTCAGAGCTTTATATGCTACACGTGTTGTGGTTGTAGGTTGTTCTTACTTTTTGAAGAAGACTGCTGACATCACAGGTCTCAATTTATGGGTGAATTGGATTTAAGTGAGGCAGAATTGTGCCTCTTGCTAAATGCTGGCACTGGCTCTGGGGAGGGCACTTTCTTTTTGCATCTGGTTTGTTGCCTGACCTGCGCAGTTTTGGGATGGAAAATGTCACTGTACTTTATCACTGGATTTCTTGATTATGATTCAGTCTGGTGCCAGTTGCAGGGTTTTTCTAGGGTAGGTATATAGAAGCTGAATGTTTGAGTACAGATGGCCAGAAGTTCCATCTTAATTAACGTTTGTTCTTGTTCTTAATAAATGTTTGTCCTTGAACTGCCTCAATCATAAATCTGTGTTATAGGGTGTATAGAGCCTGGGATTAAAGCCTGATATAACCTTGACAGTCAGAAATGCTGACTCTTTGAACTTCAAGCATCTATGACAGATTTGACAGGACAGAGGCCTATTAATGGATTTCGTTACTTTAAGTTCCACAAAATAGTTATTAGTTATTAGCTATTGTTTAGAAATTGCTACAACATCATTTTGGTCACACTGTGTAGACTCCTACTGCTCTCCTCTGATGGTCTGACTGAAGCATGGAGGTGACCGTAGGCCATGTTAGTGGAGCATAAAGGTCAAACTCATCCTACAAAGATAGATTTTAAGTAGACCCTGGTGATTTATGGTCTGAGGGCTGCCATTAGAATGTTGGCTCTCAGATGACGAATTGTTTCAGGTCAAGCATTTCATGAAGACTGTCTATAAGGGTAGAGTGGTTAAAATATCAACTGCCAGTGATTTTATTAGAGTAAGAATTCCTTCCTCCAGGCAGAATGCAACCCATCTATAATTTAATCTTAGAATTATCTGAGGCTAAAATGAAAGAGGTGAAATATCTGACTCACAATTCATGACTAACAGAGTCAGAATTTGAACCAGGCATCTGCCATGTTGTTCTGCCTATATGATTTGTATATCAGTGAAATAATGGATACTCAAAAGATGATTTTAGCATTATGCAAACATAAATACAGGGCAGCTGGGTGGGGCGGAGGATAGAGCTCTGGGAGTGGAGTCAGGAAGGCCTGAGTTCAAATCTGACCTTAGACACTAGCTGCGTGACCCTGGGCAAGTCACTTAACCCTGTTTGTCCTAGTTTCCTCATCTGTAAAATGAAGTGGAGAAGGAAAAGGCAAACCACTGCAATATCTTTGCCAAGAAAACCCCAAATGGTGTCGTGAAGAGTCAAACGTGACTGAAATGACCAAACAACAACAAAATATATGTATACGTGTATATTACTTATCAATATAGACAAAACAATACAGTAGAAAGAACTCTAGATTAGGAAGCAGGAGACTTCAGTTCTTGTCATCAGATCGTAGATTTAGACCTTAGAGTCGTATACTTAATGCTCCTGTTTTATGGAGGAGGAAATGGAGGCCCACCGATTCGCCTAAGTTCTCACAGGGGGCAAGTAGCAGGCTGGGATACGACCCCACAACCTTTAGCTCTAAATCCAGCATTTCTTCCTCTTAACTTGTGAGCCTTCATGCCTGGAATGCTTGCACTTCTTCACCGTACTCTTAAGAGTCACATTCTGAAGTGCCCTCCCTCTCAAACAATCTTGGGTGTTTATCTGCATTTATTTACTTTATACCGCAGATATTTATCTGTGTTCTTGTCATCTCCTATAGAATATAAACTCCATGTAAGTAGGAATGGTTCTATTATCTGTATGTACATTCTCAGCACATAGTGTGGTGCCTGGCATGTAGGAGGAAAGGAAGCAACCACTTATTACATGCTTAATATGTGTCAAGGGCTTCCCAAATATTGTCTTATTTGATCTTCACAACAACCCTGGGAAGTAGGAGCTATCATTATCTCCATTTTCCAGATGAGGAAACTGAGGCCTGCAGAGGTTTGGTGACTTGGCCAATGTTACACAAATAGTAGACATTGAAAACTAAGGTTTGAATCCAAGTCATCTGAGTCAATATTCTTTCTAAATTCTTTCCACACAGTGGAAAAAGTGAATTGTATATCTTTCTAAAATATGTATCAGCTAAAGGTCATAAGGCAGGGTAGACAGGGGTGGGGAATTTGTCAGCCCCATGTTAAGTACAATATAAGATTTTTTTTTCTTTTTCCCTTGAGATACCCGTTTACCTGTGGCTTTCCAAAAGCTTTCAATAGTTTCTACTGCCATTTTATTCTAAAGGATAAAAAAAAAAAATGCTTCAGTCTGGATTGATTTTAGGTTTATTCTCCCAGCTATGGAAGCAGGGAGACAGAGCGAGATTTACATTTTTATTATTGATTACTCTAACAAGAAATTTCCAATTACCTCCATTGTTTTTCAGAATCTCCTCTCCCTTCTAATATTTCTAGTCAAACTTTATTTTATTTTATTCCTGTCATTTTTCCCACAGACTTTTGAAGCTTTGTGCTTCCTGCCTGAATAGAGAATTTATTTTCCCCTGAAGGCTTCTTTTCTGCTTAGCTAGAGTTATAGGAGACAACTTTGAACTGGGTATTTTTATTAGCCCCCTTTCAAAATGGGTTGACACTGCGGCCTATCAATCTGGCCATGCATTTATGATTTCTGGGTAGTAAAGTTCTGAATTTCTAAACTCAGATCACTGAGAAGTCATAGGGTGTAGTGGATTGAGCACTGGGCATTATGGGGGAGAGCTGGGTTTGAGTTCATCCTAGCTCAACACTCTTCTTCACTGTATGACCCTGAGGAAAGTACTTAAGCTCTTTCATTCTTATTTTTTTTTGTCTGTAAAATGGGACTCATAATGCTAGTACTATTTACATCCCCAGGAGGTTGTGAAAATCAAAAAAGACAAGGTATACAAAAGGCTTTGCAAACTTTAAAATGCTAAATTAATGTTTATTATCATAGTTGGACACATATAAGTCATAGAAACTTAAAATTGAAAGTTTTTTTTCAGTCATTTTTCAGTCGTGTCTGACTCTTCATGGCTCCTTTTGAGGTTTTCTTGGCAGAGACACTGGAGTGGTTTGCCATTTCCTTCTCCAGCTCTTTTTACAGATGAGGAAACTGAGGCAATCAGGGTCAAGTGACTTGCCCAGGGTCATCCAGTTGGTAAGTGTCTGCTGCCAAATTTGAACTCAGGTCCTCCTAACTCCAGGGCTAGTACTCTATTTACTATACTACCTAGCTGTCTTAATGTTTCCCTTAGTGTAGGATAATTGGTAAAAATGTAAACCCAATACTTCAGACTAGCACAGAGTAAAGAGAACATGTTCTAGATAGCAAATTTTTTTAAATTCCTAACAACAATTTTTGGAGACAGCCCTATTAACTTTATAGCTCAAATTGAGTTTTAAGGTAAATTCTCTCTCTTTTTTTTTTTTTTGTAGGGGAGAAGGCAGGGCAATTGGGGTTAAGTGACTTACTCAAGATCACACGGCTAGTAAGTGTTAAGTGTCTGAGGTTGGATTTGAACTCAGGTTCTCCTGACTCCAAGGCTGATGCTCTATTTACTGTGCCACCTAGCCACCCCCTAGAGGTAAATTCTTAATCTTCTGTATTCATTCATTTGATTAACATGTTTATTGAGCTCCCAACTTGTGCAAGGGTCTGACTTGGGTGCTTTGATGATAAAAAAGAAACATAGGACACAATGTGGGAAATAAGGGGGGGGAAAATAAGACAGTATATCTTGTAATAATAGGTAACTATTAATAATACAAATAGTAATAATAACAAGGCAACTGGGGGGCACAGTGGATAAAGTGCCAGCCTTGGAGTCAGGAGGCCCTAAGTTCAAATTCAAATTCAGACCCTTACCAGCTGGGTGACCCTGGACAAGTCACTTAACCCTATTTGCCTCAGTTTCCTTGTCTGTAAAATGAGCTGGAGAAGGAAATGGCAAACCATTCCGGTATCTCTGCCAAGAAAACCCATATAGGGTTATGAAGAATTTGACATGACTGAAATGACTGAACAATAATAATAATTAGGTAATAATGATATAGAGATCATGTAAGATCAATTGTTATTCGGAGGATGGAAGGATTTTTTTCAGAAGGGCAATCTGAGGAGGTCGGTCATGGATGCCACCATTTTAGGAAGGACATTGATTAACTGGAGATCATCTAGGCCACGAATATCAAACTTGTGACCCATTAGAACTCCCGATCCAGACTAAAATGTAATTGAGAAATGTTTAACAAAAGAAAGAAAAATACTATGTAATATAGATAATACCATTTTGTGGCTTTCTAAGTCAGTATTCAGCTTCCGGGATCAGTTTCCATTTGAGTGTGACGTCATTGATCTAGAGAAGAGCTGGCAGAATAGCCAAAGGCCTTGAGGTTATTCCATATGAAGATCAAATGAAAGAATTGGAAATATTTGACCCAAAGAAGACTGTGTGTTTTGAAGTTGAGGTGGGAGAAGGGGAAAGGTAGGTATTTTCAACCATTTAAAGGGGATTCGTGTAGAAGAGGATTGTCTTTAGCATTGGAAGTCACCCATAGGTCCTCAGGGTTACCCCTAGAAGCCTTAGAGGGAGAAGCAGCTGAGCTCTAGGACTTGAATGCTAATTCAAATATGGGTGGGGAGAGTGAACCCAGAGCCTGTGTGCTACATGAGGGAATTGTGTGCCTACTTCTAGGGTCAGCAGGAGGGTGAAGAGCTAATGAATGAAAGAACGAAGTAAGAGGTAGGAGGATCACCAGAATTATGTACTTTAATGCCTGGAAGGCAACGCAAGAAGTTTTAGAAAGAAGAGAGTGATCAATACTGCTGAATACCAGAGAGCAGTGTTGATCTAACTGAATAGATGGAGTGATCACATCATTTCCTGTCCATGCAGACTGAGATGTTTCTGTGGAAGAGAAATGATCTATTTCCTCTATTTCTTCCATCAACTAGCCTTGATAATTGAGAATTAACTTTAGCATATAATGAAGAGGGAAAAAGAGGGGACTTATATAAAGAATATATTTTAAAATCTGTTTTTTAATCTCCCATTTGCATTGTCTACCAGAAAAAGTTTTCCTTTTCTTTCCTTTTATATTTTTTTGAGAGTGGAAGGCAAGACAATTGGGGTTAAGTGACTTGCCCACACAGCTAGTAAGTATGTCAAACGTCCGAGGCCAAATTTGAACTCAGGTTCTCCTGACTCTGGGGCCAGGGGTCTAAAAAATATTTTCAACAACAACAACAAAAAGATGAGAACAAAATGAGGTTGTTAGAATACCTAGTTGTGCAAAGGGTAGAATTTCTTAGTAGTGGAGACAGGGGCCACCTTGGGGACATACTCTTAGACAGAAGTTTGATTAGTCTAGTCTGGTGCTGAAATTCATCTTTGGCTGCCTCCTTAAGCTCTCTCACAGTGATCAGTGTGGAGAAGGATCAGTGAGGAAACTCTCTCTGATGCATATTGCTAGCCACTCTGCAATGCAATGATGTCAAATAACTTTCATCCCATCAACCCAGTCAGTGTTCGTTAGAAAGACTTGAATCCAAAGCTAGTTTTCTGTAGAAAAAAAAAAAGCCTGTGACAAAGTACAACATTAATTTTTTTTTGCTGAAAATACAGCAAAGGCATAGAAGAAATTTTTAAAAAAAAATCATACAAAGCAGCTTTCTAAAACAAAAACAAAAGCATCATATGGAATAAGAATACACTAGAACCTTTCCCAATTAATAAATAATAAAGCAGTAAGTGACAAGCAATAAAATGAGTCATGGTGCCCATTCTCTACATAATTATTTGATATAATACAGGAAATGCTAGCAATAAGACAAGTAAAAAGCACTTCGATATATAAAGATATGTAAAGAGAAAACAAAACTCTCCCTTTTTGCTGATTATAGGATGACTTACTTCTAGCGAGTTGACAAAGATCCTAATTGACATTCGGCGTTAGCAAAGTTTCAGGCTATAAAACAAATGCTCAAAAATCAACACCATTTTTATATAATAATAATAAAAAAAACCCAAGAGGCAATAAGAGAAAGGAAATTCCTATTCGAAATAACTATCAAATGCAAAAAAGTATCTGGGGATCCATCTACCAAAGTACACAAAATACTTATACTGTCTCTATCCCTAATATGCATTCTTTATAGTGCCACTAGAAGAAAGAACAGTAAGACAGAGCATGCACTCACAGTATAGTTTACAACTCAGTCCTCTCACTAAATGCTCTCCTGTAGTAACTTGAGCACCATGTTAACTCCAGTAGGTCTAATTTGTCACCACCTTCTGCAGATGAACACAGATTGAGTCTATGAGGTTTACCTCTACACCAAAGATTCTTTGTTCAAATTAATTTTTTTTTCATTCAACAAAAGGTTGCCTCATCTTCCTTCTCCCTTCACACTCCCCTTTCTCTGTTTTTGCTCTCCTTGGTTTAGTTATCAAAACCGTATTTGTTCTGTAAAAGGAATTTGATAGTACTCTTTCTTTGCCCATTTTTTCAAAGAGTTTGTATATTATTAGGATTAATAGTTCCTTAAAAGTTTGGTAGAATTCACTTGTATATACATCTGATCATGGGGATTTTTTCTTTGGGAGCTTATGGCTTATTCAATTTTCTTTTTCTAAAATAAGATTATTTAAGTATTCTATTTCCTCCTTTGTTAATCTGGGCATTTATAGTTTTATAAATACTCATCCATTACAACTTAGAACATCAGTTTTTAGGCATATAATTGGGCAAAATAACTCCTCATAATTGCTTTAATGTCATCTTCATTGGTGGTACATTCACTATTTTCATTTTTGATACTGGTTGGTTTTCTTCTCTTAAATAAAATTAACCAATGGTTTGTCTATCTATTTTGTTGTTTATTTCCCCCATAAAACAAACTCTTAATTTTTATTCACTCAAAGGTTGTTTTTTTTTTTTTTTTTTTACTTTAAATTTTGTGAATCTCTTCTTTGATTTTCAGGATTTCCATTTTGGTGCTTAAATGGAAATATTTAATCTATTCTTTTTCTAGTTTTCCTTTTTGTTGTTGCATGCCAGTTCATTGATTTACTCTTTCTCTTTCTTATTGATATATGCATTTAGAGATATAAAATTTCCCCCAAGTACTGGTTTAGGTTGTAGCCCACAAATTTTGGTATATTGTCTCATTGTTGTCTTTCTCTTAAATGAAATGATTGATTGTTTCTATAATTTGTTCTTTGACCCCCCCCCCCATTCTTTGGGGTTATATTATTTAGTTCCCAATTAGCTTTTAATCTCTGCATCCATGACTCTTTATTGAATATACTTTTTATTGCATTGTGACCTGAAAGAGTGCATTTAATATTTCTGCTTTTCTGCATTTGATTGTGAGATTTTTATGTCTTGATTCATGATCAATTTTTGTGAAGGTACCATGTACAGCTGAGGAAAAAGGTATACTCCTTTCTATTCCCATTCTATTTTCTGCAGTGGTCTAAGATATTTAACTTTTCTAAGGTGCTATTCATCTCTTTAACCTCTTGTTTATTTTATGGTTAAATTTATCTAGCTCTAAGAGGGAAAAGTTGAGGTCCCCTACTAGTATAGTTCTGCTGTCCTATAATTCTGTTTTCCATTTACAGAATTCCTCCTGTAATTTATTTAACTTTTCTTTAAGAATTTGGATGCTATGCCATTTGGTGCATATATGTTTAGGATTGCTATCACTTCATTGCTGATAGTGTCTTTTAACAAGATGTAGTTTCCCTGCTTATCCTTTTAAAATAGGATAAAAAAAAATAGGATAAAAAAATTGCTTTGTCTGAGAACATGATTGCTACCCCTACTATTTTTTAACATCAGCTGAATCATAATAGATTATTATGTCCCTTATATACAGTCCCTTCTTTTCACTTTATGTGTATCTTTGTTTCAAGTGTGTTTCTCATAAAAGATAAATTATTCAGTTCTGGATTTTAATACATTCTGCTATCTGCTTCCATTTTATGACTGAGTTTATCCCATTTACATTCAGAGTTGTTATTACTAACTATACATTTCCCTCCATTCTATTTTCTTCTATTTATACTTTTCTCTCTTTTTGTTGTGTCCCTCCTCTAAAATCTCTTTTGTTTCTAACCATGGCCTTATTTTATCTGCCCTCCCTTTTATTCCCCTTGCCCCCACTTCTCTTATTCCCCTTTCCTTCTACTTTCATGTTGGGTAAGATAGATTTCTATACCCAATTGAGTCTGTACACACACACACACACACACACACACACACACACACACACGTATATTTCCCTCTTTGAACCAATTTAGATGTAAGTGAGGTTCAAGTGTTGCCTGTAGTCCCACTATTTCCCCCTCCACTGTAAAAGCTCTTTTTTGGCATGAATTTTTTATTCAAGATAGTTTTCTCCATTCTTTCTTTCCCTTCCTTCTTCTCCTGGAGCATCCCTCTATTCATTTTTTATAGCATCCCAACATAATTAATTGACTAATTTGTGTGCCCTCTGTCTTTGTAGGAGCCTTCTAACCACCCTAATAATGATAAATTTATTTGAAGCTATATGTATCATCTTCCTATAGAGAAATGCAAAGAGCTTAACCTTATTGAGTACCTTATGATTTCTGTTTCATATTTGCCTTACTCATGTTTCTCTTGAGTCTTGCATTTGAAAGTCAAATTTTCTATTCATCTCTGTTTTCTTCATTAGGAATAATTGAAAGTCTTCTATCTCATTAAATATCCATTTTTCCCTTTGAAGGATAATATTCAGTTTTGCTGGTATGTTATTCTTGGTTGTAATTGTAGGTCTTTTGCCTTCTAGGACATAATATTCCAAGCCCTCTGCTCCTTTAATGTGGAGGCTGCTGAATCTTGTGTGATCCTGACTGTGACTCCACAGTATTTGAATGGTTTTTTCTCACTTCTTGAAGTATTTTTCTCTTTGACCTGGGAGATCTGGAATTTGCCTATAATACTACTGGGATTTTCAACTGGGGATCTCTTTCAGGTGCTGATTGGTGGATTCTTTCAGTTTCTATTTTACCTTCTGGTTCTAGAATATTTGGGCAGCTTTCCTTGAAAATTTTTCAAATTGATGTCTAGGCTCTTTTTTTGATCATGGTCTTCAGGTAGTCTGATAATTCTTAAATGATCTCTCCTTCATATATTTTTTAGGTCAGTTGTTTTTCTAATGAGCTATTTCACAATCCCTTCAATTTTTTTCTTTTGACTTCACTTTATTTTTTCTTGGTGGAGTTTTTCTTTTCCTTTCCTTTCACTTGCCCTCTAATCTTTTCTTCAGTGAGCTTTTATATCTGTTTTTTTCATTTGGTTGATTCTGTTTTTTAATGTGTTAATTTCTTCAATATTTTTTGTGCTTCTTTTACCTCTTCTAATTGTCTTTTCATAATTTTCTTGTGTAACTCTCATTAATTTGCCTGATTTTCCTCTACTACTCTTATTTGATTTTGAAAACAATTCTTTAACTCCTCTAGAAATTCTTGTTTAACCTATGCCCAATTCACATTTCTTCCTTGAGGCTTTGCTTATAGTCATTTTGACTTCATTGTCTTCTTCTGAGTTTGTGTCTTTACGTTCCCTGTCACCACAGTAAATTTTAATGGTCAGGTTCTTTTTGTGTTGTTTGCCCATTTGCTACTTTATTTCTTGTTTAAAACCTTATGTAAAAGTTGAGTTCTGTTCCTGGCATAAGGATGGGGTGGGGGTGGAATGGTACTGTCCAGGCTTCAGGCTTTTTCACAATGCTGTTTTCAGAACTAGTTCTGAGAGTTTGGAAGTTTTTTTTTATGCTTCCAAGGTGGTGTTATCCTGGGAGAGTGTGACCACAGTTTTCCTGGTCTGTACTTCTGGTTGTGACTAGGAAGGGGCCCCTGATTGCTTGGGATTGCAATTAATATTGCTCCTCAGGGTTCCTGAGCCTTCAAAACTAGAAGTGATTCTGCTCCTAAGTGTATCTCTCTTTTCTCAATCCTCATTCTTCTTTACCTTTCTACAGCCTTTAACCCTGTTGAATACCCTCTTTGCTTTCCCCTAGGTTTTCACAACAACTCTCTTTCCTTGTTCTTCTACCTCTCAGACCACTCCTTCTTAGTTTCCTTTGCTGAATCTTCAACCAGTCACATCCTCTTAACTGTCATTTCCCCTACGTTTCTGTCCTAGGCTCTCTCCTCTTCTCCCTCTACACCACTTCCCTTGGTGATCTCATCAACTCCTATGGATTTAATTTCCATCTCCATGCTGATGATTCTCAAATCTATTTGTCCTGTCCTAATCAATCTGTTCACTTCCAATCTCACATCTCCAACCACTTTTCAGACATCTTGAACTAGAAGTCCAGTAGACATCTTAAATTCAACATCTCTAAAACTAAACTCATTGTCTTA
>CM053592.1:72598332-72621334 GCA_028646515.1 Pseudochirops corinnae | reverse complement strand
CTGATGAAGGCTCTCATCATCTCATTCTTGGGCTATTGCAATAGTACATCTGCTGGTGGGTCTGCCAGCCTCAAGCCTCTCTCCACTACAATCCACCCTTTATTTAGCCATCAAAGTGATTTTCCTAAAGCACAAGTCTGACCATGCCCATCACTATTTAATAAACTACTTAATAAACTCTATTGGTTCCCGAACATTTCTAGGATCAAATAAAATATCCTCTGTTTTACATTCAAAGTCTTTCATAGCTTTCATAACCTGTTGCTGCTCTCCCACCTTTCCAGGATTCTTCCTTCTTATTTCCATGCGTTCTTTGTTCCAGGGACACTACGCTTTACTATTTCTCAAACAAAACGCTCCATCTCTGCGCCCTGTGCATTTTCTCTGGCTGTCCCCCCTCCCTGCCCCCTTTTCCCCCACCCTAGAAAGATTTTCCTTCTCATCTTTACCTATTGCCTTTCCTAGCTTCCTTCATTTCCCCACTAAAATCCCATCTTCTACAGGAAGACTTTCCCAACCCCTCAATTCTAACACCTTCCCTTGGTTAATTACTTCCTATTTATCCTGTATATAGCTTGTACATATTTTTTGGTTGTTGTCTAACCCATCAGATTGTGAGCTCCTTGAGAGCAGGGACTGTCTCATGCCTCTTTTGTGCTTATTTCACTGCTTTTCCTAGTACCTGGCACTTGGTAGTTGCTTAAATGGTCATTGACTAACTGGTTGACTGACAAGTCTCAGCTATGCCTATTCCCTGTCTTCCTTGTGTATATCTCTCTCCCACCTTTTGTATCTGGGGAAAGTTTTCTTATTACTTATTTTGCTATGCTGTTTAATTAATTAATGTCTTTTGCTTCAACTTGATGGGCCTGTTGGTTTGTTGATAAGATAAACATATTGATAGGGGCTCATGAACTTTGACTTTGAGTAGATAATGACCCACAAAGCACCTTGGATCTAGCGTTGTTTGTAGGTCACATGTGTGAGAAGTAAGCAGGTCTTATTTAAGTATTTCTTCAGTAAAGCATAATGTCTGTTAGGGAGAAACATGATCACTTTCCCTCACTACCGCCCACCCTTCCTCATACACATACTCAAAAAGAAAAGTATAGTTTAGTCAGACTACATTCCTGCAACTGTGTGTTTGCTAAATTTCTACTCCTTAATCTAGGGAGCCTTGTGAAACTGTATTCTGTTGTGTATATGTGAAATTTGTCTATTTATAAAATGACAATAGGAGACAATACCATTCTGATTGTATTTCTCTGTTACAAGAAGGGGAAGGGTGGTAACAAAAAATGTTCTGATCCTCCTTGGAGACATTGTTTGGCTAGCTTTTAGTAGTGCCACAAAGGTGATAATTAGTATTTAAATACATGCTTAGATAATAGCCAGTAGCCAAGAGCAGCTGTCCTGGAATACAGGCATGTTGCCCACCCCAGAGCTGCTTGCCGCTTTGCTGGGTGGCACAGTGGGATGGATGACATCAGGAGACCAAAACAGTCATTGTCTGTTGAAGTGGAATCAGGTAGTTGTAATCAAGGTGGTTACAAAGGGCACCAAAGAAGAGATGGTGAAGAAAGATGTAAATGATACTGTGGGAAGGGCAGCCAGAGCAGCAACTCGCCCACACCAATGAGACATGGGGGGATCCATTAGAGGAAAGGGAGCGAGTAGGCTGAGAGGCAAGAAAGAAAAGAGTCAACAATGACAGGCTCTGGGACAAGGGCCATACTCACCAGTCAGGAAAGGAGTTGGCAGGTTGTGATATTTAGAGATGGAAGGAAACATACAAATGATCTAGTCTGACACTCCCATTTCACAAATAAAGGAAAATGACACTCAAACAAATTAAGCAATTTTTCCAGGTCCCTGGAAAAGAGAGGCAGTAAATAGAACGGAGATCTGAACCCAGCTCTTGATTGATTCATATGTATCATAGATAATAATATCACTATATAATCCTGAAGTGCAAGAGGATGTTATATAGTGTATTCATTAAATAAACATTTATTGGTGACCTTACGTGCGAGACCCTGGAGATACAATGATAAAATAAAATAGTTTTTACCCTTACATTTTCCTGGGTTGATATAATATGGATTAAAAGGAACAAAGTGTACAGAGGAGTATCTGGAAGGCGGCTCTTGAGACAGTTCAGAGAGGTCTGTACTAGGGTCATGGAAGTGGGACTCAAAGGAAGGGTTGGATATGAGATATTGTTGAAAAATAATTAATACGTCGCGTGTGGAGCTTATCTAAATACATAGCTGTGGTCTGGGTGGGTGGCATGCATAGTTGTGCTCCGAGGTCTGATCTGATCTGTTCCAGCACCAGGAATCCTTCCTTTCCACCTCTGTGGGAAGCAAGACAAGCACAATGCCTCTACCACCAGTAGCACAAGTGTGGGGTTGTGGTTTAGTTGTTTTTAGTCACTTCTGACTCTTTCTGACCCCATTTGGGGTTTCCTTGGCAAAGATAATGGAATGGTTTGTGATTTCCTTCTCTGGTTTATTTTTTTGATGAGGAAACTGAGGTAAGTAGGGTTAAGTGACTTGTTGAGGCTCACACAGCTGGTCAGTGTCTGAGGTTGGATTTGAACTCGGGTCTTCCTGACTCCAGGCCCTGTACTCTATCTGCTGTGCCACCCACCTGCTCTTTATATTGTTGTTTAGTTGTTTTTCAGCTGTGTCCAACTCTTCCTGACCCCACTTGGGGTTTTCTTAGGAAAGATAGTAGAATAGTTGTCATTTTCTTCTGTTGTTGATTTTACAGATGAGAAAACTGAGGCCAACAGGGCTAATTGCCTTGACCAGGGTCACCCAAATAGTAAGCGTCTGAGGTAGGATTTGACCTGAGGTCTTCCTGTTCCTGGGACCAACACTCTGTGCACTGTGCCCCCTAGCTGCCTAGGTGTGGGCAGGTTAGGGCAAAGACAGAACTTGGTAACTGGAAATATAGGAAAAGAAGGAAAGATGTCTCCTAGGTTTTGGAAGATGAGAGACTGGTGTATGATGGTACCATTTACTGAGATGGTCTAGATGCGTTGCAGGCAGTTGGAGGTGCAGTTCTAGGCTTTGAAGTAAGATTAGAGTTGGGATATAAAAGAGTCATCTGCTGAGAAATGATGGGTAAGGCTTTAGAACAGCACAAGATTTCTAAGGTAGATAATACAGAGAGAAGAGGGGAGCCCAGGGTAGCGCCTTGGGGGACATCCACCAACCATAACGTGTTTATCTGTTTACGTGCTGTATCTGCCCAGTAGAATATAAATTCTTCAAAGGCAAAGTATATTTTACTTTTATTTGTTTTGTCTATATATCCCCCAAAGTCTAGCAAAGTATTTTACACATAGCAGGCACAAAATAATGTCTGATTGGATCATTTTGTATGGAAAAGGACAAAGAACCAGCCAACTAGGTAAAAAAAAGAATATTTAAAGATGTAGGAGAAGAAGCAAGACAACAAATTGTATCTGAAGATAAGGGAAGTGACAGTATCCAGAAGGAGGTGATGTCAACATTGTCCAATCTATGTACCCAAATAGAGGACATTTATTTATAACCTGTAATGCATCCCTAATATATTGAGCATATTCTCCTAGGCAAAAGGCCAAGGAGTGATGGTGTCTTAATTCTTTTAGACAGAAAGGCTCTACCTGAATGCTTTTCAGTCAATCAGTCATTAAACATTTATTGACTGATAGTTTCAAGTAGTCCTTTATTTACCTGCATAGTGTCTCATCTTGACAATGATTTTGTGAAGTGGTGAGGGCAGTGTGCTGTGACACATGGTGCCTTACAGACAAAGTTGTTTTTGTGCAGCTAAACACACCCACACCCGCCCACCTACCTGCCCAGAAACACACACACACACACACACACACACACACACACACACACACACTCAGATCCGGGTTCTCATTTCACAGAGGCACTGCTGTGGGGTGATGTGCCCCATGGATCACTGGACCCAATAATGCTTCTCATTTCTTTTTGAGCCTACTGTGGGGTACAGGCAGTCCCTGATGTTCAAAGGTTAAACTCAACTGCTAGAAAAATGATGACAGTAACAAAGTTTAAATAACAAGAAAGCTTGGTGCATGAAAACTAATCTTCCAATCCTATAAAACGCCTGGTGCCAATTCCTCATTACATTTTTAACTACACCCTGATTACATGACTTGAGCTACTGTTTAAGTTGAGGGTGGGGAAAATAAACAGCCAGCATTCATAGAAGGATTTCTCCATGCCTGTTCTACTCAGAAAGCACTTTTCATTTATTCACTTTTACTAGATCTCAAGTGAGTTAAATGGATATTTTAAGGAAGAAAACAATGTTCAGAGTCCTATTCTCCACTCACATCCTCTACTCCATGGTCTAGTAAATCCTTTAAGGAGATTTTAATGAGTTGTAACACTGCAAGATGTTCCTAGACTCCTTAACATCATTAATTCCATCAGCACATATTTCTGTCTAGACTCCAAAAAGGATTGTTTCCCTAAAATGGATATCTTTTCCATAGCAGTGAACCATTTATTTCAGTCTACTATATAAAAATTGCTTAATTAATGTCAACTGCCAGGGCACCAGCTACTTTTTGAACCTAGATATGAGGGAGCTTTCTTACACAGGGGTTCACAAGAAAGACCAGGGGTAGCCATGGAATAGATTGACTCTACTTTAAGTCTCCAGGGCAAGATCAAACCCTTGAGGACTCCTTGGTTGCTTTGGTAGACCTGTGCTTTTATCTATGTGGTCATGCCCTCACAGCCCACCTGTTTCCTCTCCCCTAAGTGACTCATTCATATTTTCATTAAAATCCTTCACAGATACGGGGGCCTTTTTCCTGAGGTCTCCTGACATTGGGTGGTGACCAATGAATCCTTCTCTTGCTCTTGCTCCATGACCAATCCACCTCTTTTTCTAGCCATTCACCTCTGGTAATTTATTTTATGCCTCTTCTTGTGTGAAATTCTTGGTAATAAACACTTGAGAACACCAAATGAAGTTAATAGTCTTGCTGGTAGATTATGTCCTGTTATTTTGGCTTTCTTGTGGCAGATGATTTGATTTTTAGAGACATCTACACCTCTCAGAGAGGTTCCAATTCAGTTGACACAGATGTTTGAATTGTCACTTATATTGTAGAAAATCATTGTTATCCTTTGGCTTACCCTTAATCACATCCAAATTATTTTGCTTCTTTAATTGCATTTAGAGAAATTGGAAAGGTAATAAGTGTTAAAAAAATTGATTCATTTTAGTCCTATTTGCTCTATAACATATACATTTGGCTTTTGTTGAGAATAAAAAAGTGACGATGCTAACACAGATATTTTAAAAGCTAATTTAAATTCCACTTAAGAGGATAAAGAAATATTAATTGATAATATTTTCTTTAAATCTACTTAGCAGATTTATTGATTGAAATTATAAAAGATGAAAGATATAAAGGTAGAAATGTCTAACTCTTTAAAGGCAGAGTTTAGGAAATTACCTAGAATGGGGTGGAGGGAAAGTGGAAATGAAACTAATTAGTAAGGAAAACAGGTTTTCAGCATGTTTCTCTCAGTGATTTTTAAAGTGGACCAAATTTATTGGATAATTGATCAAGTCTCCATATACCTTTTTCTGAGAAGAGAGTTCAAGGACAGTGTTCCTGAACCCCAACATCCTGGGTGAAAAGTAGAGTGGATTTTGTATTCCTTAAGTGGTGTGATACTGGAATTGAGCCTTGTAGCCAGAGAAGGGAGATTTCCTAGACAGCACTAGCTTTGGGAATTACTTCATGGGCAATCACAAATTTGGGAGTTCCCTAGTTTGACAGAGATTTCCTGATACAACGTGCTTCTTAGGGGAAAAAAAAAATAAAGGACATAGTTCACATAAATTTCTATGAAGCATCCTACTTGGAAAGCCAAGACATTGAGTTAATTGAACAGTTCATGTCCAGTGTCAAAGGGAGTGCTTGGTCAGTTGTCTCCAAAGTGTGTTGATCTTCCAGGAGATTCTAAAACATGGTAGACCATAATGATCACAGGGTTGTAGGTTTAGAACTGGAAGAGACATTAAAGACCATCAAGTCTAACCCCTTTATTTTACAGATGAAGGAACTGAAGCACAGAGAGATTAAGTGACCTGCCCAGGGTTATACAGCTAGCTAGCATCTGAAGTTGAGTTTAGTCATCCTGGGTTCAAATATATTTTAGCTATTATTGTGACTCCATGTTTAATACCTTATCCACTAAGCCATGCTGACTGTGTATCACTCTTGTGGGAGAAAAGGATTTCACCAGAATGTCAGACTGTTGACCTAACAATCGTAATTTTCTGTTACAATAACTGGACTGAACTGAAGGGTTATGTAAATGCTTTGTATTTTTCTTTCTGTGGTCATGGTTTCCTGTGAGTCCCTGATTTTTTATGGGACTAAAAATCCTATTCTGTACCTGATATGCACCTAGTAATTTGAGTTCTTCTACGGAAGGTGGAGATTCCTTTTACCCCTAGTTGGGGAATCCTGGACATGAGTTATGGCGCAGCGGATAGAGTGCTGGGCCTAGAGTCAGGAAGACTCATGTTCCTAAGTTCAAATCTAGCCTCAGACACTTACTAGTTATGTGATCCTGGGCAAATCATTTAATCCTGTTTGCCTCGATTTCTTCATCTGTAAAATGAGCTGGAGAAGGAAATGGCAAACCACTCCAGTATCTTTGCCGAGAAAACCCCAAATGGGTTATGAAGAGTTGGACATGCCTGAAAATGGCAGAACGACAATAGGATATGGGCCTGGAAGGACCTTGTCATCCATTTGAACATCCTTAGAACCAGATGTTCAGGCATTCCTCTTAGTGAGGGGAAAATTCTGAGAATTTTAGTGCTGTTCATGTAGCATTCCATCTTCCTTGGGAGGGCCTAGGGCCATAGCAAGCTCTGAGCCTGGGAAGATTTATTTTCTGCTTCACTGGGAGTTTTTTTTAAATGGAGAGACTATAGCAGGAGAGGAGAGAGTAGATTGTGGAGGAGAGCAGAGTGGTTGGCAGTGGCAGTAAGGTAGAGTGGAGGAGATGCAAGCCTTTATAGGCATTTTGTCATTTGAGTTTCAAGACTAAGAGACTAAGCATTGCAGGTTGGGCTCCAGTGGTTGGGTCTTTCCTCATGAAGCAACAACTCTTTTGAGGGTGGATAAAACAAATACTGGTGGTGATTGCTCTTTGGTGATCAGTTCAAGGACAATAAAGGTTTAGTTCCCTCACTGTTGCCTGTCACTGGCAGGAGGTTTCTGCATGATTTTCTTTTCTTTTTTTAAAAGCTGTTTCTCTTTGAATCTCTATTTCACATAAAAACTATTAACGATAAAAACTGCTTTTTTAATGCTAGTCATGTGGTGAAGAAGGCACTGGAGGATGCCAGTGAGTACCAAAAAAATAGGTCAGGAGATTTGGCTTCTGCTCCTGTAGATAGGATTTCATCTTGGGGGGGGGAGAGAGAGAGAGAGGGAGAGAAAGAGAGAAGGAGAGGGAGAGAGATAGAGAGAGAGAGAGAGATAGAGAGAGAGAGAGATTAGTTAGACTATTCATGTCAACCATGACCATTTAACCACTTAAGCTAAAATATTGAACCATACATAGCCGGGTTTTCATTCTCCAATTTGAAGGGGCTGAAGTAGGGATGCAGATAAAGGTTCATGCTTCCCAAGCTATCTAGTGAGAAAAGAAAGGTATGGTCTAGAAAGAATAGATCCTGTACCTTTACCTGGTAGAGAAATGGGAATCAGTTCCGATCCTAAAGCTTAAAACCTTGTCAGGTTGTGATGCCTGCTGGTTTCACCCTGATTTTCACATGAGGAATCTGAGGCTCCATGAGACTAAATTTGAAGCCACTTTTTCTGACTTCAAATTTTTGAGTTCATTATTATGTTTCAGGTAGTACCAGGTAGAAAATATAACAGCCAGTAGAGTTTAATGGTTTCAGGTGGAAAGGAGGCAGTATTCCTTTCAGTTTTATTGATTTAGAATTGGAATAGAACTCACTGGTCATCTAGTACAATGCCTCCTTTTTACAGATGAGGAAACTGAGACCAGAGAAGCTACATATGTTAACCAAGGCCACAAAAGGAGTAAATGGCAGAATTGAGACTCAAACCTAGGTCTTCTGAGTCCAAACTCAGTGCTTTTTACAGCATAGTAGAAAGTGAAATTATAATTTATTTAGAATTGCTTTAGACTATAGAGTCATATATACAGAAGTCATAGAAGACAGATTAATTATAGAAGTCATCAGATGACGTAGATCACAAACTACCTCTATTGAAAGGGAAAGAGAAGCATAAGAAAGTTGGGTCTTGCTTGAATGGAAAATGAAGATCTTAAAGTGTGAAAAGAGAAAAATTTTGATGGCTCAGTTTTGCTCATTCAGGATAATATGCCATCAGGGCTCAGAAAGGAGAGTTAGTCAAATGTGGTTGCTCATTCCTGTACTCTGCATATGGCTGATTTAGGGTACCTTACATAGCAGTTTATAGAAGTGAATCTTTGTGAAAAGATAAGTTGCTGATCTCAATGAAAGGCTCTCTGGCCCAATGCTAAGTGAAAAAGAAAATATTTTAAAGAGAAAAAGCACTGAACTGAACTTTTCCAGTGTTTTTGGTGGGAGTAGAACTTTGACATTTTAAAAATGAGATAGGGCCTTAATAAAGCTAGTGGGAAAAGAATCAACAATTCAATGCACTAGAACAATTTTATGTTTTTTTTTCTTCTTCAAAGAGCTCATTGTTGAACAAAGTCTGTTCCTTGAACAGAATTATGGAACTGATGAAACTGGCTTATTTTAGTGACCCTCTCCAAATTTTTTTCCTGGTAGGTGCAGGTGAATCCATTGGCTCCTAGATTTAAACAGAGTAAGGACAAGTTGGCTGTGCTTATGTTTATCAATGTTGCAGGTTCTCATAAAATAAAACCTCTGGTAATTAGAAAATCTAACTGTGCTGGAGTTTCTAAGCGCCATGCATAATAACAGTGATTACTTTCATACATAAAATGATTTACATTTTAGAAAATACTATCCTTACCATAGCCCTATACAATGGATAATTTGAGTTACTCCTGTTTTACAGATGAAGAAATCAATATTCAGAAAAGTCAAGTGACGTGCCCAAGGTTAGACAGCTAGTAGGTATCTACTCTCTTTGTCTTTATTCTCTTCACCTGCTCTCCTCTTTCCTCAGGACCCTGAAAGCTGGTTTCTGTCCCTACAGGTTTATTGAAAATGACCTTTCAAAGTCACCATCGACCTTTTAATGTCCCAATTCAATTGCCTTTCCTTAGTCATCATCCCTACCTTTCTGCCGTATTTGACATGACACTGTTTTTAGGAACCACATCTTAAGAACTGTGATTATTTATGTATAACCTAAAGGACAACAGAAGGTCTTAAGTTCACACCATTTGAAGACTGGTTGAGAGACCTGGAATAGTTAGCCTAGAAAAGAGAAGCCTTGGGAGGCACATTGCTCTGGTCTTCAATTATTTGAAGAGTTTTCCTGGGAAAGAAAAATTATACTTATTGTATTCTCTTTGAACCTGGAACTAGGAACAATGGATAGAAATCACAAGGAGGCAAACAGGCTTATAAAGAAAAACTTTTTAACAAAGCTATTCAGAAGAGGAGTGGGCTTTCTGGGGAAGTGGTGGATCTTTTCTTCCCCACTCCCCAAATAGTCTTCTAGCAGAGCTTGGGTGACTACTTATTGGACATGATGTAATTTTTTTCAAGTCTGTTTGGATCAGTGATGTCTCAGGCCTCTCCTCTGGAATTCTGTGATTACATTCTCTCCTCACTCCTCTACCTTGTCTTCATTGCTTATTTGGTTTAGAATGTAAGCTCTTGGAGGACAGGTGTTGTGTTTTTCCTCTTTTTGTCCCTAGCACCTCACACTGTACTTTGTATATGGTAAGCAAGTTTGGAGCCAGTCTTTAAACCTAGATTTTCTGATGCCAGATCTAGTATTCTTTCTATTATACTACACCTACCTTTCCTGTACCTTGACCTGTAGCTTAAAAAGTACAAACTTGGTCTGTGCATAGACAAAGATATATTTTCCTAATTGGGATTGTGCCTGAGGACACTAAAGTTATTCTGTTTTTAAATAACAAAAAAAGCCAATGGCATCTTCAGTTAACTTAAGGGAGTCATAATGTCTAGGACTACAGACATGTTAGTTCTGCTGTATTTGGATCATACCTGGAATATTGTGCTGAGTTGTGGACGGGGGGGACCAGCTTGGCAAAGAGCCTGTAGATCATTTTCTATGAGTTTTGGTTGAAGGAACTGTCAGTGGTTAACTTGGAAAAGAGAATGGGAAACATGTCTTCTTTTCCTGTCTTGAAGTTATCTTCAAGTATCTGAAAGACCATCACATGAAAAAGGAATTATATTATTATTTTGCTTATGTAGATGTAAGAACTAGAAGATGTGGGTGTAAATCTGTAATGTTAATGGAATTTAAGATCTTTCCTGCCCATTAACAGGCCTTATGTGGAGCCCATTAAGGGAAGCTTGCTTAGGGGAGGCTTGTAGGAAGGTTTTCATACCTTTTGCTAATTTCTAATTAGGCACTGAGTCAAGAGGGTTGTGATGCCTTCTGGCTCTATGTATATACTCTTTGTCAATATTTTGCTTTGGGGGCTTGCTTATGAGAAGGATCTTGTGATTGTCTAGTCAAGATTCTGAGTGGCCTTGTGTTCAGAACGACTCGACTGCTCAGATGTAAACTCTTTTGATCCAGGGATGTATGTAAAGTGTATAGTTGATTCAGGCAATCAGAGCCCTGTCTGTTGGTCTTTATTTCTCTGCTTGCATTTTCTCTAAAGTTCAGGGTGCTGACTTTTCCCCTGAACTAGAGAATATAATTTAAAAAAAAAAGATTGTTGACCCCTTAAATAACTATCTTTCCTAGTAAAGCAGATCTAAGGACCTGTGCTAGCAGCCATCCTAGGGATGCCAGTGTGGTTGCAGCTACAAGGTTACAAAGAGGCAGATTTAGATTTGAAATAAGGAAAAACTCCCCAATAGAGAGCTATACAAAATTTCTCTTTCAAGGAAGGAAGTTCTTCCTAACCTGGAGCCCTATGAGCAAAGGCTGGATGGTGGCTTTCAGGAATGCTGTTGAATGTATTCTTGGTCAGGTTGGACTAAATCGAGAATTCTTAACCTTTTTTATGTCATTGATCTCTTTGCTAAGTCCAGTGAAACCTATCAACTGTTTCTCAGGATGTTTTTAAGCACATAAAATAAAATACATAGGATTCCCAAGGACATTATACTGAAACAAAGGCTTAATTTCCTCTGCCACTCTCCAGAGATCTATCTGCAAAATCGGCATAATCTCAAACTACTTAATTTGTAGGACATTTGGATACTGGTCTTACATCCCCACCCAGCCCACTCAAAATGAATAACAGAACAGGACATTCCTCTCACCTGCACACATTTCTCACTTTAATGGAATGATATTTAACTTTGGAAAACTGGAAGGGACCTTAGACCTCAACTTATCCAATCCCCTGATTTTACAGATAAGGAAACTAGGGCCTGAGAGACTCAGTGACTTGCATATGGTTACAAGGTGGGAAGTGACTCACCTGGGATTCAACTTTTGTTAATGGCCCAGTATAGTAGAAGAAAGAATTTTAGATTTGCATTCTAGGGACCTAGGTTCAAATTTCTTTTCCACTATTTATTAGCTGTGAATTGAGGCAAGTCACTTAATTCTCTGCTTTCTCATCTGAAACAAAGGAAGAATTGACACTTGCTACCTCATAAGGTTTTTTTGAACAGAGCAGTACTTGGTAAACTTAAAGAATTATTTAACTCTGAATCATTATCATTATTAAGTGCTTTCTATGTGCCAAATACTGTGGTAGTCACTGGATACACAAGAATGAAGCAATTTTTTAAACATGAAGTCTGAGCAGTAACCTGATATTACATTTCAGTGTTATGTATTATTTATGGTTTCATGTTGCCATAAAACCATAAATAACACATGATATTGAAATGTAATGTTGTTACTGCTCAGATCACATATTAAAAGGGTTGTATGTTTCACTGGTATCTTTGTAATGTCAAGAGAAAGCAAAGAAAGTGCCCCACATATTTGAAGAGCCCCCCGGAATGATTATATCAGAGGACATGGACAGGAGTCACATGGGATAGGCAGTTAAGTCATGAACGGGTTGGCCTGGATGAATTGTTGGAGACAATGTAAGGTCATCAGTTCATTGAAGCATTTGAATATAGGTTTATATGTGAAAAGTATATGAACATTTTGAAAGTGCCCATCTGAAGTCACTGTTCTCAGCTTGCCTACTCCTTGCTCCAATGAATACATATGGTTAGGAACCTTGTTAGAGTAATATTGCTTCTTGAGGCTCTCAGAGCAACGTAGACGACCAGGAACTTGTTCCCATGATATCTATCTCCATGTGGTCACCCTAAATGACTCATGATGCTGGCCACTAAGGGTTGATTGCTAGGTAACCATAGCTCACAGTGGTTGTAATTCAGGTGATCTCTTCCCTGGCCTCTGGGAGGGATGTTTAGGGGGATATCCCTGGAATTTGCTTCTTATTTTTCTGCTGTCTCTGTTTCCTACATGATAAGACAGTATCCAGAGTCTCTTTCCCCATAGGACCTTCTTTGTATCCCCAGGTTCAAGATCTCTCCATGGAGTCTCTCCTTTTAACTGAGCTTGTTTCTATCTGGCATGTTTTGTAGTTCCTAGGTGCAAGAATGGCTAATTATAGCTCTGATTTTTAATCATAAGATACCGCTGGGGTTCCCAAGAGTCTTGTGGCTATTTCTGTTCTGGCTGACTTGGGTCTAGAGAGTCCGATGTACAATTATTATTTTCCTCTTCAAATGAAATACTTTGGAATTCTGCTCCAGGCATCCTTAATATATTGATGGAAGGACAGAAACTTGAGCTGAAAATGGACTTTAAAGGATAATAGCAGATCAGCTTGAGTATTAAAAATCTATCAGCATAGTAAATGGCATTTCATCTTTTTTGCATTACTTCTCCACTGACATGATATTACTGTGATTGCTTACTAGATACCAGCGATGCCAATATTTTTGCAGGACCAATTCTCTCCTTGATAAATTTTCCTGCATTTTGTTTTAGCTTCATTATTATTATTCTTTCTTACATTTTGTCCTTGAGGAATATTCCAAAGGACATTCAGAATGCATTAACTTTGAAAGAACAAGAATTGTTTGTGTTACTGAGGAAGATTCATAGCATAGGAATCAAGCTGAAAAAGGGAACATTTTAATCAACACAGGGAATATATTAAGCCAAACTTCATTTTGTCATAAGGCTGATCAATGTCTATTTCATAGAAATGGAGCAGCATTTTCCATTAATTAATTATTATCGTAATTTTCTTTGAAGATGAAAAGAGAAGTTTGAGATGGAGACTTTGAATTTCATGGGTCATTTTTGTATTTTTATCAATTTCATGAACCTCCACAGCCACTTAGTTAGATTCAGAGTTATAATTGGCAATTTGGGGACTCAGGGCAAACTTCACTAATTGTGTTTAGGCAAGCATCATGAAATGTGTTCTCAAGTTTTTGGAGACAAATTCCAGTGGAAAGGAAGGAAGGAAACAAGCATTTATTAAATGCCTATTATATGCCAGGCTAAGTACTTTACAAACATAGCCTCATTTTAATCCTCTCAGAAACCCTGTTTCTATTCTCCCTACTTACCTTTGAAGAAACTGAGGAAGAGAGAGGTTGTGACTTGCCTGGGTTCACATGGCTAGTAAGTATATGAACCTTGATTTCAGTCAGTCAATTCTCTATTCAGCCTTCAAAGTGATTTTCCTAAAGTGTGGATCAAACTGTGTTGCTCTCCTACTCAGTGACCTCCAGTGGCTCCCTATCACTTTTAGGATTAAATACAAAATCCTCTGACATTCAAAGTCCTTCATAATCTGCCTCCCCTCCTTCCATCTTTCCTGGCTTCTGATACCCTATACCCATGCATTCTTCATTCCAGTAATACTGGTTTTCTTGCTATTCCTCAAATAAAACACTGCATTTCTTGGCATTTTCTCTTTCCCTCGTGTTCTTCTTTTCTCCACCTCCTGGCTTCCCTGGCTTCTTTCAATTCTCAGCTGAAGTCCCATCTTTGAGAGCAAGCCTTTCCTCACTCCCCTTTGTTCCAGTGCATTCCCTTTGTTAATCGCTTCTTATTTATCTCGTCTATTGCTTGTGCTTACATTTCTGTTTGCTTGTTTCTCTCATTTGATTGTGAGCTCCTTGAGGGCAGGGACTAGCTTTGCTTCTTTTTGTATCTTTTGCCTCTTTTTGTATCTCGGCATTTAGCAGAATGTCTGGCACAGGATAGATGCTTAATAGGAGCTTATTGACCGACTGCTGCTGCCATAGTTGTTTCTAAGCAGATGAAGGAATATAAGAGCTTTCAGCACCCTCTTTGTTTTAGCACTTTATCACAAAGCTCCAGCTATCCTGTTTTAGTTACAGCCCTGGCTAAGGATGGTCCTCAGATGGTAGCTACAATCTCTTGTCAGGTTTATACTTGATGCTTTCCTGTCTTGGTAGAACCAACCCAAGCTTGTCCCCTTCAACAGGAAAGCATCAAGGGATGCCTTTCTGTGGATTATTATACTAATATTCCTGTTATTTAGTCATTTCAGTCATTTGGGGTTTTTTGGGCAAAGGTACTAGAGTGGTTTGCCATTTCCTTCGCCAACTCCAAATGAGGAAGCTGAGGTAAGTGGGGTTAAGTGACTTGCCTAGGGTCACACAGCTAGTAAGTGTCTGAGGCTAGATTTGAACCCAGGAAGATGAGTCTTTCTGACTTGAGGCCCAGCACTCTATCTACTGTGCCACCTACCTGCCTCATTATTAAATTAACACCTACACCCTAAATGTAAAATTTGGTAAATAACCTAAATTTGCATAATCTTTATAGAGAAATTAGCACTCCAGTCCAACCTTGCCCACTAATGTAGTCAGGTTTGCTTTTAGTGGAGAAGATGAGAGCAGTTTCAATAAGGTGTTAGAGGTACCAGAATGCCAATGGAGAAAGACTCAAAGTCATGATCTTAACTGCTATGTAAGAAAGGTTGGTTTTTAAGATTCAGACTATGATTTGCCTCAGACTCTACAGGCACAAGTATAAATTTGGATCTGGTTGGAGAAAAGGAAGTTTTAATTTGCTGCATAATCCTTTATGTTTCAACCCTGCTTTCCTTATGTTGAGATGAAGCCAGGAATGAATGAATAGACTTATATCATCTTGGCTGAAAGCTACCCAGGTAGAATCTAGGATCCTAAGATGAGAAATCTCAAAAGCCAACAGATGTACATATGCATGCAAAGCCACACAATGCTAGATCAGCTCTTTGTTCAAATACAAACCCTTTAAGACATAATAGAGAGTCTTCCCACGTCTCAGAAGATTTTAGTTCTGTTAAAAAATTTAAGCTGATGACAGACATTCACTGGATGGATAGCAAAACTCTCCTGGGTTGTTCCCATCAGCACTGTGAAATTTACAAAAAAATAAATATCACTCAGTAAGAATGAACTCCAAATTCATTTGAAACTTCATTTTTATTCTTTTTTGATCCTCAGAGATTTGAGGAAGAAAAATGGGAAGGGAGCAAGTTTGCTAATTCTAATAATTTCCTAGATGTTTGCATGCATTCGATATAAGCTTTGTGATTGTAGCCTTCTGGAGAATTTAGAAACAATTAGAATGCTTTATATGGGAATACATGTTTCACATTCCAAATAAATTACTTATAAATTCATGTTGAGAACATAATCCATTTGTAAGTTGGGGCCTGCTTTGCCTAGTAGGTTCAAGCCATTTTAGAAATAGCAAGTGATATAAATCTGCATCAGATATCTGATTTGGGTTAGGTGTGGTGGCAGTTTGTAATTTCTGCTACTGAGGAGGTTATAGATCTCTTGAGCTGGGGTGTTTTGAGCTGCAGAGGACTATGCTGATTGGGTTTTCACACTAAGTCTGGCATCGGTATGATGAGCCCTCAGGAATTGCCTAAGAATGAGGGAACTGGACCTGGTTGGGAATAGAGCCAGATCTCACAGTCACTTAACTCCAATAGCCTTACCAAAAAAAGCAAACAGAAAAACCCCAAACAAGATAGACAGGAAGATTTGAAATGATAAAATTTGTTCTACTCTAGCAGAAAAAAAATTGAAGTAAATATTTGGATATTTCAAGAAAAAAAAAATTTTTGTCCTGAATTATATGAATAGCTGCCTCAGTAACTTCACTTTGCCAGTAGAGATGTCACCTGTGTCTAGTTCTTTTTCACAGAATTCATCATGTGATAAAAATCTGCCAGAATTAGAATAAGAAGACCTGTGTTCATATCCTGCTCTCAGTACTTAGGGATATGACAGCGGATAAAACATTTGTCTCCTCTGTCTCATTTTCCTTCTCAGTAACATAATACTTACCATATCCAATTTAGGCAGCAATATAGTACAGAAGGTAGGGATCCAGCCTTGTATTTAGGAAGTTCCAGCTTCCTGCCCCCCAGCATTCCATGCCATGTCCATGAGTAAGTCATACAACCCCTTTGTCTCAGTTTCCTCATCTGTGAAATAATATCTAACATATAAGATTTTGGTAGCAGCCTGGTGTAGAGGGTAGAAAACTTCAGGGAGACACTGCTTTGAATCTTGCTGCCACTACTCAATGGCATGTCATGGATAAGTCATATAACGGCTTTGCCTCCATTTTCTCATCTGTAAAATAATGCCTACCATATCTATGTAAGGTAGCAGGATGATATTGTGGAAAGGGAAGCTCATCTTAGAGCCAGGAAAACCGGGTTCGAGTCCTGCATTTGATAAGCACTATCTGTGCAAGAAATCCTCTAAGTCTGTAAGTCACAGATGAATTGTTAAACTGCACCCAAGGAGTCTATCGCCACCCTGGGAGTTCTTTGAAACTCCCAAATGATGTTACAGACCTAGATCTTTCCCCCTGCAGACTCAGTGCTAAGCTTAGTTATTTTTATGCTTCTTAAGTAATAGGTTGCCACTAGCATTATCTGAATGTTGCTTTGGTACAAAAATCCAGTCTTCCTTTAAATCCCAGGTGGTCATGACGAGAGGGTAAGAAAAGTTTCTACTTCATGGGATGGTTGTGAGGCTCCAATGAAATAATGTCTGCAAGATACTTGGTGAAAGCCACCTTAAAGCACTGTATAACTGATATTTATACTTAGTTAATACATATGCATAGGAAAGGGAAGTGAGAATTAAAGCATGGGGGGAGTCATGTGGCAGGTGTGTGGATTGGTTGCTTTGTATTGAAATAGTCATGCCAGCAGTCCTGTGTATCTGCCCAAGAATTAGGTGAGAAGGCTTGTTTCCAGTGAATCTATGCATCAGTAACAATTGCTATCGCTTTCAGTGACTTGAATTTCATGGAGTCCATGGATTTTGGCTCCTTAGGGACAGTAACAGCAAGTGATATGCATATATGCTACAATAACAAGTCATTATCCAGTCATTTTGCTGACAAATGGCCTGCATAAGTTAGTGCTCACATGAGGATAGAACCCATGACCATGACCTTGTCCAGGTAACAACTTTCACAACAAAATAGTAATTTTCTAATGTCCCTCCTTCCCGTGTAGAGTGCTGTTAAAGTTTTACCATACTTACATTGGTAGAATTTGGGGGGTGGGGAGAGGTAGGAAATGTAATCAGGATCTGCAATTTTATCAGTATTGGGTACTGTAGGAGAGTCCTTTCACTAGTGAGATTGGCAACTCAAGAGATGAAGTATGGCGAAGGGCTGAACTTGAAGTTCGGAAGACCAGGGTTCAAATCTTGCCTCTGACCCTAATGTTATGATGCTGTACAAGCCGTTTAATCTACCCAAGCCTCATCTTTCTCATCTATAAAATGAGGAGGTTGACTAGTTGGCTCTCAGGGTCCCTTACAGCTCTATGACACTATGATCACTTGCAACGTCTAGTCTTACAGGTTTCCTAGGTCTGCTGGGAGGTTCCATGACTTGTCCATAGTTAAGAGACTACTATGTATTTAGGACTCAAGCTCAGGTCTTCCTTACTCTAACCAATGGTAGCTCTTTATCCACTAAGCAAAGTCACTTCTTGCACAGGGTTTGAGGGGGCCAAAAAAGTCTCTAAAGTACCAAATCTACTCTCAAATAGTTACTAAAACTCTGGGAAAGTTAAAGTATCAGGGTATTTAGATTTCTAATGACAAAGATAGTGTCTTCATGTATACACTGACAGAACTAGAGTGAGTCTGAATATCTATTTTGAATTGGTTTTTTTTTTCCAGTAGTGCCATTATATTTGTTCTGACCCACAGTGTTTGATCTTCTCTTCCTTGTGATCAACAACTGAATGCATTTTGCAAGAAGGTTGACTTGAGGTAGGGTACAACTGGTGATCATTTCATGCAACAGAGTAAAGGATGGGAAGAGGCAGAAGTCAGGGGAAGAGATGAAGGAGCACAGGGAGAAGGGCACTCCATGGAGGAAAGACATTAACAGCGCTGTTGGGGCAGGAAAACTTAAGATGTACTGAAGGACTGGAGAGCAGATGAATGTGGTTAGAGCATAACTAGCAGGTTGCAGGCTTTCTGTTGGTAGAATTGGAAGCTGAAGATGGAAAGGTTTCCCTCCACCCCAGATTTTGGGGGACTCTCATGTTAATGTAAGGAAGGGTAGACTTGATATTTGTAGGAAGACACTGATAAGCTGGAGATAGTCCTGAGGAGATCAACCAGGATGGATCTTAGTTCAACATAAGGCTTCAATGAAGGAACTGGGAAGGTTTAGCCTGATGAAAATGAAACAGAATGGTGAGTCATTGCTGCCTTCAAGTATTGAAAGACTGTCATGTAAAATAAGGATCTGATTCACTGAAAGCTTCATTCACCAGCCTCAGTGGGTAAAACCAGAGGTAATCGATGTATGACTTAAAGAAGCAAATTTTGATTTGATGTCAAGAAAATTAGAGATAGTAATTAGAGATATCCCAAAGTGGAATGGGCAGCTTCAGGAGACAGTGGGTTCCCCTCATCGTATGTCTTCAAGCAAAGCCTAGGTGACTGTGGCTGATAGAGATCAAGTTTGTTCCTGTGAGGACTCCTGTTGTTGGGTATGGATTGGACTAAGTGACTGCTGAGGTCCTCTACCATTGAGAAATTAGGTGGTCAGGAAGCTATTGTTATTGAAGCATGGAACTGCATGGAACTGAGCATGGAACTGTCCTGATGAAAGCAATATTTTAAGAAGATAAGTCGAATTGTAGTGACCAGGATAGGTTAAAGAAGGAAATGATTGGAGATGGGGACCAGTTAGAGGGCAAATCTCAAGGGCTATAGCATGAGGTGATAAGGACCTGGAATCGGGGAAATAGAAAGGAAAGGCCATGAATAGCAAAAGGAATTCATCAAAACAGTAGTTTTCAAACTAGAAAAAATGTTTATTTTTAAAACTTTAGCTGGGGTTTAACTATGACAACTTTATGTTTGTGGTATTGGAACCAGGCACCTCAACTTCCGAAAGTTTGAAGTACAAAATTGTAAAAGAAGAATATAAAAAAATAAAATGTTTGGGGACTATTTTCCAGACTGAATTCGTTTGTGTTTGAAATTCTGATGTGTATTTCTGATTAAGCTGGCCTGCTTTTCCTGGTCAGAGAGAAATTAGGCCAGAACTGTGATGCCTCTGTTCTTGAAGGTCAGTGTGACCCTTCCCCTAACAATCCATTCTTCCTAAGACGTACTCTTGGACATACATTATTTATTTTTGTGGGCTCCTTTTATATTCTTATTGGCCCTTTCAATAAACATCAGCAGAGATAAAAGGACAGAAAGTTCAGGAGGGTTATTAATGTTAGACAAGGGTATTTTACTTCATCCAACATGAGTAATATTTCCAAGCTCTTCAAAGAGTTTATTAGTGTGTTCTATTATCTATTTATAAAGGTCTCAAGACATCATCCTTCGCTTTTAATATAATCAGGAGAAATGCATTTCTTCCCATTCATGCAAATCTACAATGATATTGGCAGTCATTCCCAATAATGTAGTGTGACGTTGATAATGGCCACCATAAAGAGAACCAGAGTGGCAGTTTTGACATTGCTATTGCTGGTCGATGCTGGGGGGTTGATACTGAGGAAGTTTTTACTGATATTTTAAATGTGACAAAAAAAGGATCAATTGCATATTCTTGGAGTTATGATTCAAATGACATCTGCCTCCCTGAATTTTTACGGTGGAGACAGGGAAATAAGCAGGGTGATTGATCTTCTTAGATGATTAAAGAAATTCTAAATTTAGTCCTGGAGGAGATTTTAAAGACCAGAAAATCCAACCTCTTCATTTTATAGCTGAGTAAAATGAGCCACAAAGAGGTTAAATCACCTGGGTCACACAGCTAGTAAATGTTTGAGGACAGAGACGAAAACTGAACCCAAATCTAGTGCCTATCCACTACAGCAGTGGTGTCAAACTCAAAGAGAAATTTTGTTGTCATTTTTCAGACACGTCTGACTCTCCATGATCCCATTTGCTTTTTTTTTTTTTTGGCAAAGGTACTGGAGTGGTTTGTCATTTCCTTCTCCAGCTCATTTGACAGATGAGGAAACCGAAGCAAACAGGGTTAAGTGACTTGCCCAGGGCCACACAGCTAGGAAGTGTCTGAGACCAGATTTGAACTTAGGAAGATGAGTCTTCCTATCTCCAGACCTAGAGCTTTATCTATCACACCACATAGAAAATAGAAATAGGGGCCATTAAACCATACATAGGGATCCCTATGGACTGCAGATTGATTAAGAAAATCATAAATTAACATCATTTATATTGTATTGTATTTTAATTTATTTTGTTAAATATTTCCCAACAAGATTTTAATCTGGTTCCAGCCCTCTGGAGTTTTGTGGCTGCTTGTGGTCTGTGACAGTTTGTTTGATACCTTTGTATTACACTCAAGTATTTGTATTACACTTTGTATTACACATGCCACTCAAGATTGTCATGCAAAATAAAATTATTTGAGTATACTGGGCCTGTTTTTATACAGACAAAGTAGAGAACTGAGCAGCCAGCTAGAGAGTTTGAGGTATATAGGAAGGAAGGAAACAGGCAAAGTTTAAGTACCTACTGTATGCCAGGCACTGTGATGATATCCTTCACAACCAAGGGAAATGGGTGCTACTATTATCCACATTTTACAGCTGAGTAAACTGAGGCAGACAGAAATTAAGTGACTTTTCCAGGATCACAGCTAGTAAGTGTCTCAGGTTGAATTTGAACTCAGATCTCACCCAGGGCTCTATTTATGGCACCACTTAGCTGACTCATATAGATAAGTAATATGATTAATTTAGCCCTGTCCCCAGAAAAGTATTTTTAAAAAGTCATCTGGATAATTTAATGGACTCAATTTGATTAAAGAAACATTTAAAAATGCCCCCTAAATGTTAGCTACTATGTACAACTGATGAGGATATAAAGATAAGAAAGAGAAGGGTCCTTACCCTCACAGGACTTCTATTTTATGGGAGATTGATTGATTCTCAAGATAGCCAAGGAAAGGGGAAAAAGAATAGACTTTGTTAATTATTAAAAAATGAATGCCTTCTTTCTCATTTCTAAAGAATTTTGAGACTGCATCCTTTATGAAGATATAAGGACGGGCAAGGCTTGTTAAGAGTGCACAGAGCATCAGACCTGGAGTAAGGAAGACTCATTTTCCTGAGTTCAAATCTGGTGTCAGACACTTAGTAGCTATGTGACCCTGGGCAAGTCACTTAACCCTGTTTGCCTCAGTTTCCTCATCTATCAAATGAACTGGAGAAGGAAATGGCATAGTACTCTGCTATCTTTGTCAACACCCCAAATGGGATCGTGAAGAGTTGGACATGACTGAAATGACTGAAGAGCAACAAAAGTTTGTTAAGCATTATTCTATAGCAGAATACATCTTTGCAGACCCACGATTGACTGAAAGGTACAGAGAATACAAGATTCCCCTGTGCTTATAATTTCTTTGCTTTAAAAATGAATTTTATATCAATGGACCAAGATAGAATCTTAAAAGTCCTCCTTCAAGAAGATGTTCCCCAAACATATGCTCTACATATTAGAAATTTTGTATGACCTTAAATAGCAGAAAAATTTTTTGATAGTATTCACTCAATATCAAATAAGAATATAAAATAAGGAGGTGTATGTTCACCAAAGGTATTTGCCTTTGTCATGGTTGTCCAGTGCAATATCCAAACTGAAGATAGAATCCATACAGTTGAGGTGCAGCCCTCCAGGTGTATCTGTTTGCAGAGAATGTGGCTGATTATATCAAAACCCAGGACACTGTAAGCCTCTAAAAGAGATTCAGAATCACCAAAGAGTTTGCATCAAATATCTGTACAGGATAATTATTGAGAAGCAGTTAAGGCATAATGGATAGAAGACTGGCCTTACTTTAGAGCCAAGAAGGATTTAAGCCATACTTGGACACATAGTAGGCATGTCACAACCTTTCAGTGTCTTAGGCAACTCTTTAACTGTGGGTTGCATAGGAGATTTCCATCCATATCCTTTTAGGAAAGTTAAAGCACATCCTACATTGATGAGACATCAAGTTTGGACAAATATTATTATTATTTTTTAAAAAAATTTTTAAAATTTATTTTAGTTTACATCATTCATTTCCACAAAATTTTGAGTTACACATTTTTGTCCCCATCTTTCCCCTACCCACCACCCCAAAACAGCCATCCCATTGTATAACCATTCCCCCAATCTATTCTCTTCTATGTCCTTCCCCCTCACCCCTCTGACTTTCCAGTAGGGCAGGATGGATCTCCCTACAACAGTGCCTGTGTATCTCAAGTTCCAGTTGGATGTAGTTAATAATAATAATAAT
>CM053592.1:72560320-72597832 GCA_028646515.1 Pseudochirops corinnae | reverse complement strand
CTCTGCACCCTTACTTTTCAACCCTTTGCCATCTGGCCCCTGTGCCCACCATTGATCTTTACTCTCCCTAAAATTACTAGCTATTTCTTAATTGCTAAACACAATGGTCCTCATCCTTTTTGATCTCTGTGTAGCTTCTCTTGTTTACTCTCTCTTTTCTTGGCTTCCATGACACTGTCCTTTCTTGAATTTCCTGCTAGTCTCAACCACTCCTTGTGCTTGCTTACTGAGTCCTCTATCTCTTGCCTCCTTAGCTTGGTGTGCCCCATGTCTCAGTCCTTGGTCTCTTTGTATTCTCTCTATGTCATCTCTTTTGTTGGTCTCATGTGTTACTCTCAAGTTCCAATACCATCTCTATGAAGATCTGTAAATGCAGATTTATTTATCACAAATGTCCATGTTCAGTCCTAATTTCCCCTCAACCCAAGGCCCATACTTTTGGGAACCTCCTACTAGATATCTTGTAGGCATCTCAAATTCCTTAAATACAAAATCGAACGTATCTTCCCTTCTCCACTCCTTCCTCCCAAGCCTGACCCTGACCCTTTTCCATAGCAATTAGTCCCCACTTTTTTCTTTCTATTTTATCTCCACAATATCTTTCACAAAACATATTTTGGGCTATGTTGTTAGTAGAACTAGGGCAGTTTGAGTTAACTCCCACATTCCCATATCATCAGTTGGGATTTTTGTTGAGCCAAGATAGTATGTAACAGACCTGGGGCAGTTTAAGTTAACTTTACCCAGGTGGATAGACCTAAGAACCAGATGTAGGCCCTTTGCTAGGTGTGAGAGTACCTAAAAACAGCTCTAGAGGGAAGTTCTTGAGACCTGAAGGTTATTCTTGTGAACTTCTTCAACTAGGAGTTTACTGAATATTTATTTTAAAATTGCATATCTTCGCCCTCAGGTTTAAGGCATCCATTGTACCAGATGTGGAACCAGGACAGGCACACCTTAGTTCAGACCTTTATCATTTTTCCTATCAGAGGGAGCTAGATGGTGCCTAGATTGAGCACGGGACCTGAAGTCAGGATATCCTGAGCTCAATCTTGTCTTCTAGCTATGTGACTTCATGTAAATCACTTAACCTCTGTTAGCCTCAGTCCCCTCAACTATGTAATGGGGATAATCATAGCACCTACCTCTTAGGGTTATCATGAGGATCAAATGAGATAGAATTTGTAAAGTGCTTAGCACAGTGTCCAGCACATTACAGATACTCATGTCCTCCCTTCTGTCCTTCTCTTCCCTCCCTCTGTCTCTAGAATATTATAATAGCCTTCTAACTGGTGCCCTTACTTTTAGTCTCTCCCTTCACCAATCATCTTCCACACAACTAGCAAAATAGTCTAAAGATCCAGGTCTGACCATGTCACTCTAATGTCACTCTAATGACACACCATGTCACTCAGGACCCTTCACTGTCTCTCCTTTGCCCATAGGATAAAATATGAACTCCAGACAGATTCTTCATTCTCTCTCTCATCTGGAGATTGACAGTATGTTTCATCATGAATCCTTTGGAATTGTGGTTGGTCATTGGGTTGATCAGAGTTACAAAGTCTTTGAAGGTTGATTATCTTTGCAATATTTCTATTATTGTATAAGTTGTTTTCCTGGTCCTGCTCACTTCATTTGGCATCCATTCATATAAGAGCCCTTTCATCCTCAGTCCCTCCCTCCCTCCCTGCCCTCAACAATTTCAGTTAATAGATGGTACAGATGATAAAGCACCAGGCTTGGAGTTATGGAAACCTGAGTTCAAATTTGGCCTCAGACACACTTATGAGTTATGTGACCTGGGGCAAATCACTTAGCTTCTAACTACCTCTGTGTTCTCTGCTCTAAAACGGGGGTGGGGGTAAAAATAGTATCCACTAACCTTCAAGGATTGTTGTGAGGATGAAATTAAATAATATTTGTGAAGCAGGTCACAAATTTTAAAGCACTTATGGAAATGTCAACTATTATTATGATGTTGAACTCTTGCTCTTTCTACCTTCATAGTATCTATCACCTGGGGTATCCTACAAGCTCTCTAGAGCTCTTCACAACCTGACTCTTTCCTACCTTTCCAGTCCTTTCTATGCACAATATGATCTGGTTGCATACACTGGCTTACTTGTCTTCTCTTGAACATGACCCTCCTCCATTTCCCTTCTCCATGACTTTGTATGGCCTGATCTCCATGCCTGGAAGGCTCTTTCCCCTCTCCCACCCTCTTAGTTTCTTCCCTGCTTTCCTTCAGAACTCAGATCAAGCTGTACCTTCTACAGCAGGCCTTTCTGGCAATGCCTCCCTTTTCAGATTACCTTTGTCTGTTCTGTAGAGATCTTGTATAAATCTAATTATTTAGACCTTGTCTTCCCCATTAGAATGTGGACTCAATGAGGAGACAGACTGTTTTCACCTATCTTTATACCCTCAGACCTGTAGCACAGTGCCTGGCATGTAGTAAACACTCGATAAATGCTATTTCCTTGACTCAACACTCTATCTTCAGCATCTCTGTGACTCTTCAAAACATGCCTGTGCCAGGAATTCATTTCCTCCTCAATTCAGCATCTCAGAATCCTTAATTTCCTTCCAGACTAAGCCTGGAGCCTTTCCAAGCACTGAGGTTTCAGCATTTATCTGCCAGGCAAGTTAGGACCCTTTCCTTTGGCTAGACTTTAGCTGATGAGGCAGCATGGGGACCATAGATGAGTTGCCTTCTACCCTCAGGAGAGTGGAGCATGGGATTCGACAAAACCGATGGAGTGCCTGTGCTTATTTCAATTCCTTATCATTTACCATGCAGTCTGTTTTAAGTAAAGGTCCCATTGCCATGCTATGATGCCATGCGTATAATTCTGCTTAGGCCCAAGAGATCCTATATGGAACTGGAGGCTTTTGAGTAATGTTTCTGAGCAGATGATGGTGGTTTATAGAACCCATTGGGGTCGATAAACCTGATTGTGGTAGAGGTATATTTCATACCGTATATTTAGCACCTAGTAGCATGCCTAGTACTTATTAGTTACTTAAAATTATAATTACTTATTTTTATTAATTACTTAATTATTAACTACTTAATAGTGACAATGATAATAATAACTATCATTTATATATGTATGTGTATATATGTATATATACACATATATATGTATTTCTTTAAGGTTTGCAGAGCACTTTATGAAATATCTCATTCATTCTCACAGCAACCTGGAGAGGTAGGTGCTATTATTAGGCTCTTTAAGCCTCTTCTGTAAGATGAGGATTAGTGACTTGCCCAGGGTCACACAGCTATTAAGTGTCAGAGGTAGGATTGGAACTCAGGTCTTTTTGACTCCAGGTTCAGTGCTCTATCCATGCACCACGAGGTGAAACAGAAGATAGACTGCTTACATATTATACTCTATTTGTTCTGGGGAGATGAAGGATAAACCCACAGAGTGCTGGACTTGGGAGCCAGGGAAAGGCATTTCACTTCTCTGGGGCCCAGTTTCCTCATATGTAAAATGAATGATGGATCTGAAGACTTCTAATGTCTTTCTCTAGCTCCAAAAATGTATAAGACCAAATACATACTGAGAAGAATAAATATATTTACTCGGTCGGTAGCCAATTTCAGAATAAGTGTTTACCAGAGAAGTCTGTTCAAGCTCAGAAGGACAAATAGTCTTTCCAAAACCTTAATGCCACACTGGATAATCACTAAATATGCCAAATATTTGCAATCTATTCATGGTATTTATGCCAGAAGATCTAAACTTGCAGACAAATATCTTCTATCAGTAAAGAGATAGCTCTCTTATATTTCCACTCATGCTGGAGCTTTCGGAAGCTGATTTATTTATTTATTTTTTCAGCTCCTATTTTAATACTGTACCTCTAAGTACCTATTCATGCAGTTATGCTTGATAAGAGTAAAATTGGAGCCTTCACCAGCCAATCAAACTCCTTGTTTCCTAATGGCAAAGGGGAGAGCCTTTATTTCCATTTCATTAAAACGCTGACTGCTACTTCACTTTCATACAGAAAGAAAATAAATTTCCTTGGAATTAGTTGGCAGTTTTTAAGACTCTTATGCAAATTGGTAGCAGGGCTCTAGTCATTATAAAAGAAGCCCATAACTCTGGAAAATATGAAAAACCAGAGGACTTTGACTTATATGCACATATGTAGCAGCATTTAAAGGCAGACCATGAGTCTATAGCTTTATAAGCAAAAATGAGATTTTTTTTTCCAAGGAAGGTGCAGGCAGCCAAATGAAATCAGCATCTTAGAAAAGAAAATTTAAATATCTGGAAAGGTTGAAGAAATGCGTTGGGTCTTAGGGAAAAGGCTGGAACAAAAGGTGGAACATCAGATAATAGTCAGAAAATGAAGGGTGAAGAATAGAGGAGAGACCCCAAGTGGGAAATAGTATACCTATGATAAGCTCACTATTTTCATAGCTGCCATTTTTTTTATTAGAAAGAGAGAAAAGCAAATCTCACCATCACACCCAAATCTTTCACAAAAGCTTTCTCATCATGGGGAAGTCACTCTGACTTTCTTTTTTCTCTCTCTCCTTGTCAATGTATTTGTGTGTCATCTGTTTGTCATGTAGTGATATTAACAGTTTAGATCTTTTTCTCAAATGTTCTTTGAATGTATTATTTTGGGGAAAGTTGTGTGAGTGTGTGTGTGTGTGTGAGTGTGTGTGTGTGTGTGTGTGTGTGTGTGTGTGTGTGTGAGAGAGAGAGAGAGAGAGAGAGAGAGTTTTAAAGCCAAACAAAGGCATTATTTTGCTGATGCTGAAATTCCTGGCTCATTTTTCATTCTTTCCAATTACAGAATCTAATTAAACAATAATCCTTGCACATTGGGGGTAGGAGCTAAATATCTGTCATTGTAAGCAAGGCTGTGGAATGAATGTTGAGGTTAATTACTGTACAATTGATTCTACCAATGAATGAGAGATGTTGTGATTAGATTCCTATAAATTAAAGTGTGAATTTATACTTTCTGGAAGGTGTGAACCTGTGCTGGAAATATATGTTAAAAATTATGGATGCTTCTATGACGGCCCATACCCAAAGTAAACTACTGGAATAGGGAGTCTCTGAAGTTCAATTTCTTTTGCTTCAACTCTTATTCTCTGGAAGAGGGAGCAGAGTCTATAGTTCTAGGATATTGAATTTGGACTTCTACTGTATCGTGCAGTGGAAAGACCAGTCAACCAAGCATCTGGAAAACCTGTAATTGAGAGCCAGTTTTGTCATTAACTCACTCTGTGACCTTTAGGAAGTCATTTCAACTTTGTGGATTTCATTAACCTGTATAAATTAAATGATAGGGCAGGACTACATCATTTCCAACGCTCAAAATCTTTTAATTTGCTGTTCAGGGAATCTAAGCAGTGGGGAAGACTAGGTAAAACCCAGAAAATTTGTGGTAGAGTTGGGTAAGTGACCCAAGAAACTCCAAATCACAGAATCTCAGAATTCGAAGGGAACCCTGAGATCCCCTTTGGTCCAGTCCAATTATGTGGAAGACTCTCCTTTATGATATTCCCAATAAATGGTCATCCAGGCTTTACTCAGAGACTTCCAGTGAGAGTGAACTTACCAGCTTGCAAGGCAGTCTACTCTGCTTGTTAGGAAGTTAGGAAGCCTAAAATTTCCTTGTCCACCCATTGCTCTTAGTGTTACTCTGTGGGGCTAAACAGAACAAATTTAGCTTCAGTTTCATATGATGATACTTAAGATATTTGAAGGCAACTATCAGGTTTCCCCCATGCCCTCTCTTTTCAAGGCTGATCATAACCAGATCCTTCACCCAATTCTCTCATAGCATGAATTTGGAGGCTCTACACTTTCCTAGTTGTCCTCCCCTGGATTCTTTCCAGCTTAATGATATTCTTCCTAAAATCCCAAAATTCAACATAATTCTAATTCCTAGAATTCAACATAATTGGCTGGCTGGGGTCTGACTAGAACTACATGTACACAGATCAGCATCTTGTTAACCTTGGACTCACTCTCTCTTTTAAAGGAGTCTAAGATTGTATTAACTCTCCCCTCACCTCCACCTGGTAGACCTCTTAGACTGCTTCAAGGCAAATCTCAACTTTCCCTTTTTATGAGATGTTTGTGCCAATTCCAGCCAGTTGTTAGCTCTATCTCCCTTTTGAAATTTAGCTTTAATTTTTTTTTTACTTTCTATAACTTTGTACATACAGCATATTTCCTTATGTGTCTGTATACATGTTATTTCCTTGTAACAGAGAGTTTAAGGCAGAGACTTTTCTTCTGAGGTTTGTATCTTCAGCACTTAGTATGTATGGTGCCTTGAATATAGTAGGTACTTAATAAATGTTTGTCAATTGAACTAAATTGGATTTGCTTTCTCAGCATTTTGAGCCTGAAGTCCACTAAAACCACCAGATCTTTTTTAGTCAACATATTCTTTTTTAGCCTCCCTTATGGTTATTCATACTCTGTGCATTGTATTTTCTTGGTCCTACTTTGCACTTGTGGAATTTTTTTTATCAGAGTATATTACTTTATATTTATTACCATCTAATTTCACTTTATCAGATACTTAGCATGAGTGGTTTCCACCTTCCTAATGCCACCACCCTTTAATACAGTTCCTCACATTGTGGTGACCACCAACCATAAAATTATTTTCGTTGCTACTTCATAACTGTAATTTTGCTACTGTTATGAATCTATCTGATAGGCAGGATGTATTTAAATTGAACATAACCCACAGGTTGAGAACCGCTGAGATAGAGGCAGCAGCATGGTGGCAAATGTTAAACAACCTGCTCTCTGCAAAAAAAGTATGCATATATGTACACGCATATATACATGTATGTATATGTGTATATGTACACTATATATATACTTTTAAATTTAATTTGCACTATTAATATTTTCTTTATCACTTAATAGGGTAGCCAGGCAGCACAGTGGATAGAACACTGGTCTTGGAGTCAGGAGGACTTGAGTTCAAATTTGGCCTCGTAGTAGTTGTGTGACCCTGGGCAAGTCACTTAACTCTGCCTCAATTTCTTATCTGTAAAATGAGCTGGAAAAGGAAATGGCAAATCACTCCAGTATCTTTACCAAGAAAACTGCAGATGGGGTCATGGACAGTCAGACATGACAGAAATAACAACAAAAACATATCACTTAGACTCTAGACAGGCAATGAAATGATAAATCAAGTCCTCATTTGTAGCATTTGCTTCTTTCTGAGGTATAAATGCTCCTATTGGGAATTTAACAATCAGCTCTTTCATGTCGGCATGAGCCGGCTCTAGCATATCCTTGGATGGAATTTGTTTAATATGGTGAATACTAAATTGGAAGACCTTCTGAGGTAGAAGTGAATTCTGTTTGAGCAGAAGCCCTTTTATACCTGTTGTCACATCCTGGCATCTGGAAGAATGGAAGGAGAAGAAAGAGGGGACTTTTGGATTACAGGTACATAGATCTAAACCTAAAACCATCTATTTCAAAACCCTCATTTTATATATAAAGAATCTGAGGTCCAGAAATATGAAGCATCTTGCACAAGATCACAAATAGTATACATCAGAGGCAGTATTTGAAGTCAGATTCCTTGACTTTAGAGCCAGTATTTATTCCCCTGTATTTCGCTTTCTACTACAAGTGTAGGAAGAGGAGAATTTTTAAGAGCCCATGCCCTGTACATAAAAGAAGACCACAGACTTTTCTGTCCAGAATAAGAGGGAATCAGAGAAAGAACCTAAGAGAGTAAGACTGAGTGGTCTAAATATTGATTTGTGAATGGACTCTGGTAACTTTGTAATTTTTCCTTCTGCCATTTTATTTCTTTTGACATATTTCCTTCAGTAAACTATTTCAAAACTAGACCCCCAAGAGGAGTTCCAAGTTATTTTGGGAGGAGTAAGAAGCTGAGGAAAGAAATCACCTGTACTGAGAAACCACTCGCTGGGAACAGAGAACTCAGGAAATAGAGGCAATGCGGTGGGAGGTGGCAGCTTGATGTAAGTACCAGTAAGCCACGATGTGAGATTGCTGGCGGAAAACATAGTGGAGTGTTGGGGTACAGGGTGCTTGGTGTACTCCACTGTAGCATAGGATTCCTAAGCCTGAACTCCGTCTGTCTGACTGAGTGAGTGACGAGAAGTCATGGGGGAGTCAGCCAGGCTGGGGGCAAGGAAGGCGTGAGGCTTCCATAAAGACCTGCAGTTTGGAGGATCGGGGTGAAGTGAGAAAAATAGTTTCTCAGAAACATCCTGTATCTTGCCGCTTAATCAGGCAGTGACACGAAGGTCTAGATTCTTGCTCTAGCCAGCAATTGTCTTGTTCATCTAACCTCCTTAGATACTGACTTTCTAAAAGAAATCCTGAACTTTTGGTTTGCACTTCTCATGGATTCTACTTTGTATATAACCTTTGTTTTTGTTTGTTTTTTTTCCTTTTCCACAGGAAAGGACAGTCTTACCTCTCGTTTGGTGTCTGGCTAACAACCGCTGGCACTGGCAGGATGCAGTAGTCAGAACACACTACCAAATAGTGGAGAACTATTTGAAAACTGTGTGACTTTGGAAAAGTCATTTTGACTCTCCAGGACTTAGGTGTTGTTATTTCAGTGTTTCAATTGCATCTGACTCTTTGTGACTCCCTTGGGGTTTTATTAACAGAGAGACTGACGTGGTTTGCCATTTCCTTCTCTGGCTCATTTTCTAGATAAGGAAATTAAGGCAAACAGGGTGAAGTGACTAAGTGAGAAACACTTAGCAGCATCAGCCCAAGAGTAAAAAGCCTCACTCTCAAAGCCACCAGGCCACCATTCTTTAAATTAGTATTTAACTGTTGCTTTAGGCAACCACACAGTTACAAGATTGGTGAAAATACAATATGTCCTTTTGAAAAGTAAACTAAATGGCTGCCACTCAGCACAATTCCAATCAGTCAATGACTGAACGTGTAATTCTTAAAGGATTCCTTTTTCTTCTCAGGTAGAACTTCTGAGTTCTCTGTCCCAGAAGTCTTGGTTGTTTAATAATCTAGGTGTTGGTCATAGATGTTCCACAGGCTACTTGGGGGCATATTCAATTTGGAATGAGCAATTTCCAAGAGGGCCCAACCCTGGAGGAAGGGAAATTGCTAGGAACCCTTCTTCGGTGACTTAGAAAAATGACATTAATAAAATCAGCTGGGATTTATGCAGCCCATCAATACATTGTGCTTAGCACTCTTCTAGTGGCTTCTGGGGAATCCAAAATCAAGAGTATATTCTTTTCTGCAATGGCCTGGACTAGATAACTGCTGGGGTTTCTTTCAACTCTACAATTCAATGACTATGTATAAGACACAGACCCTGGGACCTTAAAAATCTTTGAGTCTCAGAAATGATTAGCAGACAGAGGGTTTATATGGCCAGTGAATTCTGAGGAGAATAACTGAATTATAGTTGCAGAAGAATACTAGAAACAGGGAAGGAAAATGACAAGAAAATACTGAAATGACTAATTAATTTCTTCAGTTATCATTTATTAGGTTCCTAATAGCCTAGTGCCGTGGAAAGAACATTGAATTTGGATTTTGAGGAACTGGTTCCTATCCTGGTTGTATACCTGCCTACCTTGTGACCTTGGGCAGGTCATATAACCTTTTCATGCCTCAGTTTCCTTATCTATAATATGAAGATGTTGAACTAGTTAACCTTAAAGGCCTCTTCCAATTCTAAATCTGTGATCTCATGTCACCATTATTACTTGGTGGGGATACCAATAAAAGTAAAATATTTCCTTCAACCAGGAGTTCAAATTCAAGAAATGGTGGTAGGGAACAACAGCGATGAACCACAGGTTGTTGACATTTTGACAAATGGAAAGAATAGACCTTTCCCCTCTGTAACTAGGACATAATAAGAGCTGACCTACATCACTTTATATATGTGATTTCATTTGGGCTTTGCAACTCTGTGGGAATGCTACGACAGATATATTCTTTCTGTTTTACAGACAAGAAAATTAAGTTTCAGGGAATTAAAATGACTTCCCTATGGTTTTGAAACTATTAACTGTCAGAGGTGGGATGGAACCAAGATTTTCCTGACTCCAAGTTCAGCACCATATCCATTATACCAGTTGGACTTCTAAATTTCACCTCCTAAAGTTCTTTTTCTCTCTCTCTTTCTCTCTCTCTCTCTCTCTCTCTCTCTCTCTCTCTCTCTCCCTCTCTCCTTCTTTTGTTCTTTCCTTTTTGGAGGGGGGAAAGGAAGGCAGGGCAATTGGGGTTAAGTGACTTACCCAAGGTCACAGGGCTGGTAAGTGTTAACTGTCCGAGGCTGGATTTGAACTCAGGTCCTCCTGACGCCAGGGCTGGTGCTCTATTCACTTCACTACCTAGCTGCCCCTCACCTCCTAAATTTCACCTCTACCTGATTCAAACTAGATTGAAGATTTAATTAGAGCCTCTCCTCCCTGAATATGGCAGTTATTCCCAATATAGTCCTTTTCCCTCAACAAGGAAGATTTTGAATAAGAAGGAAGTACAGCCAAACTCTATGATATTCCTTTATCCAAGAAGCTTTACAATAATATCATTAAACACAATAGTTTCCAATATCAGACTGAGATTTAGTTATGAGCAATTCTGGCCAATGCCCTGAACTTTCTTCTCATTCCATATCCCAAGGTATAGTTTAGTAACTAGAGTGACTAGTTCTGGGCAACTAGGGCTTTGACCCACATCAGTGATAGTGGGATGGGAGGTAGAGAGTTATCCTTAGGAATGTGTGCTTCCTCTTCTAAGGGCATTATTCCTTCCACCATGGGGAATGTTGTCCCTATGCCTCACCTCACAATACTTTGCCATCTGTGTTGTGTGGTACAGTTACCTTTGGGTCAATACTTCCAAGGTCTTTGCACTGTATTGCCTCTTACTTACGGCCCCTCGTCATCCCTACTCAAAGGGTCTACTCTTTGGGGAATGAATTATCTCTTTTCTTGGTACTACTACCCTCATGATCAACTTATCCTTTGACCTGCTTAAAGTGTCTCATCTGGACCTCTTTGTTCCCCATCTCAACTAATTTTTCTTTGGTGCAGGAGACTCTAGTTACAGGCCCACCAGCCATTTTAAATTCAGAACAAAATGGCTCTTCTCAGTTCTCAAGGATGCTGCTTCTTACCACTGAAATAGGGCTATTTCCTGTTTCTCATAGAGACTAACACACACACACACACACACAGACACACACACACACCCTCCTACAGAAAGATAGACATTGTACAGGCTGCTGCTCTAAAGAGAATTAAAGAATCCACTAAAGTAGGGCTGTTAAAAATCATAAGAACATGTCAAGCATCTACAGACAGTTCACTGATAAGGGCAATTTCCTCAACATTAGCCTATTAGTAGCTGACCCCATTTGCAACAAAGAGGCCTTATCAAGTTAATTCTCCATCTAGCTGCTTCTGCTACAGAAAAGAAAAGAGAAAAGGAAAGCAAACCTTGAAGCTTTTTTTAAATTTTGTTTTAGTTTTTAGGTTTCAAATAGAGTCCACAGGTCCATGGCTTCCAGATCTCTGGGTTGAATCCATTTTTGCCAGCCCAGTCACTGTCCTATTGGTTGTCCTGCTCCTCCAGGAGGCTCTTGAAGGAGAGAAGGGAGAAAAAAAAAAAAGGGTGTTCTGATGCTCCAAGTTCCAGAGTAGGCTCACCAGTGCTCAGCATGTGCTTTCTTCCTTTAGGACCAGAGTTCTTGACCTTTTGTGGTGTGATAGATACCTCTGGCAAAATGGTGAAGTTTATTTGACACCTTCTCAAATGCACAAAATGAAATTCAGAGGATCACAAAGGAAATAAAAAAAGGTATCAAAGTATTGAAGAAAAAAGCCTCCTGAGCCCCAGATTAATAACTTCTGTTCTTGGGGTATGGGCTGTATCTTCCTCAGCATAGACAAGGTGAGAGAAGCAATATCTGACTCTAAACTCATTCAAGAACCTTTACAGCTTATCTGTCTTTGAATGAGAAGTTAGGAAACTCTTAAGGAGGAGAGTTTCTCTTTCTAGTCACCCCTCAGGATGTTGCTTTCATTAGAAGCCATGGATATTCCTTTGGTGGGATGAAAAGAAGTCTAGTAATCTCGACCATGTTAAAGAATGAGGACTTTGTTATGCCTCTGAAGACAAAGCACATTTAGACAGGGCACTATTAATAGCATATTAGGTTAATGAATTAAATTATGGTCATTAAAGAGTTGAGCCCAGCCTTTAACTCAGTCCTATAAAAACAGAGCAGACATTTCTGACAGATGATATGAAAAAAAGTTAGTGAGACTCACCTGGCACACACACACACACACACACACACACACACACACAGAGAGAGAGAGAGAGAGAAAGAGAGAGAGAGAGAGAGAAACAGAGAAACACACACATAGACCAGACTTGATTCTCTGGTAGGTGAAGCCTGAGCATCTGCACACATTCACCCAGGTGACCATCAGGTCTAGACAAGGCAGCTGTAAAGGCATTGATATCCTCAAACCTCGAGGAACAGCAAAGGACTGAGCAACAACATGGGGGAAGAAACCAAGATCTGGTCCTCTGTTTTTACTGTCAGCTGAAAAGTTGTGCAGGTCCCATATAAAATAGAGTTGATTCGCTAGCAACCTGAAGTGCAAACTTCCCTTTAGCACTACAAATCTGGAAGATTGTATGAATGCCTTAAAGAGAGTGGGGTTTGCTGGAGATAAGGTATGATTAAGGTATGATCTCTCCATGGGCCTCAACTATTTCCTCTCCAGGGGTATCTCAACCACAGTGGGCAGCTGGAGGATAGTATGTGTCCTTTAGGGGAAGATGGGACCCCTTGGAGATGGAAAGGGATTTGTCTTTGATTGTTTATAAAATCCTAGCATGTTTTTTACATTATTTCTATGGTATAAAATACAGGTTATTTTGTATCCAACATTTATTGTTAACTTGAATTCTTCCATGAGAGCTAAGGACTCTTATTACCTACTACTCTAGAGACCTAGGCAATCTATACTGTGATGTTCCCAGGAGAAACCCTGGGTGGTAGCAAGAGCCAAAGATAGAATTCATGAGAAAGCTTTGCAATTGAAGTTCATGGAAACCTAGATTGTGAGGTGCTGGACTATAGGTTTCACTAAATTCTTTAGGTTACTCATTCTCTGAAAATGCTTTCCCTAGCCCCTGGGAAACATCTTTCATGTTTATTTCTCCTTTCAAGTTAGCTATGCTTGCTGGACGGTCCAGCTGCCAGCTACCTTTCCTTCCATTACCCTCTCCCCTCCCTGTGTCCATGACTCATATCTTTACTGATCACTTGCCCTCCATACTTTTTCTTCTATTGCTTCAACATCCAGAAAAAAGTCCTTTCTTAACTTCTGCAGGCCATTTCACCAGCCGCAAACCTCTGGGGTTCCTTTAAAGACTTATGTTATCAGGTCTCCATACTTTGTTAGCATTCTCATGTTCATGCAACCCATTCCAATCCAGGGTGGTACACCTCCTTAAATTCTCTATCATCATCTCATCCTTTGTAATGATTAATTTTAAAATGCTATAGCAGGGGTGGCTAGGTGGCACATTGAGTAAAGCACTGGCTCTGGTGTCAGGAAGACCTGAGTTCAAATTTGGCCTCAGACATTTAACACTTACTAGCCATGTGACCTTGGGCAAGTCACTTAATTCCAACTGTCCTGCCCACCCCCTCTAAAAAGCAAAATAAATAAATAAATAAAAATGCTATAGCCCAAATATTGTTCAGCTAAGAAAGCAGTTCATTTATAACATTGTTTTTATGCAATAAATTTCTCCCTTGCAGTGTTAAGCCAACTAACTGTATTTATGCACATATGAGCATACACTGCCTTCCTGGCTCTCCTCTTGGATTTTCTCTCCAATGCCCTAGAAACCTCTTCACTCTGGAAGCTCACTCTACCCCTGCACCTCACATACTGGAAGTACCCTGGGGCACCAGGTGCTCCTCCCTCTGATTGGCTAATTCTTTCCAGAACCTTCATTTAAAGGAGGATGCCCAGGCCACCAGTATCTTTATTCCTTCCCCCCTTGTAATGATAATGGAATTTAAAGATCTCCCTGTATTGGCTTGGTTTTTTGGTTGAGTGTTAAAACTCAGAGCTTGTGAATCCCACTTGTGGGGTGGACTTGTTGATGTAAAGAGAGAGGGCTGAACTGGGAGGAGCTGGTGCCCTGGATTTAGAGACAAGTCCAAGTAGAGAGAGGCCAGAAGAACTTTTGGGGAGCAGTATCATGAAGGCAGAGAGAGAGGAGAATTGCTGGGGGCCAGAGTTGCTGAGAGACTGCTGAGGGCCAGTTGGAGTTGCCCAGAACTTTTGAGAACTGCCACCTGGAGCTGCCAAGGACTGAGGAGGTATGGCTGTGATACCAGTATTTTGTCTGTCTGTTTTGATGTTGTTTTGACAGATTTGTCTTCTGATGAAGCACAGTGCTGTTGTTGCAGAGGTCCTGGAACTTTACTGTTGGCTCAGAAGCCCTGAAGAAGGATTTTCTTGTTGTATGTGTACAGAAATCCTGGAAGAGGGTCTTGTTGATGTTTTCAGGGGTTCTGGGACTGTTCTGCAGGCAGAGAGTGACTTCATGAGGACACTGGCAATGTAGTTTGTGGCTTTGTTAAGCTTTGTCTCCCCAGGAACAGAGATTGCTGAGAACTTGCCTCCTGTCAAGATGAAGAAAAGACCTCTCCTTGGGTGTTCAATGCTGCGATGATATCTTAACCTTGTTGTAGCTTAAGGGTAGATGCCTTTGTGTTCTCCATTGCCCCTTTTGAGAAAGTGCTTGGTGGTAATGGATGGTATTGTAATTCAGTTGTGATCCAGGGATGGGAAACTTTTGACTTTTTTGTTCTCAGTGACTGACCAAATGAATGTACTTTGTTTATGATTGGAAACTAATCTCCACTTGAGAAGAGAGACTAAATGAATGTACTGTCCAGGAGTGCCTACTTGGACTGAATTGAGAACTTAATACTAAATGAATGCATTACACTGTATTTTGTTTTTCTCTATTCTGTGAATGTTTTTGCCTTAATTTGCCACTGAATAAAATAGAGAGTTACTATTGCTGGTATTCTGAACCTTGGAAGTTGCCTTTGCTTGGCATTATATCCCTCCCCACATTCTCAGCTTCCTTTTATATGTTGTCTTCCTCCATTAGGACATAAACTCCACGAGGGTAGGGACTGTTTTCCTTTCTGTGTGGATTTGTATTCCCAGAGTTTACCACAATACCAGGCAGATAGGAAGCATTTAATAAATATTTGTTGACTTGGCTTGGCTTGACCTGTTACATTAGTCAAGTTAGTTCTTAAATGGAGTTTCCTGCATTTTGATGAATGTTCAATAGAACGTTGAGCAGATGCCCCATGTGCCTTCACTCTTCTGAGTTTCCCTTCCCTATCTGGCTTGCCTTAAAGTATTTTTTGAACATCTTGGAAATTTTTAATCAATCATTTCTTCTTTTAGGGAAACTATCAAACTGGGTGCTACCAACAGCAACTATTCTAAATCTATTTTTTTTAATGTAACTTAAAAACATACAGAATATGTTTCCTGCATCTCTTGTATCAACTTCTGAGTAGTGCCAGATAGAAAACTTGGGGATTAGAGACTTCCATGACACTGGCTGAGGTCTAATGGGACTCAGTGCCAGGGAGGACAGGACCAGGTGGGATAGGATTAACTGTAGTGGTTCCCTACAGCCTGAGAAGTGAGGGGAGTGGGGTATGAGTGGTCAGAGGTCTGTTACCAGCTTGGCAAGTACAGAATCTGGGAAGAGAGCCAGATGCAAGAGGTGAGTTGATATGTTGGTAGACAAGAGTCTGCAACAACAAATCAGCAGGATCCAAGGGAGAAGGCAGAATCAACAGTCTGAGGCCATGTGAGGGTCAACAAAAACCAGATGTCAAATACACAAAGGAAGAGGACCCTGAGTTCAAGCAAACAACATATTGCAATTTGTTATGTTTGGTGAACTAACTGTGCCTATGGGAGTTAAGCCAAACATTGGAAGTTCGCCCTGTCTCCAACCTTATTTTTATTGACAAACCATAGCTATGGACACCCCCTGCTCACCTCCACTGCATTTGGGTTGGGAACGTCATGTAAAATATTAAGATGGGGGGTGGACCTGTGATTTTGCTAGTGCAGGTGGCTCCTCAATCTCATGATTAAGGTACCTTCTCTGTAACTTAGAGGCTTGTCCAAACAGTTGTCCAGAAGACTGATACCTAGGGTTATACAGTTAGTATGTGTCAGAGATGGGACGAGAACAGAAGGCTTCCTGACTCCGAGGGCAGTTTTCTATTTACTGTGCCATATTGCCTCTCAGATAATATCAAACATTTAAAAAAAATTAAATCATTCAGGTTCCCCTGCAAAAGGTATTATGAGATTAAAGAATAGTTAAGGGTTATTTGGTTCCCTCTGCCCCAAACTCCTCCACCCAGAGACAATCCTGAGGATAATCATAGAAATTGTGTCCATCTATATCACCTTTTTGCACCTTCTGCTTTTTCCTCAATGCCTCTCCCTTCTCTTCCATAAAGCTTCTGCACTGCCTAATAAAACTAAAAGTGATAATAACAACAACTCATGTTTATATAGACCTTGGTTGTTCATAGGATCATAGATCTGGAACTGGAGAGAGATTTTGGATGTTATCTAGACCCACCCCGTAATTTTTACAGTTAAGAAAATTGAAGCCTGTAGAGGTCAAATAACTTACTTATAGGCACATAGAAACTAAGCATCAGAAGCAGGATTTGAACTCCAGGCCTCTGATAGCCAGTACTCTTTCCTCTATTCCATTCTGTTTCCCCATGTATTATTTTCTTTTTTGGGTACAAGTCATGAAATATTACAATCTCTGAAGAATTAAAGTTTCAGATCACTGAAAGGTCAAGAGAGAGGCCCATGGTAGGCTGCAAAATATTACCAGCGAAGACATGTACAAAAGAGATGCAAAAGATGAGTCATGCAGAGAGAAACATTACTGGAAAAGGAGATAAGCTGGTCACTCTAACAGTGAAGAATAAACACCATTCATCCTTCATGGTCCATTGGTCTCTAGGTAATGGCAAGAGATATAGAAGAAGGCCTCCATGTGAGATGAGCTTTCTGTGGTTGCCCAGGACACAAGGGAATGGATGGGTGTAAAGCCAAGCACAAGCAGCTTTCCAGAAGAATGCTGCTGTGAACAGCTTTTCAAGGTTCTGATTATACAGTATAGTGAACACTCTATTTGTTCAATAACAAATCAGAGCAAAACATTCACAGAAAATCAAGGTATAGCATTCACAATGTTATAACTTATCACAGAAAATCAAAATACAGCATCCACAACAGCTTATCGCTAAAATGGCCACGTAGTTTTCACCACAGTGGTCACAAAGTTTTGAACAAAGAACAGTCATTTAGTAACTCGATCATTCAATCATCCTTAAGGAGGTTTGCTTCCTTAAGGGACACAAAGTATAATAGTCAAAGTTCTCTACCCATGGGGCACACCAAGTTACAAATCAGTTGCTATTCAGTCATTATTCACTATTCAATCATCAGAAAATATACAAGCCCTCCACTCCCTAGGTCACTAGTAAATTACAAATTTTCAGTCAATACATAGTACCCAAGTAAAGTCTTTTTTCAGTTTGAGTTGGGGTGGTCTCTCAGATACCCTGGATCCCCTTCCATGGTCCCAGGTCCTACCTGGATTCACCAAACTGTCACCTGGATTCAAAGGCAGACAGCTCCCAGGACCTTGTCTAGCTCTCCATGCACTTCCTGTACCACGCTGAAGCTCATAGGGTCCAGTATACATTACATCCTTCACAGTCTCTGTTCCTGGGAAGTTAAGGCTTAACAAAGCCACAAACAGTTTCATCAAAAGTACCAGCATCTGAGTCATGCTTCCTCAGTCTGTGGCAGCTCCAGCTGCTGCTTAAATGTCTTTGGCAGCTCCCAGAAGCTCCTGCTGGCCCTCAGTCTCAGCAGCTCCTCAGCGGAAGCTCCAGCTGGTTCACAGAATCAAAATCACTTCACCCAGGTTCCTAAAATCAAAATCATTCTCTCTAGCCTGGGGGGGGGGGTGCCTTTCCTCCTCAGCCTCCCCGGGGGCAGCAAATTCTGTCTCCACGAAGCTTGCTCCAAGAAGATCTGTCTGATTCAGCCGGGTTTCTCCTTATATACACATACGACATTAGCTGCTTCCTGTTTCAGCCATTTCCTATTTCAACCCTTTCCTGTTATATCAACAATAGGGGTTCATACCTTCTGTTTATTTACCAGAGGTTTGATTAATTACTAAGTGCTAAGTACCTATTGTTAGCTTTCCAATACCAAGGGATCAAATTATATTACTATTACAATGGGTTTTACAGATGAGAAAACTGATACTTAGAGAGATGAAATACCTTGCTTAGGTTAATGTAGTCCATAAGGAACAGAGTTAGGACTTAAACCTGGAGGGGCAGCTAGTGCAGTGAATAGAGCACCAACCCTGGAGTTAGGAAGACCTGAGTTCAAATCCGGCCTCAGACACTTAACACAAAAACTAGCCATGTGACCTTGGGCAAGTCGCAACCCCAATTGCTCTCCAAAAAAAAAAAAAAAAGACTTAAACCTGGGTGACTTCTTTCAGTCTTCCAACCAGGCCTCCTCTCCCCTTGTAGTACTTCATGTACCCATAGTTTCCCTTTGTCTCATTTCCTCAGGTCCCCCACTCCTGTTAAGTAATCTAGCAAAAGAGTCAGTGTATGCAAACCTCTGCCATATATTTATATGTTCATCTATAATTCCCAAGAAAGGCATTTAAAAGAAGTGATTTAGGTTAGTCTTTACATCATTATGGTAGTGAATAGGAGCTATTTTAGGGTAACAGGGTATTTTGGTATCTCCCAAATCATATCCCATGAGTAGATGGCTCATATTTCACTTGGCTCTTACTCCCTTGGGCATCTATTTTACTTTCATAAATTAGCCTTTAAAGTGCGGTAGGGGGTGGGAGAATGACATACTTTTCAGCTTTGGGTCAAGAGCAAGTACTTGCAGGTCAGTAATGAAGAAATCTCTGAATTTTGGTGACAAAGGAGAACTAAATGGTACAAAGGAGTCTGGCTGAGATTGGGGGTGTTTTGAGAATGATTTCAAATTGTGGTTCAGGTGCAGGAAGCCTTAACTAATGATCTCTGAACTCTATCAATGGAGGGGACTTTTGCTCTTTCAATCTCTGCTCCAGCTGATTACCTTGTAGTTTCAGTGTCTCTTAGGAAAGGTGGAAATATGGAGCACATACATAACTTGACTCACAAGCAGAATCTTTTATGGGCCATTGCACGGCAGTATCTTTGGTTGTGCTGAAAAGAAAATGAATTCATCCCCATCAAATTACTTTGATCTTGTTTTCTATACACATAAATAGAAAAGGGAATGCACTAAAGTTTTTCTGTAGCCTATCTCTGTGCCTGTGGCTCTGTCTTGTATGTGAAATCGTCTTGTAGTAGGACTTCAGTTTGTAAAATCCTTTAGATTACAAAGATTCCAATATCTGCCAGAGAGACAGCCTAGAATAATGGACAGTGAGTTGGACTTGGAATTAGAAAGATCTGGGTGTAAGTATTGAATATTGTACAATCACAGTTGAGTCACTTAACTTCTCATTGCTGCAGGCCACACTCTAAAACCATACACTTCACATAAGTCACTCATCTTTATGAGTCAATGAAGTTTCCTACATCAATTTTGAAGTCAGAAAATCTGGACTGAAAAACAACAAAACCCACCCTACCTCCCCCTACCCCAAAGCAACCAAAAGATCTGCCTATTTTGAATTTTTCCCTAGAGTGAATGGTGTCTGAGTAAGATTTCAGTTTATAGGCTGGTTTTTAATTTTAAAGAATACAAATGGACATATGGACAAGTAGGGTTAGGGTGTTAGACTCGGAGTCAGAAAGACCTCATTTTAAATCTTCCTTCTCACACTTGCTAACTGATAACTGTGGACCAGTGACTTCACCTCTGTGTCACTTATGTAATTACATAGGACTGATCTATTAAGGCATAAGTGATTTGTGATCTATATTCTCAAAAAACTACAGACACTTCATACATTCATATATATATATATATATATATACACATATATATATCGCATATATATAAAATTTCCTAAAAGTCTTGTTGTATTTTTATTTTTAAAGCAGAGACACCCTATATATGTGCATGTATATATGTATAATATACATATCATTTATATGTTTACACAATACTTGATGATAGATGATGATATGCTCCTGTTTTCTTTTGGCTCATTATCACTATTTTAAGTCAATTGAGTGCTAGTGTTCATCATGAGGAGGGGCTAGTAATTGTAGTTACAACATGACAGAAATTGAGAGTTGGAGGGGGCATCAGCAGCCACTTAGTCTAATCTATACACAAAAGGAATCATCCTTAGAACATATCCAATAAGTGGTCCTCCAGACTAAGCTTGAAGACCTCTAAGGAAAGGGGAACCCACCATCTCTGAAAGTAGTCCATTCTACCAGTGGACAGCTCTCATTGTAAGGAAGTTCTTAAATCTTAATTTTGTCTCTGTATCTTCCATCCATTACTCCTGGTTATCCTCTCTGAGGTCAAATAGAACAAACCTAAGTTCCTGTTCTCCATGACAGTCCTTCAAATAATTGAAGACAGCTGTTATATCCCCTCTGAGTATTCTCTTCTCAATGTTAAACATTTCTAGCTCCTTCCACTGATTCAAGGCTCTTCACCATCCTGGTTGCTTTCCTCTGGATACTTCCAGCATATCAGCGTCCTTAAGCTGCAGTACCTGGAACTGAAGACAGTACTCCAGACGTGGTCTGATGAGTATGGAGTACAGTGGGACTCTCACTTCCCTATTCTTAGAAGCTATACCCTGATTAATGCAGTGCAAGACCATGTTGGCTTTTTTGGCTGCTATCTTATACTGTTGAATCATATCAAGCTTGTAGTCCACTAAAACTGCAGCTCTTCTTCAGAACAACTACTGTCAGTCCATTCTGTGCCCATCTTCTAATTGTAAAGTTCATTTTTTGCTACCCAAGTGCAAAATCTTACATTTATTACATGAAATTTCATTTTATTAGACTCAGCCCAATGCTGTAACCTGTTAGGCTCTCTTTGGATCCTGAATCCATCATCTACTGTGTTAGCCATCCTACCCAGCTTTGTTATGTGAGCACACTATCTATGTTTTTATACAAGTTATGCCCAGATTCCCAGGCTACTACACTGGAGACTTCCTACCACATTGATACGGAACCATTAACAACTATTCTTTGAGTCTGGTCATCTGATCAATCCTGAGTCCATCTGATCATATTATTGTCTAATCTAGATAACTCCATCTTCTTGAGTGCCAGAGCATGAAATATTTTGTCAAAATTTTTGATAAAATCTAGGATTGTACTAGGGCTATGAGAAGACCTTAGGGAATAATGAGTGTGTAGTGATAAGAACAGCTTGCTATATATAATGCTTTAAGGTTTGTAGAGTGCTTTATAGTAATCATCTCATCTGATCCTGACAACAATCCTGTGAAGTGCTACTATTATTACCATTTTATAGAGCAAGAAACTGAGGTTCAGGGAGGTAAATTGAATTTGCCCAAGATTATGTAGTCATCCTAGTTTCTTAGGTAGAATTAAAACCCAAGTATTCCTGATGCTCTATCCACCTATGCCTTTAAGGGTCAGGAGACTTTCAGGGTAGACAGACCCTTAACTAAGGTTTACTGTCAGGTGGTTAGTATTGAGAAAGTCCAATTTTTACTGGTGCTCTTAAATCCTTCCTGGGAGATCACATTGTCTGGACTGCCAAGATGCCTGGTATTTTTTTTTTTCCTCTAAGCCTCCTATAATACTGTGTCTCTACCAACACACTGCTGAGTCACACTACCTAGAAAGAATGAAAATGTATGATCAGCACTTAGAAATAGTGAGTAAAAATTTCCTTGGTGCCTAAACCAATTGCTGATATTCAGCTGCCTAGGGAGATCCAGTCCCCTGGGAGCCAGAAAGAGTTCTTCCCTAAAGCACATGATTAACTAGGAGAGAGTGACTGTGGGACTTGGAGAAAAGAGCTCTCTCAGAGTTGGAGCAGTGTTTCTGGTTTCCTTTCATGATACAGGATAAATTTTCATTAGAAATTAAAATGACTATTCAGGAGAACCTTAGCAGAATATATTAAGGGTCTGAGCAACCATAATCAAAGAAGGATTTTTGTGTGAGAATTTGGGTTTGGCAGATTTTGTGACTGATATAATTAGTCTTGGTGGATTTCGTTGATGCTTCAGATAAAAGGGATATTTGGGAAAATGTGAGAAATAATCAGTATCTTGGTTTGGTTTTGTTTTTTGTTTCTTTTTGCAAAAACCAGATGGTTCAACTACAAGGCAAAATTGCACTTTTCCTCTTTTAAATGTTCTGCTCTTAACTTACTGTCCAAAGAATGTTTAGTACAGTCCCATGGCTGGAAAGCAGTTGATTTTTGCTTGACTTCATATAGCTTTGGAAAGCAATGGTAATCTTTTATAGTGCACCAGAACACTGAACAACCTGATGTACAATGAAATAATAGCTTGGATTATAAAGGTGATAAGGATTCTTTCCATTGGTCCTGTAGTGCGGAGATATGTCAAACACACAGTCTGAAGATGGACTTTCTGAACTAGATTAAAATGTAATTGGGAAATATTTAATGAAAGAAATAAAAATACAATAAAACACAATGTTATTATGTGGTTTTCAAAGTCCATATGTGCCCACAGGAATTCTTATATATGGTCTAGTGGCCCTCATTTCTATTGGAGTTTGACACCACTGATTGTAGCATTTGAGCTCTGCAATACAACCATTCTTGGACTGCATTTTGATGTTGCATGTACTATTGTGAGTTCATATATTGGTTCATGGGGGATGTTCACCAGCCATTCAATCCCTTAGTTAAAAAAGTGATTTGAATGCAGTTCTTAAAATAAGAAAGTCTTCAACTTTGTTTCAGGATCAGCCCAATGGCAGATGAATGATGAAACCTACATTTTTAATTCAAGGATATCTTCACTGTAATCAGGGTGTTAAGCATCTATCTTGCTGTCCAGATGGAAGAAAATTACCCACATTTAGTGTAACTTCATGTTCCAGATGCCCAATCCCTAGATTTATATGGACCAGGTTTAGTCTGGGAAGGAAGGGTATCTTCTCCAAAAATCCCTCTTTGGCTTATGCTTCCATGCAGGGCTTCCCTGAGGAAGCTCGGAATTTGATTAATCTTTTCTGTACTTATGGTAATAACTTCTATCTATATCTTTATGATGTCAGTAAAAAGCACTCTCAGTTCCCATGCAAGCATTCAAGCTAACAATATATCAGATAAAATACATAATTTCCCCCCCACGAAAATGCAAAACAAACAAATGACACATAGGAGCTAATACATAGCCAAGACAATTTTCCCTTGGGCATCAGTGGGTTACCCCCACCCCCAACCCCCTCCAGGGTGATGATAGCCCTTATGCTGTCATCCAAATTCATAGCACCACTCTGGTTAAGATACCCTGAGAGAAGTGCATTTGGGAGCCCCATGCTACCTTATCGACCTAGGTAGTCTTCCAGACTTGTAGAAATGCTCTAAGATTTGATGCTGTCCAGAAAAGAAATACCCTATAAAGTTTTTCCAGAACATCTGTTCCTTAGCAGAAGATAGACTGACTAGGTATTGACTCAGTAACTGGTATCTTATTCTTACTGGCATCATTTTTTCATCTGTGCAGAGAAAAAGCCTAGAATTGCAGTTTTCATTCCCCCCACAGCCTGGGGATTAAAGAGACTTTGGGGGATTTATTTGATAATATATTCATATGAACAAGTGACACCACATTGTACATAATGCATTAAATGAGGAAACACAGCCCCATTCCTTTTGCTTGATGCCTCCTGATTCTATATCCTTTCAAATAGATAAAATTTCAGTTTAGAATTATCTGCCAGAAGATGAGTCAGTATGGCTTATCCTTTTAACAATCAAAATAAAGACTTTGCATAGCTTTAAAAAAATGTTTTATTGATGCTCTTTTCCCAATTTCTATCATTTCCTAGTGATATTTTTTCTTCCTCTCCCCATTGCTTCACTCTTCAAGCAAATACAAAGAGTTACGCAAAGCAAGTCAATACATTGGCTGGATCTGACACTGTATGTCTCTTTGTTTCTGTATCAGTACTTTGCCACTTCCATGCCAAAAGGTGAAAGGCATGCATCCCAATAAGTCCTCTGAAGTCGTGATCAGTCACTGCATTGAGCAGAATCCAGAAGTCTTTCAATGTATTTTTCCTCTTCTTTATTGTGCTTATCATGTAAATTACTCGCCTGGGTCTGCTTCTGGCCTTTTGCACGGGTTCTTCATACGGCTTTTTAGCTAGTATTCTCCCATATCACCTAATTAGACTTTAGAACAGACTTTGGAGTAGTAGACTATTTCCTAATGTTATTAGGACTAAAATATGGAAAAAAGTATCTTTAAATGGAGATGAAATCAGTGAATTGACATATTGATTGTGCACTAAATTATCACATTTGTGTCTCAATCTGGGACATCTTTTTCCTTCTCTATTTCCTCAATGACATGATGCTCATTTTGTGATCCTTACAAAAATCAATTTATCATACTCACATATTACCTTGAATGAACAGTTTCCCACACCTATAGTTATCAATCCATCCCATGATAGCAACTCCTTTAGGTCAATGCCTCAAAGCTAGAATTCATGATGTCTTTTCTGCCCATCTTTGTTGTTAGGGGAATAATCACATAGATCATGGGGATGGCTTAAAAACTTGGCAGGGAAATCAAACTGCTGTGGTAAATGGTTGTTAAGGAAGTAAGTGTCAATGATAAGGGAAGCACTGCAGTAACTCAGAGAAAATCTGTTGATAGGAGCCATCATGGCATTTATTTGGATTCTAGGCTTTTTTGCAGAACCTTCCTGGAATCTCAGGTCTTTTACTGCCCTAGGCAGGATCAGAACACTTTCAGGGTTATCAGCCAATTGCAATTACTTCTTTCCTGCACCAGAGGAACTTGGCCCATAGCCAGGAAAGAAAAAAAAAAAAGGTAAAACAGGCCAGAAAAGAAAAACAAATAAGGCAACTAGGTGGTGCAGTACATAGACGGGTGGGTCTGGAATCAGGAAGAATTGAGTTCAAATTCAGCCCTCAGATACTTCCTAATTTTGTGACCCTAGGCAAGTCACCTAACCTATGCCTTCCTAATTTTCCTCTTTTGCAAAATGGAGATATAATAGCATTTATCTCCAGGGTTGTTGTGAAGACCAAATAAGATGATTGTTAAGTGCTTAGTACAGTGCCTGGCACTATTTCAATGTTAGCTATCAGTATTATTATGAAAAATAATACTGACTACAAGCTCACTTTGAAGTTCTAATAGCTAGAATGACTATCTTGGCTTGATCTTCCAGATCTAATTGTTTCTTCCCTGCTTGTTAACCTCCTAGTTTATAGATGCTTGGTTGTCTCTGATCATAGACCAAGTATTGATTGACCTTCCCATGTTTTACATCCGTCTGCATGAGTTCTCTTAACTGCTACCCAAAAGCCCTAGTTCCAATCTAGACCCCAGGCCAGAGAGGTACATTTGTCCCAGAGGCCACGACTCGGGAGCTCAGCATCCGATTTGTTTTTCTGCCTTGTTCTCTTCTGATCCTGAGTAGCAACTGGAATCCTCCTGCCATGTCTATGACCAGATTTGCTCTCTTTTATTCTTGGCCTTGTGCTAGAGCCTTAGTCTAGTAGAAAGAGTTCTGATCTTCAGAGTCAGGAGAAATGACTTTGAATCCTGGACCAATTATTCAATCAACAAGCATTTTATTAAGCATCTATTATATGCCAGGCATTGTGATAGTTGCTGGGGATACAAAACCAAACCAAAATAGTTCCTGTCTTCAAGAAACAGTTTTAGGGTAAGAAAACACATACATATATAAATATATGCAATGTGTAGGAGTAAGGACGAGACCTGTGGTTTCACTGGCATAAGGAACTCAGAGGTGAAGAAAATCCATCTATCAACACAGGTCAGCACCTTTTCTGTAACTTATATTCTTTTTTTTTTCTTTTTCTTCTTAAATCGTATTTTATTATTTCCAATTACATGTAAAGACAATTTTTAAAAAAATTCAAACTTTTCTCCCTTCCTCCATCCCTCTCCTCTTCTTTTCCTAAAAAGGTAAGCAATTTGATATAGATTTTATATGTGCAATCATGTAAAGCACATGTCCATATTAGTCACATTGTGAATGAAGACACAGACCACAAAAAAAGTGAAAATAGTATGCTTCCATCTGCATTCAGACTCCATCCGTTCTTTCTTTGTATGTGAATAGTGTTTTTCATCCTTTGGATTGTCTTGGATCATTGTATTGTTTAGAAGAGCTAAGTCAATCATAGTTGATCATCACACAGTATTGCTGTTACTATGTAAATTGTTCTCCTGATTGTGCTTATTTCACTTTGCATCGGTTCACCTAAGTCTTTCAAGGTTTTTCTGAAATCTGCCTGCTCCTCATCTCTTACAGCACAATATATTCCATTACATTCATATACTGCAGTTTGTTCAGCCATTCCTCAGATAATGGGCATCCTCTTAATTTCCAATTCTTTGCCATCACAAAAAGAGTTGCTATATTTTTGCACATGTAGAACCTTTCCCCTTTTTATGATCTCCTTGGGATACAGACCTAGAAGTGGTATTGCTGAATCAAAGGGTATGCATAGTTTGATTGCCCTTTGGGCATAGTGCAATTTGTATTCTTACAGAGTTACGTATAGGAGAGGTGTCAAACATGCTGACTTCATTCATGCCTCAGGAACTAGACTGAAATGTAATTAGGAAATATTTGACAAAATAAGTAAAAATATAGTAGAACATAGATGATGTTTATGTAGTTTTCTAAGTCACTATACAACCCACAGGGCTCCTTGTATACATTTAATGACCCTTTCTCTATTTTAGCTTTATATCACTGGCCTAGATTCTGGAGGGGTTTGGTGACTTGCTCAGGGTGCACAACTAATATATGTTGAGCCTTTGTCTCCATTTTTTTTGGAGGCAAATGGGGGTAAGTGACTTGCTCAAGGTCATATAGCTAGTGAGTGTCTAATGACAGATTTGAACTGAGTTCCTCTTGACTCTAGGGCCAGAGCTTTATCCACTGCACCACTTAGCTGCTCTGATATCATTCATTTTGAAGCCAAACTCCCTATCTACTAACTACACCATAATATCTGTATTATATAAATCTTTTAGGAAATAAATACAAGGTAATTTTGAGAGGAGGCACTAGCAACAAGGAGGAATCAGGAAAAGCCTCACATAGGAGGTCACATTTGAGTTTAACTCTTTGAGAGACTAAAGACCCTAAGAAATGGAATAAAGAAGGGAGTGCACTCAGACAAAATCAATGCAACCAAGATTAAAAGGAAAGCAGGAAACTGGGATTTTTTTTTTTTACAGCATGTTTCCATGATAAAAACTTCATTTCCCAAATACCGTATGATGATCAACTGTAAATGACTTAGCTCTTTTCAGCAATACAATGACCCAAGACAATTCCAAAGGATTGATGATGAAGAAAAATGGTATCCACCTTCAGTAAAAGAACTGATGGAGTCTGAATGCAGATCACAGCATCCTATTTTTACTTTCTTTCTTTTTCTTTTTTTTTTGGTGGGGAAAGAAAGAAAGGAGAGAGAGAAAGAGAGAGAGAGAGAGAAAGAGAGAAAAAGAGAGAGAGAGAGAGAGAGAGAGAGAGAGAGAGAGAGAGAGAGAGAAGGAGAGAGAGAGAGAGAGAGAGAGGAGATCAGGAAAAACCTTTAGGCGACAATCATGTTTGGGAAGTGGATTTTGAAGTAATGGAGACTGCAAAGGAGCAATTGGGCAGGTTTTTCCAAAAAAACCCTGGAAGGAGAGTGTCTCTAGAAGGAGTGGGGTGGTCAGTAGTGTCAAATACTACAGAAAGGTCAAGATGTTGAAGACTGAGAAGAAGCCATTTGATTTGTCAATTAAGAAATAATTGGTAACCTTGGAGACAGCAGTTTCTATTGAGTGATGAGGCTAGAAGTCAAATGGCAAGAAGTTTAGTGAGAGGAGAGAAAGAGGAGGCAATGGGTGTAGAAGACTTTTTTTTTTTAAAGAGTTTGATTGTGAATGAGAGAAGAGATGATTATCTTTAGAGAAGGATTTCTTAATTTAAGGTATGTAAACTTTAAAATGGATAATTAGTTTCCTTTGTAATCCTATATATTTTATTTTAAAATTTTAAAATACTTTGAGAAGGGGTACATTAGCTTCACCAGTATGCCAAAGGTATCTGTAATACAAAGAAAGTTAAGAATCCTTCACTTAGAGGATGCCTAACATCTTTGATATTAGGACCACATGAAGGTAGTGGTTTGTTTTTTTTTTTTTAGCATGAAAGAGAAGTGGACATGCTTATACACAGTAATAGTGAGCAGATAGGGAAATATTGTTAATTGGAGAAAGAGAAAGGAAATAATCAAGGGGTGTGTGTGTGTGTGTGTGATCTGCTGAAAGAGACAGGAAGGGAACAATGGTAAACGTAGCAGTTGTTCAGCACCAAGAGAAATAATACCTTCAGGATAGGTCAGAGCTATTTACTCATCTCAGTTTTCTGAGTACAATGGGCAGCAAGATCCTATGATGAGGAGGGCACAGGATAGATTCTTAATACATACTTATTGATTGACTGCAGATGGTGTAGAGAGCTTGAGGAGAGAAAAGAAGTTTTAGAACAGCTATTGAAGCAGGTGTGACAGAGTAGCTTTTGGGAAGAAGAAAAGGATTGCTTTAGAGCAGCAAAGGCATAGCTGAAATTAGTTAACACAGATTTGTAGTTGGACCCAGTTGTCATGTTTGAGTGACTTCCTTCAGGGATGTTCAGCAGCAGTTGTAAGCTTACTATTTTGATTTATACTATTAAAGAAAAAGTTTGTGAGATTTTTTTTTTTAGTGATCCATAAGTGATCAATAAGTAGTTGCGATCAATAAGAGTTGTAATATCTTTTTCAAGAATGGACTATGCCGTATGAGCTTGATTTTCTTTGTTCATAGGATTACTAGAAAGACAATTCAGGAAGAATACTTACTTCCTTCCCACCCCCTATCTCCATTCAATTTCATTTGAAAAAAAATTTTAACATGTATTTTCTGATTTTAAGTACTAAATTTTCTTTCTCCCTTAGACCCTTCCCCCTACCCATTAATAAGGTGAGCAATATAATACTCATTATACATATGAAGTTAGGCAAAACATATTTCCACATTAGTTATGTTTCAAAAAGTAAAAAAAAAAAAATGTTTCAATTTGTACTCAGAGTTTACCAGTTCTCTCTCCGGAGGTAGATAGCATTTTTCATCTTGAGTCCTTTGCAATTGTTGTGGGTCATGACATTGGCCAAAGTAGCTGAAATCTTTCACAGATGATTATTATTGCAATCAATATTTCTGTTACTGTATACAGTGTTTTCCTGGTTCTGCTCAATTCACTTTGCATGAATTCATAGAAGTCTTTCTAGGTTTTTCTGAAACTATTCCCCTCTTTTTTTCTTGTAGCATAATAGTATTCTATTACAATCATATACCATAATTTGTTTAGCCATTCCCCAATTGATGGACATCCCAGGGGGAATACTTAGGCAGTATGTCAAGATTTCATCAGAACATTTAACAAAGTCTTGCTTGATATCCTTTTGGAGAAAATGGAAAAATGTGGTCTGGGCAATAGTAGAGTTAGGTCAATTTAGAATTGGTGGAAAAACCCAAAGACCAGTCATTTAAGGGACTGGGAAAAAACCAAACAAACAGAAAAACTCTTCACAAATGTAAATGTAAGAGATCTCTCTGATGCTCCTGACTATACCATGACAGAAAAGCACCTTGTTCTTTATCTGGATGTAACAAAGATGGAAGGTTACCAACCTGCCTGGTTTACTCCATCAAGGTTCTCAGGGAAGGTGATTGTTTCACACCCACTGGTCCACTTACTATATTAGGTTATGAAAGGTTCTTTCTGACATGGGTTTAGAGGGATGGCTGTGTGCACCAATCACATAAATATCTTGACTCTGCTCCCATCTGCTTCTATTCCTGTACTTTCCTTATTGTTGTCAATCAATAGCTTTTGCCCAAAGGATTAATACTTTGGGATGCCGTTTAATGGGTTTGAACTAAAAAGGGAAATTCTAATGAAGGTGTTACTCAAATGATATAGGCTGCACATTTTCTTTGATACCAAGTACAATATCTCAGGCAGTAAAAATACCACTTGAGTGGATGTCCCTTTCTTTCTTGGTTGAGGACTCGGTCATAGCATCTGTAGGAATCAAGAACATCTGATTCTCAGATGTAGCACAGTCCCTAGAGAGACAATCCTTTAACCTTCCAGTTAGATCAGCAGCTTGAAAGTCAGAAATCCTTTCTACTTTTTCCTTGGATCCATTCTGGTCACTAGTCTCTATGCTGCTTGGTGAGATTCAGGAGGGACTCGGGCACAAGAGAAAGGATTGCTGCCATGGCGATAACCTTCCCTTCCCCTCCTCTTTCCCTTACTCAATTATCTCTACTTGAAACCTCACCTTCATTGGGAAGGGTCAAGGCTTAACATCTTCTAGGCCAGACTGGCCCAGAAACCTTGTAGCAAGGAGATCAGTATTGCTGCTTCCATTTCTGATCCACTTGGAAAAAGCAAATCCGTGCATTGGGTTGTGTGCCTTCATAGCACCACCTTCCTTATAGCCTCTCTCCTGGAGCTGTGTTTTCTCTTAGGTGCATAAAGCCACCAGAGTCTTGGCAAGGGCCAGAATGCTCCTGTTATATCAGATTACATATGAAATAGAGAAGTTATTTGTTCTGTTCACATACACATTCAAATAAATGCTTACAATAGAAGAAGCCACATTTTAAAAATTGTTTGTTAAATACTTTTCAAAATGAATAACCCTTTTCCCCCTAGACTAGAGATTTCAGTGATATAGGGAGCTTCCATAGCACACTCTCTCTGCCAATGCCTGTCAGCATCAACAAGTACCTGGCCCTATCACCATTTCAGCTCCACACATGCCCAAAGTTTGGGGCTCCAGGTTGCCAAGCCTTTGGCAAAGCTGGAGAGCATCTTTCTCCTCTCCAACACAAAAAAAGCTATTCCTTTTTATCCCAGGAACCTGAACCTCTCCCATATACCTCCTAGTTTTTTTGTGTTTAAATATCTCTCTTGGTTCTATCATTGGAACTTAAAATCTTAGATAGTTGCCTAGGGTATGAAACGATCAAATGAATTGCCAATACTCACACAGCTATTATATGTGTCAGAGATAGACTTGAAAACAGGTCTTTCTTTCTGACTCTAAGGTTAGCTAGCTCCCTACTCACTATACCCACACTGCCTCAGTAAATACCACTGTTAGTTCTGTAATTTTTTTTTTGAGAAAGATGTATAACTAATTTTCTCAATGCAGAGTGAAGACCCTTGGGCCTAGTGTCAGGAAAATGAATTCAAATACAATCGCTGATGCTAAATATATGACCCTGAGTAAGTCACTTGTTTGACTCAGTTTCCTCATCTGTAAAATGAAGATAGTAACAGTATCTACCTCCCGGGGTTGTTGTGAGGATCAATTGAGATAATAATTGTAAAATGCTTAGCATAGGGTCTGGCACATAGGGAGTGCTATGTAAGCGTTAGTTATTATTATTAATATTATTATGCTTTTAAGTGAATCACTTTATACCATTTCCACTGACATCTCACTCTGTCCTCTTCTGACTCTTGAGTTGTGTTAGTAAAGACTCGTTAATATACCATTGGCACAAGATCATCAGGAAAACTGGGTGTCACAATTAGAGGTTGGATTCTCAAGTTAATACATGGGACCCGGTTTTTAGAGGGATTGCCTCTGAGAAGCAGTGATGGGTTTTGACTTTTCTCTGCGGCTCTTATGGATTTTGAAGAATTGTATTTTTTCCCTAGGTGAAGAACAAATATGGCATTGCTTATTTTCAGTAATTCAAGAGGATAACATGAATCACCTAAAACTTGCCAGTCAATGTGTGTTGGAGAATTTTTTCTGTTCAGAAGGCTTTTCACTGAACTCTTCTGGAAAACACTGGAAGCACTTTCCAGGCAATCTGAACAAAACAAGCCATGCAGTGATGCTAGAATTTGAACTATACCCATAGAGTGCACTGACTTTCAGTTTTTGACCTTTTTCAGCAACACAAATGGAACAACTATTGGGACAAGCTATTCTAAGCCACTTACAGCTCAAATACTGAAAATTCTTAATTTTGAAAAACAAATAGCTAACATTTATATAACATTCACTATATGTGAGGTAGGAGGCAGCTAGACAGCTCAGTGGATAGAGTGCTGGGCTTTGAATCAGAAGGCCTGAGTTCAAATTCAGCCTCAGATACTTACTGGTTATGTGACCCTAGGCAAGTCACTTAACCAGTGGAAAAAGACACTTGGAGAAAGAAATGGCAAACCACTTCAATATCTTGGACAGTATGGTCCACGGCTGAATGACTGAACAACAACAACGTGCCAGGCAGTTTGCAATTATTTATCTCATTTGATCCTCACAACAACTGTGGGAGATAGGTGCTGCTATTATTCCTATTTTAAAGGTAAGGAAATGTAGGCAGATAGGTGAAGCGACTTGCTCAGGATCATATAGCTAGTATCTGAGGCTGGATTTGAACTCAGTCCTACCAGATGTCAGGTCCTGTGCTCTCACAATGTCACCTAGTGGCTAATTAGAGGCTTTTAGGAATGTGAACTTCTGTAAAGAAGTCTTCAGAAAGTGCCTCTGTCCACGTATCCATGTAAAGTTTGGGCAGGATACCAGGGCTCAGAACACTGCTGCCATTTTTCACCCTACTCGTCCCTGGATAAGCCTCCTGCTTCTCCAACCCAATATATCAAGACTTTCTCCTACACTTTTTTAAACCTCCTATTACCTAAGGCTCCTCATGCTGCAAACTCATGCTCAGCTTTCTTGTCTCTGTAGTTCCAAAGGTCATTTACCATTTGTACCCTCGGACATAAAGGTGATGGAACATATTGAAAAGGTTTTCCACATTTAGATCTTAAAAGTTTCTTCCAACTTCATTTTTTTTCTTTTCAAAGTAATTTTTGTGGGTAGCTTTTGTTCTTTCATTGCCTGATTAACTCCCAGTAGCCTTTCCCCATTCCATAAACTTTTTTTTTAAAAGGAAGAAGAGAAAAAAAAAATAGCAAAACTAATCAATATGCTGAAGATAATCTGAAACTATATGCAGTACTCCATACCCATAGTACTCCTACCTCTGCAAAGGCATGGGGAAAATCTTTTTGTGTTTCTTTTTGAGGACCTTACTTGTTCTTTGTAATCTGTAACATTCACTTTGGATTGTTTTGTGGTTGTTGTACTTTCCATTTACATTGTTGTAGACTTGGTATAAATTGTTTCCTTGGCTTTACTTACTTCACTCTGCATTAGTTCATGTAAGTCTTTTTATGCTTTTCTGTTCTCACCATATTTGTCATTTCCTGTAGCACAGTAATATTTCATTATGTTCATGTACCATAGTTTTTGTCTTTTCTTTCCCCAAATGATGGCCATCTACTTTGTTTCCAGTTTTTTACTACCACAAAAAGTGTGGTTATAAACATTTTTGTGCATATGGAGACTATTTCTTTCTTTTTTTTTTAATCAGTGACCCCCTTATGATACATGCCTCTTAGTGGAATATCTGGGTCAAAATGGTGACTTTAGTTACTTTATTTTCATTATTGCAAGTTACTCTTCAAAATGGTTGCTCAAATGCACAGCTACATGAACAAAACATCAATGTGCCTATCTTCCCACAACCTCTCTATCATTGTCAATTCCCATCTTTGGTCATTTTGCCAATTTGCTCCATGTGAGGTAAAACCTCATGGTTGTTTTCATATGCATTTCTCTTATTAATAGTCATTTGGAGCGACTCTTTCCTTCCTTCCTTCTTTTCCTCCCATCTCCTTCCCCCTTTTTTTCTTCCTCCCCTCCCCTCTCCTTCCCCCTTCCCCTTCCCTCCCTTCCCCTTCTCCCTTTCCTCTTCCCCTTTTCCCTTTTCCCTTTCCCCTTTCCCTTCCCACAATATTGTGGGGCATTTATTTCCTTATCCACAAAAAAGTGATAGCTCATTTAGATGACCTCCAAAAATCTTCCCAATTCTCAATTCTGTTTTTACTCTGTATGTGTTTTTTTTAAAGAAGAAGAAAAAGAATGGAGAATTGTTGGCAATCAGTAATAAAAGATGCTTTCCTTGTCTTTTGCAACACATGCTATGTGGCAACAGGAGAATCCAAAGTCTCTCCAGTACCTAAATCACTTCATTATAGACCAAACAAATTGAAAATCATGTTCACTTGGTCAGGCATTGTCTTGAATAATCTCTGGTGGCTTGGAAGAGGTCTTATCTATTCAGATTTAATTTTTTTTTAACCCAATAAACACTGAACTGTGATTTAGCAAATTCAGTTGGAATGATTTGCCACCACAGTTCTTAATGATCAATAGAAATCACCCCATTATCAACCAGTCTACAGCAATTTATTGACTGCGGGGACTGACTGCTGGGAACCTAAACTGATTTTGCCCTGTTATTGTATTGTGTGCTGACTGGCAACAACCATGGGGAAGATTGATTTACCAATGGGATTTTGCTTCTGTAAGAACGAGCTGCATGGAAACCATTGGAATACTTTGCTGATCAAAATAGCACTAGAAGAGTCCTAAAAGTATTTCCAGATCAATGGAAGAGTGGTGTTTTTCTAAAGCTCTGAAGAGATGAGATGGAAGAAGCAGATCAAGTGGTAAATGATATCATATTTCCTACCATTGTTAGTAGGAAAGAGAACCTTTCAGCATCTGACCTAATCAGAAATCTTCATCAGAACACCAACAGAAGGAAAGATGGGGAAAGGCCAATGCAGTGCATTGGTCTTATAAATAGCATCCAAGTGGAGGGAGACTGGATGCTGTTCATACCTCATGAAAATGATGTGATTTCAGGAGGCTAACTTGGGAGCTGGTCCAAAATTTATTTTTAGTATTGAACGTGTCAGACACATTTATACAGGACCGATTTCCTCAGGCATCAAAGACAGAAACTCTGGAGCTGAAAGTTGGCGAGAGACATGATCACAGAAAAAAAATGAAGGTTGTTTTAAAACACAGTGTATGTTTTATTGGTATTGAAAGTGACAATGCAATGAAAACACCAAATAAAGATAAAGCAAACCTACCTCATACTTAAGACTTAGAACAGATACAATCTGTGCCAGTGATAAAGAACTAAAATTTCAAAGTCAGGGAAAAAAAGAGCAAGTTGAAAGATCTGGTTTGCCTTTAAGAAGTCACTGCTTGTCTGCAAGCTCATTTGAATCTCTATTATGACCGTCATGGAAAGGTCATGGGGTAGGAAGGCTAAACATAATCTGCATGATGATTCAATGATAGAAGGAAAATCTTTCTGAAATCTAATTATGTACACACAGCATTGACATAAATCATTTGGCGGTAGACTCCTGCAGAAATGTTTAAGTACAAAGATAAAACCAATAGAATCAAGTTTAGAAGTACAGACCTGCTAATTAGGGTAAATCTGGTTAACCAAGGGTGACTGATCATCGTAATTAATATTCTTTAGGGAATGTAATAAAAGGCTTCAGTCAGGAAATTGTACCTTGCCTTCAGCATATACTCTAATATCCCATTGAGTCTGTGATTTCATTGATATTAGTTCTCCCTTCAGTAAGGAAGAGTGCAACCCCCACTTGCCTGACCATCCCATACAATGCTCAGTCACGATCTCCATATATTCACCAAAGGGAATCCACCTATCCATCACTATTTCTTCTGACATTGTGTGGTCACCAGTGGAACATGTAAGTTGTCCATAGGTTGTCCATTGCTGTCTATATGTGACTGGCCCATTTTCCCCCAGTCCCCTATATAAACCATTTCTCTGATGCCACCTTTTCTGTTGCTTTTCTTGGATAATTCTCCATTTGTAACATTTTGGGGCCTGCTTATATATGCTACCAGTTTTATAAAGAGAGATCAAAATATCAAAATATTATTTGTTTACTAGATGCACCCTTGAAAAGAATTAAATGGTATTAGCTATAACAACATCAAGGTTACCATGGGCTCCACTCTTTTAGAACTGGAATAGAATTTAGGTTAAAAGGTTTTTTGAAATACTTCAGAAAGGATAGAGCCCTGCAAAATCCTCCATAGTTGTGCCATTTTAGTTAGGAATTTTGGCTCTATTTTTAAAAAGTGTTATTGATGCCTTCTTTTTAATGTCATAGTCATTTTCAGATATATCTCTACCTGGTAGAGACCCCACCCCCAAAGCATGGCTTATTACTACTAGAAATCATTAAGAATCTATGAGGGTGACACAGTGAATAGAGCACCAGCCCTGGAGTCAGGAGGACCTGAGTTCAAATCTGGCCTCAAGCACTTGACACACTTACTAGCCATGTGACGTTGGGCAAGTCACTTAACCCCAACTGACCTCCAAAAAAAAAAAAAAAGAATCTACAAGGCTAATGCCAATTCTCTTACCCAGATAAAATTAGGGAACAATTGAGGTGCTTTGGAAGTTTCTGAAGTAATTCCTACCATCAGAAGGTGAAAGGACATTAAGAGAGTGGTTACACTATTGGAGCCTAGAGTCTGTGTTGTGTACTTTCCTGAAACTGGATAGTAACAGTAGAACTTGTTCCTTGGAGGACTCTGCCAGGGGCAGTGCTCAAACGGAATACCCTCAGTAAAAGAAAATCTCACCAGACCATTAATTTCCTGCAAGGAAGATCCCCATCTCCTTCCACACAATGAGGGCTCTTGAGAAGTTTTTTTCTCCTTGTTATGAAGACCATTCTCAGTGACATGACCTTCTGCTTGGGCAGAGAGAATCTTTTGGTTAAAAGTTGACTATAAAGTAGAGGGAGGGGGAATGGCCTCACTTAGGTTACCTGCTTTGGAGGAAGAGGAAATTAAAGCAGCAATCATAGCCCTGGATCTCTCTGAAAGAGCTTAAGGATAATATAGATTGTAACTGAGGGTAGTACCACAAATCATCTTCCGGGAACTTCTTTTTTTAAAAATTGATTTGTTTATTTACTTTTAGTTTACAAGATTCAGTTCCACAATCCTTTGAGTTTCAAATTTTCTCCCCTCCCTTCCCCCCCTTCCCCCCCTATAGCAGCATGCAATGAAGTAGAGGATCTGCAAATACTTTCCCATTGTACATGAGTCTGGTTGTATAGAAGGGTTGTAACCAATGGTGTGACCAA
>CM053592.1:72507364-72559820 GCA_028646515.1 Pseudochirops corinnae | reverse complement strand
CACAAAGAGAGCTACAATAAATATTTTTGTACATATGGGTCTTCCTCCCACTTCTATGACCTGTTTGGGATATAACCCCAGAAATGCTATTACTGGGTCAAAGGGTATGCAATTATTTATAGCCTTTTGGCCATAGTTCCAGATTGCTCTCCAGAATGGTTATATCAGTTCTGGGAACTTCTTTATGAGACAAATCATCATATTTGGGAGTACATGGGACTTTGGGAAATGATAGAAGTCTTTAGCACTAATAGTTCCTTATTTATAGCCTTCTGTTTTGTTTCTTCATCTTAAAATAAGGTTTTATTATATAATATTGAGAAAAAAGACTAGAAGCAAGGAATCATGTGTTATCATATATGGACACATATAGGGGGTTTGCTAGATTTTCTAAGGGAATCATGAACCAAGAAAATGAGAAAAAATTTTCAAAATATGCCCAGACTCTTAATACTGTGAGTGGCTTATCTGAGGATTATAGTAATAAATAGCTGAAATAGTTTTATCACAATAAAATTTTAGAGCCCCAGCAAAACTTGCATAAATAAACTACAATCTATCTGGAACACAGGATTTGGAAGAAAAGGTTCAGTTGTCATTTATGGTTATTATATATAATATAATATATATTATATCATATATTATTCCACTTCAGTGGAAGTCAGTAACACCCTCCCAAGAAATAACTCATTAATATATCTGAGTACTTTCTTGGCCATGTTGGGCATTCTACCTATACATGGGCAAGTTCCATAATCCCAGAATTTCCTATGTAAATTGAGTAAATAGGTAATATTTATATTATTTATCTCATTGTTGTTAGTATAAAAATATCTGATGTGAAAGTATTTGCAGATCCTATACTTGATTATATGCCGCCATGGGTTGGGGGCGAAGAGGGAAGGGAGAAAATTTGAAACTCAAGGTACTGTGGAACTGGATCTTGTAAACTAAAAGTAAATAAATAAGTCAATTTAAAAAATGTTTTGTAGGGGTGGTTAGGTGGCACAGTGAATAGAGCACCAGCCCTGGAGTCAGTAGGACCTAAGTTCAAATCCGGCCTCGCATACTTAAGCACAAAACTAGCCACTTGGGCAAGTCACTTAACCCCAATTTCCCTACCTTCCCCCCTGCAAAAAGCAAAAAAAAAAAGTGCTTTGTAGGACCTTCAGATATTGTGTAAAGGTCAATTATTATCATCATCAACTATTCTCCTGCTCATCTTTTTCAGTGGAATTCAGATTTGTTCTTTTATATTGAATGTTCTGTGGAACATTGCATAGGTAGATAAAATTGCTGCTTTTTGTAGTTGCGTAAAAGAGTTGGGGTGTAAGCTCATCTTCTTCAGGCTTGCTGAACATATCTTTGTAGCAATTCTAGTAGCAGCAGACAGGATGATGGGAATGATATGTGCTGCATCTTTATCTCCCATGATTTTAATTTTTCTGTTAGGGTCTATATGTTTAAAGCTCTTCACTCCATATGACATGTAGATATAGGTATTTGGTATGACAATGTTTATTAAAGTATTGTTTAGAATCTTTTGTGCAATGATATTATATCTGCATAATTATGGACAACATTTCAGTCCACATTAATGATGTAATTCCAATACTGTTTATTTGTTTAATTTTCAAGGATGTTTTAGAGTTCTTGTGGGAGTGTATAATTTGTTGGTTTATAAAGGCTATCATAGTTTAGTTGTAAAAATTCTGAATATCTGGTCATATCTTTCTTGGTATTAGTAGATACTAAAATTTTACAAACAGAAATCAGTTCATTGATTAATCTGTATCTATAAACAAGTCTAGACTTAAAAGGAAACTTTTCTGTAATTTCTAGGGGGGGATCTTCTGATCTTGAATCCCTATCACAAATCCCATCTGTTTCTATGAACAAATCTGTAAGACTCAGCTATTTATTTACCACTTCTTTGTTACCATAATGTTGGTTAATATGATTGATGTCTATGGAGTACCTTTTGATTCTATCCTTGCATCTTAGTCATTCCATAGGCACTATCTCAAAACCATTATGTGCAATGCATTCAGTGGTATATACCTCTGGTTAAGCTCTGTGAAGTGTGGTCATTTTTTCTATAAAAGTTTTTTTTACAAATTTTTTAACCTTTTTATCCTGTGCTCTAAAAATATCAACCAATTCTCTGCTTCAGTTTTGATGAATAAGTGTTAATATTTCTACATAGACACTTTGGAATGATGAGCCCTGTCTTTTGTTAACATTACATAGAGGCTCCCCCTTGATGACCTTATGCTTAATATATTACTAGGAGAGGACAAGCCTTTTGTAAAGATCATCCTCACTCATTGTTTCAATTTGACCTCTGGATTCAAGCTCAAAGCTTTCAGTTTTAAATGCTCCTCAGTGTACATTAAGCATTTTTCATTAGTCAAATCCAAATGGACTTTTTGTTGTTATTGGAGAGAGTTTCTACAAAATGAGGTAGCTGTTGGATGTGCTTTTCAACTGAGCCCTGCAACTTTGTGTCATCACTTTTTTACATCCTGATTTCCATTCAGGAGTGATGGTAATGCATTTAAGGTTAATAGAACCAAAGATGGCTTAAACAGTCTCCTTGGAAGGTGTCATATTTTATACAAGTTGTTCCTACCATTTTTTGTGTCAATGACATGTTTTAAATGGAGGACAATGTTCTATGTGGACATGAAATACTATTGTATTCTCACCATGCTTGGATCTCATTGATATATTTTCAGTAAATAACTAAGCTATGAGTGTGGAATTGAGTCAAAAGTTTTGAATCAATAATTATTAACATTTGGTTCAATAATAAGGACAACAATAAGGAAGTATAAATGACATGGCACTTTGAGATGGATTGTTCAATGTTAACTGAATTGATAATAAGTTTCTCTTTGTGCTCTTATACTTTTTGGCTTATCCTATTTGAGCTTTTAAATATGTTGTTTTCTTCTGGAGTGTTTAATTTTTCAGTTATACAAGCTATGAATGGTTGGTATAAAATGTACAAAGATGTCATTTAACCGTATTTGGAGGGGCCACTATTGTTTTCATCTTTGGTAATAAGAATGTGATGCTTTCCATTAAGAAAGATGGGGTCAGACTTGTATCAAAGAAGAAGTTGGCAAAATATTTTGGTAGTAATTAATGTACCACTGGGAAGAATTTGAACCAATATTCATGAGTCTTTTTCTGGCCCAAGCCCTTCCATTTTTTGCAGAGAAACCAGAATTTCAATCACTAGCCTTAATGTAACAATTATGTTATTCATTATATTAATGGATAGATGTTTTCTGCTTTACATTTGGTCCAACTTGAGCTTTTGTTGTGTTGGGCTTCTTTTGATCATAGAGACAATCAAAAAATTTCCACATCTTACTTCTTCCAATGTTCTTTCTTTCCCCTACTATTTTTGCTACTAAAGACTCTGTATTTTTTATTGATATAGAATCATTTCTTTCTTTCTTTCTAGTGCTGCATTGACTTCTCATATATATTAAATTTTTGGCTTTTACTTTTAATTGTTGATTAAACATATCAAGAATTTTGATATCCTTTGGTTTTCCATATTCCATTTTGCATATTTTATTTCTTTGGTTACCTTTAGTTGAGCAATACGGTGTCCATGTTTTCTACTGAATATGCTGGTTAAATTGGTAAGCTTTAAGTGTCCAACTGCAGGTCTTCAGAAGTTTTCTCAAGTTGCTTCCATCATGGGTACTTGATATAATTATATTCACTTAATTTGGTGATTTTTAAATTTTATATCATATCTCATATATGCCTAGAACCCAGTGATACTTCCCTTTTATCTAAATTAAATGTCCTAAAAATCATTTCATTAAAGCAGCTTTGAATTTTTTACATTCAATTTCATTTAGTGAACATTTGTTCAGCACCTACTATATTCCAAATACCATTGTAAATATTGGGAATGCAAAGATATTTTTTTAAATGGCACAGTCCCCCCACTCAGGGAATTTATCTTCTAGAATTGTTATAGAAGGTAAACAAGTGGATACAAGGAGAGACTTCATTTTAAAAATAACTTCCATGACACTACCATGTAGTCTCCTCTGATTCTACAAGGGTCAAGACTAAATAATCATTATCTTCATTTTTTACTCTAATGAATTTTCCCTACCCCCTCCCTTCAGCAAACAGTTCAATTCAACAATTCAGTTAGTCTTTATTAAGCACCTATTATTAATGAGAATACACAGGCAAAATGAAAAACAAAATGAAAATGCTTTGAAGGATCCTGCTAGTTTCTTTACCCCCCTGAAACTCTCTTCCTCTTATTAAAGACAACAAACACTAGAATCAACACTAAGCATTCCCTGTCCACCCCCGGATGGATGTTGGTATGTATAGAAGTTTATTAGCATTATTGACTTCAATGTCGCACCATTTTCTATGTTATAACTATTTCTTTTTTTCCTGCTCAGCAACCAGACCATCATTATTTGCCCACAAGTGCTTACATGCCAAGAAAAAAAACAGGTTTGAAACACGTGAAATTATCTTTTACTCCTTTTTCGTTGGAGAATTATTGTAAGGAGAGAACACATCAATGTAGTCAGACTGAGCAGTTGATATCCTATTTGCAAAGTAATATCCATCATTTTATGGTTTTCCAGGGTCCCTGGTGCTGCCCAGTCCTCCAATGTATTTAGATCTAGAGTTTACTCTTCTAAGTAAGATTTTTTAATTTAGTATTTTATCTTTCCCCAATTACATGCAAAACATTTTTCAACATTCATTTTGAAAATTGAGTTCCGAATTCTCTCCCTGCCTACCCAAACCCCTCATTGAGAAGTCAAGGAATTTGCTAAAGATTGTACATGTGTAGTCAAGCAAAACATTTCCACATTAGTCATGTTGTAAAACACAGGCCAAAATAAAGAAAAGAAAAGAAAAATAGACTAAAAAGAACGACCAAAGAAAAATAAACTAAAAAAAAGAATATGTTTTCATCTGTACGCAAACTCCATCAGTCCTGTCTCTGGGGATAGACAGCATTTTTTCAGCCTAAGTCCTTCAGAGTTGTTTTGCACCATTATATTGCTGAGACTATCTAAGTCATTCACAGTTGATCATCCCACAACATTTTTGTTATGGTGTACAATGTTCTCCCGGTCTACTCATTTCACTTTGTATCCGTTCATGTAAATCTTTCCAGGTTTTTCTGAGAGCATTTAGCTCATCATTTCTTATAGCACAATAGTTAAATAAAATTAAAACAAAAACCAGGTGAAATAAATAATGGTTACCACCAGGGCTGTGTTCTCTTTCTTCTACAAAAACATTAGCACACTAAATAAATAATGCAGGAATAGTTTTTATGGGAAAACCAACCCTAATCTTACTCTTTAATACTTCTTTACTAATTTCTTTCTGAATTTCACAAAACATTCTTTGCATAATTACATTAATAATTTCCAATAATGCTAGTAATGGAAATTATGATAACTTTTTACAACAGTGCCCATAACCTCAAAATCCTCCAAATATGCTTCCTACATAAGTAGGGCGAAGGAAGGTTTAGCTTCCAGGCACTGTTGGATGTTACTTGTGCAACTTCTGGCCACATAGGGATGCAAGGGCCACACCATGCCTCATTCCATGATTCTCTTCTCCAGATAGCACCTTGCCTAGTGTAATGTTAATGGGATTTAAGATCTTCCCAACTTGGAATCCATTAAGGAAAGCTTGCTTAGGGGAGGCTTGCTTGTAGGAAGGCTTTCATGTGGCTAATTTCTAATTAGGTTGGTATTTTGGTATTTTGCTTTGGGGGCTTGCTTATGAGAAGGATCTTGTGATTTCCTGGTCAAGATTCTGAGTGGCCGTTATGTTCAGATGTAAAGGCTCTCTCAATTGAGGGATATATATAAAGTCTATAGTTGATTCAGGCAGTCAGAGTTTTGTCTGTTGGTCTTTACTTCTCTGCTTGTATTTTCTTTGAAGTTCAGAGTGCTGACTTTCCCCCTGAACTAGTGAATGCAATTAAAAAAAGATTGTTGACCGCCTAAATAGCTGTCTTTCCTAGTAAAGCAGATCTAAGAACATGTGATAGCAGCCATCCTGGGTATGCCAGTGTGGTTGCTGCTCCACCTAGCATTTTTTTGTTCCCTTAAGGTAGACTCCTTGCTTCCATCATTCTCCACATACAGAGGATGGAGATGATCTATATAGCATCTCAGAGATCATAGAATCAAAGATTTATAGCTAGAAAGATCATAGGTTTCTTAGTCTATTCCCCTCCTTTTATGAATCATGAAACTGAGTCCTAGAAAGGTTAAACAAATTGTGTGTAATCAAATAGTTAATACGTAGTACAGTTGGGACTTGAACCTAAGTACTATTACTCCAATGGGCAGCTAGGTGGCATAGTAGATAAAGCAGTAGACCTGGCACTGAGGAATATCTGAGTTCAAATCCTGCTTTAGACACTCACTAGTTGTGTGGCCCTGGGCAAGTCACTTAACCCTATTTGCCCCAGTTTTCTCTTCTATAAAATGAACTGAAGAAGGAAATGGCAAACCACATTAGTATCTTTGCCGAGAAAACCCCAAATAGGGTCAGGAAGTGTTGGATATGACTGAACAGCAGCAAAACTACTCTTACTCCAAATCTGTATTCTTTCCACTCTGTTATACAGATACATTTTTCACATTTTATAGCTAGAGATCTTTGGAATTGAAAAATATTATTCACCCACCCTTTTCAGATTTTCCCCTAATCCTTTTCCCCAAATAACACGTACAATGTTTCTCTTCCGTAATGTTGCACAAAATGAATGTTCACCGGCTGCTTCTTCTTTTTCAGTCATTTTCTGTCATCGTTCATCAATCTTGTCTTTATGTTTTTTATTCTTATTTACATCTTATAGGACAAGTTTCAAATTAAAAAATCTAATTAGATGGTGGATATAGAGAATATTTTAAAAATTAAGCACTTACTATGTGGTAGACACTGTTCTGAATTCTGGGAAGGGAAAGACAAGCAAAAAAGTTACTAACTTCAAAGAGTTTACTTTCTAAATGAGGAAGTGAACACATCAAAGGGAGCTGGGAAGAGGAGGGAAGGATATCCATTTGGGAGGGGGAGAAGCTGCTAGGGAAGAGGTTGACAAGTCCAGAGAGTCAAGAATGGAGCCAGAAAAGAAATAGAGGGCTGAAACCTTGCTCTTACTCTAGCCATTTAAAAATTTTGCCTACCATGTGGACACTATGCTAACCTATTCTCCTGTCTACTCACCATACTCATATTGTCACCAATGCTTAATCACTTACTTGCCATTTTTTATTTCATATGCTTGTTTAATCAAGTAAATATTTATGCGGCAGTGTGATATAATGGATTGACTTGGAGTCAAGAAGATCTGCACTTAAATCTGTGTCATGATCTTTGTAACTCAACAACAATAAAAATTAACAATGAATTATTGAGTTTTCAGTTCTTTCTTATGTAGTCTGTTCCACTCATTCCCTTTGAAAAAAAAATCAATATCAAATTTTTTTTATGACAGCTGCATCATAACATGATTTGAGGCCTGGATATGCAAGTTCTCTTTACCCTACTTGTTTTTTAAAATTCATTTCATTTGATAGTTTTGACATTTTTATCCTCCAAATGAACTTTGTTATTATTTTGTTTAGCTCCATATATTCCTAATTTTTTTTTTCAGAGAGGAAATAGCACTAAATCTGGAAATTAGTTTAGGTAATATTTTTCATTATATTGACATGGGCCCAACCTTTAGTAATGAATCTCCTTCTAACTTTTATTTCTGTGAAAAGTGGTTTGCAATTGTTTTTATATAAGTCCTAAAGACTTCTTTATAGATTGATTTCCAGAAACTTTATGTACTTTGTACATATTTCAAATGATCTATCCTATCCTATCCTATCCTATCCTATCCTATCCCATCCCATCCTATCCTATCCTATCTTATCATACCATGCCATACCATACCACACCATATCATATCTTGTATTTCGTATCTTGTATATCATATCATATCATATCATATCATATCATATCATATCATATCATATCATATCATATCATATCAACAAGTTAAGTCAACATTTATTAATCATTTATTATATGCCAGGTACTGTACTGATAAGCAAGTATTTATTGAACATGTACTAAATGCGTTTGCAAACAATGCTAGCTTTTGTATACACACACTGTTTATAACAATATATATGTATATACAATATGTATATTCATATGTATAGTAGCCATTATATGCCTGAATTTTCTAGTGTTTTTAGCTTAAATAAATATTGAATTTGGTCAAAAGCATTTCTTTATTAATATAGTTTGGAATAATGTGCTTATTGATAATAGTGTGGAGTATTTTTTGTTTTTAATATGATTGTGTTAATCCTTTTACTAGTACTGAACCATTTTTGCATCCATGAGATGAACTCAACAGCCCTAGGTTTAGATAGATTGCTGTAATCTACTTTTTAGCATGCTAATTACACCAACTTAAATAGTTCCTCCCACAGAGATTTTGGCTATTATTCCTGTATCTTTAAAAGAATAGGAATAAATCCATGGGAAATGACAGTTATTTGTCATATGGAGAGAGTTAACTGTCATGGCTATGACATACTGCATAAGGCACAGAGTTCTCTGTAGGACTGGGAGAACTTTCCCAAATAGACTTCAATAATTGACTCTCATCTTGTGGGAAACTGAGACTGAGTTATCTGTCCTCTGTGAAGAGTCTTTGAGAAGATTATGAGTTAGCTGTCATTTTAAAGAGAGTATGGAGACATTTTGAGAGAAGTGAGTATAGCTTTTATTCTATGAAGAAAACATTCTGTGCAGAAGACATCCCATGGAGAAGACGTCCAGGGGAGAATTCTTTAGGGACTTTAACTGCCAGTCTGAGAATACTAATTGGATGGGCTGAGATTATAGTGTATCTGGATGAGTCAGCAATTAGAGATGACTTTCCTCCCCACAGCTAATATATTCTTAAATATTTAAGCATATTTTTGTATTGTTTGTTATAATCTTAATAGATTATATAGCTGGCAACGCTGATGTTTTGTCTACGTTTATGAGATTGGGGTTTGATACTGAAAAAGACAAAGTTTGTGGAAAAACATGCTTCTGCGGTTTTTATAAACCTGAGAGAATTTTCTCAGAGCTTATTAATTAATGATTAAGTAAAAATCGATGTTTCTGTACTTGTGGGAATTTATGAGGAAATTTCAGAACTTACCTCTTAAATGACTTTGAACACAATATAAGAGAATGAATAAAGTTATAACTTATTTAGCCAACTTATTTATTTAGCAAACTTTAGCAAACTTATTTAGTGAGATTTTTTTTGTGTTTTTGTCCTAGAAATCATGTAAGATATGTTGTTCTGTATTTCATATCTTTATGACACACACATCCATTGGATGATTGGGTTTGGATTTGCAGAAAGCTTGTTGCCCTAGAACACTACTTTAAAAATTTACCTAACTATTCCTTACAATAATTCTCTTTCTCTGCTTTATCACTCCCTGGTTTAGATATTAGTACTACATTTTCCTTGTAAGAAAATTTGGTGTAGCATTTCCCCTCCATTGTTGAGAACAATTTGTGTAGTGCAGTTATCAAGCGATCTTTAAGCATTTGCCAGCATTCACCATGAAAATATCTGAATTGGGGATGTTTCTCCCTCCCTCCCTCCCTCCCTCCCATTATTCTCTGAACTTTTGCTTTCAGCTTTTTTTCTTGCAATTCTAGGAGCTTGTTTGTGACTTTGTTTCTGACTCAGATATTTTCCTTTTTATTGCAGAGGTAACCTTCCTCCCCTACACACTTCCAGAAACAGGCTAACCTTAGTCTACTAAAATATGATGGTGTGGGGCCCTGGCTAATGACCTGCTCACATTAAATTGTAGAGAGAAGACTGACCTCATCTAGGCTTCCAGTCTCCTTTCCCTTGGAACCCAAAGCCCTCCCCTTCTGAGTACTAGCTCTGACCTGCCATGTATTCTGCTTCCCTTCCACTATATTCATAGCTGTATTCCCTTTCCTTTCTATGTCTAGACAAATAACAAAACAAAACAAAACAAAAATGACCTGTTGTGGAGCAGGGTGGGGAAGTAGTTAGACTGTCACTTCTCTGGAAAATTGGTCAAAAACTCTCATAATTGGCCTCTTAAACACTGGCCTTCATGGTTGCTTGTATTAACTGTGCCCAGAATGTGGGTTGGGGAGGATGAATAAATGAAAAATCATCTATTAAGGCTTACTATGTCGCAGGCATTCTTAAATTCTGGGGATACAAGTAAAGGCAAACAAGGCACTCTTTTTCCTCAAGGAGTTTATCTTCTAATGCGAGAAAAAAACTCATAAAGGGGAGCGATGGGGGAAGTGTTGGGAAATTTCCAACAAATAATCTGAAGACCTGATTCCAAGAAAGATGAGGTAAAAATTTGCCTATCAGAGCTCAGGGTCCCCATGTGGAGTATAGGAGGTTCTTGTAAGGATGATAGCTAGAGTGGTAGCTCCACAATCAGAAATGCCTGGAAAGTTTAGGATGTACAGGAGATTTAAGTATTTGTGTTCTTAGGTATATTTCATGGAGTTTTTACCTTGTGTGGTATTTTTTCCTTCTTATTTTGTGAAATCATCTTTAATTATTCTTTATTTGGAATATACGTCCTTTTAAGAAGTTTGGGAGGTATGAGGAAAACAACTATTGTCTCATATTGCTGACTAAGTGACTCTAACATGGATAGAGTGCCAAGCAAAGTAGTTATATATAGAAGGCATTTAATAAATAAGTATTTGTTAAATTAAACTGGAATTTAATGACTCTATTAACATTTGCATCTATTTAATAATATGCAGATACTTTAATAGTGTAACTTGGAATTCTTAGCCTATGTAGTTTACACATCTCTTTCTGCTTGTACTAAGGCTTAATTAATTGCTTGCAAATTTATATTTATTCTACTTGAAGGAAAGAAGATTCTATAGGCAACTGGGACCTGGCAGCTGAGTTGGTGCTATAGATACTATTTGATATAGAAATATCACCTCCTCTAGGGAAGCTACACTAGTTATGTTCTATAGAAATGCATTCTCTTTTCTGAAGAAATAATATTATTGTGATGTACATTGGGTTGAGACTGCTTAGGAAATGCAACTTGACTGTAAGCTCATGCCATTCAGGATTCCTTCTTCAGTCTGGAAAAATGAAAACTTGGGTTGGATTGATCCTGATAGTAGTCTTCCAAGAATTTTCAGGGTTGTCATGTGGAAGAAAGATGAACTCCATTCTGCTTTGTCCTGGAGCATAGAAAGAAGATTAAAAAACCCCATGCAGAGCATTTATTAACCATCTACTATATGCAAAGCATAGGAGTCAGTATGGTATAATGGAAGGAAAACTTTTCTTGTAGTTGGGAAGATGCCATTTCAAGATTTTTCCTCCCTCTGATATCTATTAGCTATGTAATCGTGGACATAAGTCACTTAACCCTTTAGTGATCCAGGCAACTCTCTAAGACTAAATTAGTAATGAGTCACTGAACTACATTGGTGGAAAAGATTTCCACATGGACAATGCCTTACATTGATGAAATTACAACTTTAGACCAAAAATGTATAAAGCATTGAGCTAGACACTTTAGATACAGGGACAAAATAAAAGTCTCCTTTCTTAAAGGGTTTATGCTATACTGGGAACAAATCTACATTCTAATTCCTCATGTGGCAGTTGAAGTGGACTATATATAAGATATATACTTGCTGTTGCTACAGAAATACTAACCATTCATAACTGGCACATTCCCCCACTTTTAGCAACCTACCTAGGAACAGGCTAACAATGAATCATAAATTAATTAGCCAATTAAAGGTGTAGTATATATTTTGGCCACCAGAGGGCCTTCAGTTTACACATACTTATACAGTCTTCCTCCTCTGTCCTTCCCTTGGGTGCCTGGCTTAAAGTTCAATATAGATTTAGCAGTATGATTTATGTCTCCAAATTACTAAAGTATAAAATTCCTCATCTCTTAACTCAAGCCCTATATCACATTTGGTTGGTCCCTTAATCACGAATAACCAACCTCAATGAAAAGGCTTAAGTGATGACTTTTGAGTGTCTATGTAATTTTTTCCAAAACATACAACATGACTTTAAAAATAACAAAACGACAAAGCTGTGGAGAAATTTCTGAATAATAAACTGTAAAGAAACTGCTTAACTTGATGTTCTCTCACTGATCCTCTCAAATGTAAAACTTCCTTCTTCTGTGATTCCCATTTTCTCCTGTTTGTCAAAGGATTAAGGATAGGAGTTATGTATCTGGCATTCCTTTCCGATTCATTATATGGGGACAAGGAAACATGAGAGGGGAGAGTTTTTCTTCCCTCCGTCTCACCAGCAGGAATGGCTTTAAAATTTTCTAGTGAGTAGTTTATAGTTTGGGGTCTTGTCTTAGCTTTCATGATATCCCAGTCACAACAGGGTAGGCTGAAAATATCAGTCCAAGCACAGTGGCCAGCCACTGTCTGTGGTTGGTATGGCCAGCAGGGCATGTAGCTCTGCCCATTTCTTTTTTCCTGTTCTCAGAAGCTTGGAAAAATGGAATGGAATGACAGACTCAGAATGTCTCTCAGGTAAAGTCTGTGAAAGCAGTTAAGAGTGACTGGACCAAGCCTTGAGCCCATAAGCAAAGTTTCACTTTGATTTCTAATCTCTTCAGTAGCTTCATCTTGTTCTTGAATTCATGACCAGAGGGGTCATTGAAGACTCTGCTGTATTATCAGTTAAAACAGGAGAATGGGCTACTTTAAGAAGAGATAGATTTCCCCTTTCTAGATGTGAATTGATGCCCATTTGTTGGGGATCCTTGTTTAGGTGGAGGTTGAACTAGATGGCTCCTGACATATCTTCTGATTCTGAGATTTGGAAAAATGTATTCCTCTTCTGGTCTAGATTATTCCTTTGTGTTCCAAAGAGAGTGACCAAATTCTGTGGGGCATCCCTGAGGATTCTAGTCCAAGCAAAATCAGGCTATATATGTATCTAGTTGGGGCGTCAACTGATGGAGAGAAATGAACCTCCACAGGGGCTTAGTCTGGAGTTAGATGGAGAGGTTTAGTTTGTTCTAGAACCTTTTTGGCTTCTTGAGCCTTGCCCTTGCTCTTGAATCAGTTGGTCCAAGCCTGGATCTGGCCTTCTGGAGAAAATAGGATTATGGATTTAGTATTCTAAGGAACCTTAGAGTCATCTGGTCTAACCTCATTATTTTATGTTGTTGTTTGTCCTTCATACTTGAAGATGACCAAAATGGCTACTATGTTGGGGTCAATGTACAGTGTGTCTGACTGTGGCTGATCAGACCAGTATGAGCTCGGAAAGTTCTAACACAGGTTGGGCATAAATAGGCCATATGAACATTTGGAGTGGAGATTTCTCTAAATTTGTGTATCTTGTGTTGCTTTTGAGCTACTACAATCTACTTTACTCGTGTAGCACAATGCCTTCTTTGATGCAAGCAATGCCATACTGGATGATCCTATGCCAGCATCTCCCATCTCTCACAATCATTACCAAAGTTCTTTTGAGAAACCTTGAGAGTGTCCTTGTATTACTTCTTCTGATCTCCATGTGAGTGCTGGCCTTGTGTGAGTTCTCTGTAAATAGTCTTTTTAGGCAAGTGTCTGCTTGGCATTTAAACAATGTGTCCAGTTCATCAGAGTTGTGTTCTCTGCAGTAGAATTTGAATGCTTAGCTATTCAGCTTGAGAAAGAACCTCAGTGTCCAGTGCCTTATCTTACTAGGTGATCTTTAGAATCTTCCTAAGACAATTCAAATGGAAGTGATTCAATTTCCTGACATGGAGTTGCTATACTGTACATGTTTCACAGGCATCCAACAATGAGGTCAGCACAATGGTTGTATAGTCTTCAGTTAGACTGACCTTCAGGCAGACTAATACTTCATCTCTCCCATACTTTCCTTTGGAGCCTCCCAAACACTCAAGTAGCTCTAATAATGAATGTATCAACCTCAGCATCCATGTGTACATCCGTGGAAAGTATACTGCCAAGGTGAGTGAAATTTTCTGCAGCATTCAAAATCTCGCCAGTATCTATAACTTATGATTCCATATATATATGGTAGATAAAAAGAACCCTTGTTTTCTTGATGTTAATCATTAAGTCAAAATTAGGATAAGGAACAGAGAATCAATCCATACTGTGTTGCATCTCAACCTCAGAGGCTACATTGAGTGTACAGTCATCTGTGAACAAAAAGTCATACACCAACTCTCCCTCTACTTTAGTCTTGGCTTGTTGCCTTTTCAAGTTAAATAATTTGCCATCAGTGCAGTAGTTGACCTTGGTGCTGTTTTCACCCTCTTTGAAGGTGTCTAACAACATTGCTGAAAACACGTCTCAAAGTATGGGAGAAAGCTTACAGTCCTGCTTCGTTCCATTGATGACTGTGAAAGTACAAGAGCATCATCTGTTATTCAGAACCTGTGCAAGCATGCCATCAATCATGAAACTGGTGTACAATATTGGTGAACTTCTCTGGGCAACCATATTTTACCATGATCTTCCACAGGCCCTCATGAATGACAGTATCAAAGGCCTTAATCATATCTACAAACATCGTGCACAGACCTCTGTTCTGTTCCTGGCATTTCTCCTGGAGTTGTTGGGCAGCAAACAGCATATCAACCATCCTTCAGCCCTTTCTGAAATCACACTGGCTCTTGCATAGATGACTGTCTTTCAGGTGGAGGATCAGCCAATTAAGGAGGATTCTGGAAGAATCTTATTGGCAATGACTAAGAGAGAAATATCCCCTTGTGATTGTCCAAGGACAGTCTATTTCCTTTTCCTTTATATAGATGGACAATAGATGCATCCTTGAACTCTTGGGGGATAGGCTCCTCTTGTTATACAGCCCAGAAGATTTCTGCCAGCTTTTGTATGAGCAATGGATCCCTACCTTTTAGATCTCTGCTGGAATAGACTCAACACTAGGCACTTTGCCACAGAAGAGGTGCCTAGTAGCATTCAAAACGTCTTCAGTTGGAAATCTGGCCAAAGAGGGATTGGCAATGGTTTCTTCATTGGTTGAGGACAATCTGTTGAAAACATTATGGAAATGTTCATCTCATCCCTCCAGGATCCCATCCTTTTCAGTGATCAGTGTGGCTCCATCAGTGTTGAGTAGTTGAGATGCACCAAAAGTCTTTGGCCTATATAAATTGCCTTCAAAACATTGTAAAACACTTTGGATTATTGCTATCTGTGTAAAACTGAATTTAATTTGCCTTCTTACTAGTCCAAGAGTCCTGCATCTCTCTAAGCTTTGATTGTATTTTACTTTTGATGGAGTTAGATGCTGCCTTTTTAGAGATGGATGAACTATCCTACTGGTAGACCCTGTAGAGTTCTCATTTATCATTTAGTAGCTTTTGAATTTCCCCATCATTTCCATCAAGCCAATCCTGATGTTTAAGAGTGTTCTGGGCCAGATGATCAAATGTAGTGCTATATGCCAAATCTTTGAAAGCCGCCCAGTCCTTTTCTGCTCCATTGTTACTAACAGTGTGTTGGTTTGGCTTTTCCTTCAAGTCAGTAACAAACTGTTTTCACACATAGAATCCTTTTGGCTCCTCCACATTTGCCTTTGCAGACTTGAACTAGATGGTCCCAGTCTGGAACTGGCCTCATAGAAAAGATAGGACTATGGATTTAGTGTTCTAAAGAACCTTAACGGTCCTCTGTTCCAACCTCATTATTTAACATATGAGGAAACTGAGGACCAGGAAAGTTAAAAGATTTGTCCACAGTCACATACAGCAAAGGAAGAGCTGGGATTCAAACTAAATTCCTCTGGTTCCAAATCCAATACTCCTTATGTAGCATCACAGATAGAATTCCAGTGGATTGACAAAAAGGAGCAAGACTTCTAAGAATAGTGGTTGGGTCAAAAGTAGAAATGATATGTAAGAGTCACGTATCCTAAAAGCTTGAATGTGGAGGACATAAATTGTAGTTCAAAAAGCTTATGTTTAACAGATAAGTACAGCTAAGTAGCATGGGGAAGGTAGGTCATACAGTGAATGAACTGTGAGACTTAGAGTCAGGAAGAACTGAACTCAAATCTAGCCTCATAAACTTTCTAACAGTGTGACCCTGGACAAGTCACTTAACCCTGTTTGTCTCAGTTTCTACATCCGCAAGGATAATAATAGCACCTACCCCCCAGGCTTGTTGTGAGGATCAGATGATATAATGTTTGCAAAGCACTTAGCATGTAGTAGTGCTATATAAATGCTATTATTATTAGCAGCTGTTACATATATGTTTAAATGTGGAAAGCATGAGTAAGAAACTAATCGGAGTTGGATATTTTCAGGGATAGTATCTCTTTCTTCCTATTTCCATAATTTTTGGTCTAAGGCTTAATCTCACCAATGTAATGTTTTCCCCCCATTTTATGCCAGTGTTGATCCACAGAAAATTTCTAGTTGAAAATAAAGACTGCTCATAATTTGTATGTTTCTTTCCTTCTTGGATTTCCAATTAAAAATACTTTTGTAGTCCTGGAAATAAAAGAGCAATAGGGGCTATAGAACATGGTAAAATGAGTCAAGAAATTACCTAGCCCTCCCAAATTCTCCTTGAAATAACTTAAAATAATGCTTCAAATTGAATTTTAGAGTGGCAGAAATAATTAAAAGTTGGGGTAAAGTAGTTCTCTAGCCTAACACAAGTTAGGAGGACATTAGGAAAGATCTGACTTATGGGCTGGTGATCTGACCAAGAACCAAGTACAGATAAGGCCATGTCAACAAACAGCAAGGGCTGGGCGCATCTGTGAAGGTCTCAGACTTGGTTTTGGGAACTTTTATCCCACAGATAGTCGGGGGGCGGGGGGAAGAGATTGGAAGGCTGGTCAGGGAAAGATTGTAGGGTCCTCTGCTGGCACTGAATGAGGAACCCAGGCCTATTGAATGGACCTGGTATTAGGCTGTAGCTACTGGAGAGGAGGAATGAGCACACAATGAATACATTTGCATAGAGATGGGGACTCTGCTCAAAGTTCTGGGAAGGAGGGAAAGGGCTGTCAGTCACAGGACAGCAGAGTCCCTGTTTCTGGTTCTAGGGCAGAGGGATGAATGAATGTCTGTGGCCTTCAGAGAACAAAGGCTAGATGGGGACCACTGGAAGTAGGAGTGTTTACAGTGGCAGCAATGGGGTAGTGGTGGCTCTTGTGACTCAGGGGTGTAGAGGAATATCTGAGGTCATTCATAAATGAAGGCATAAATCAAAAGAACAGTGACCACACCTGGCCTTGGGTCATAGCACATTGGAAGGATCAAAAAGTCAAAGATCCCCAGATAGAGCTCTGAAAACAACAAAAGGAAAAACCTGAAGCCTGAGACATTATCCCTCACACACTTGCAGCAGAGCCTGACCCTAACATAAAGTTAATGAGCAAGAAATAGGCCGTTAAAAAAGAGTAAACAATAGAAAAAAAAAACTTGATCAAAATTAGTTACTAAAGTGATAGAGAAGATCAGGGTTCAGACACAGATGAAGGCAATGAAGTCAAAACAGCATCTTGTAAAGCTTCAAAGAAAAGTGTAAAATGGTCAGAAGCCCCAAAAGAATTCTTAGAGGAGTTTAAAAAGTCCTTTAAAAATCAAAAAAAATTGGGAAAAAATAAGAATAATGCAATAAAATTATCAAAAAAATTGGAAAAATAGTTCCAAAAACTTGCTGAAAAAAATAATTCCTTAAAAATTGGAATTGAGCAATGGGAAGCTAATGACTTCACAACACATCAAGAAATAAAAAAAAAATCAAATGAATGAAAAAAATAGAAGATAATATGAAATGTGTCTTTGGAAAAACAACTGACCTGGAAAACAGATAGAGATAATATAAGAATTCTTGGATTACCTGAAAGTCATGATTTAAAAAAAAAACATTATACTTCAAGAAATTATTAAGGAACATTGATCTGAAATCTTAGAACTAGATGGCAAAATAAGAATTGAAAAAAATCTTCCAATCACCACCCAAAAGAGATCCCAACATGAAAACTCACAGGAACACTATAGTTAAGTTTCAAAGTTTCCAGGTTAAGGAGGAAAATATTATTAGCAATTAGAAAGAAATAATTCAAATAATTTTATCCTCATAACAACCATGGGAGGCAGGTTTTATTATTGTCTCTATTTTATAGATGAGGAAATTGAGACAGACAGAGGTTAAGTGATTAAGCTCAGGGTCATATGGTTAGTAATGATTTGAGGCCAGATTTGAGCTCACATCTTCCTGATTCCAGCTCCAGAGCTCTATCCACTGTGTCACCTAGCTGCCTACTGATTGACATACTTTATTTTAAGAAAAAAAAATTCACAAAACAAATGAATATTGTAATCTCTTTTTGCTTTATTTTCTAGTTCATTAAAAGATTTGTTTTTTCAACAATATCCTTATATCCAGTTTTCTAGGAACAGATTCATTCATTAAAATAGGATGTAACTGCACTTAGCAACTTGTTGATGCTCAATAAAAGGCAAATTACTTCAGATTGAACTTATTTATTGAGTTCCTCAAGGTAATATTACTCAAGGTAATAAATATTGTTTATATGTAACTTAATTTTTTGGAGGGGATGCCTTTACTATTTGTATTATGCTTATCACAGTGCCTGACATGGAACAGGCATTCGATAAAGGCTTTTCTCTCTTCCTTTTTATGGTGTATTCAGTACAGTGGAAAGATGGGTGGAGGAATTAGAAGAAAATGGTTTTGAATCCCGGCTGTACTACTTATTAACTGTGTGATCTTGGGCAAATAATTTTCCAACTCTGGGTCACAGTTTTCTCCTTTATAAAATGAAGCAATTGACCTAGATGAGCTCTAAGGCACCTCTCACTCCTAAATCTATTATTCTTTGTTCCTACTCTATCTGGTGAGATATATGATGGTTAGCCAATATTCAAAGCCTGAATGAGAAAGGATGAGGTAGCACACATGACATGACCTGTCATCCTGTGATATTTATTCCCTGCCCATGCCATGGCATCTCCACCCCTTTCTAGCAGAGCCTAAAACTGCTGGACTGAAACTTAATTGGACTAAGACTACTCTAGAACTTTTGCCTTCAGAGGGATCAATTTCTCAGCCTTTCAAGCATTGAGCATTCAAATATGGAGCAAGGGTTTTAGGACAAAGTAGGAATTTGGGAGAATTTCTCTCTACTGCCCTCTGTAGGTACACCTTAATGTTTGACCATTATGGTAGGGTGCCTTATGAAACCCCAATGTTTTCCTGATAATGAAAGAGGTTGATGTTGTATGTGTGTTCAAAAGGTTTAACCTTTTGAAAGTAATTTTTATTACTCTATAAAATGGGAGTGATGACACTGAACTACTAAATAGGGTTGTAAGAATTTTTTAAAGAAATAACATGAAATTGCAAATAATAGCTCTAATAATATTATTATTGAGATTTGTAGAGTACCTTTCATGCATTGTCTCTTTTGATCAATTCAGTTCAAATGAACAAGCACCCATCAAGCATTAATTATCACTATTTTGGATGACAGATAGCTCCTGACCTCAAGCAGTATACATTTTTTTGGAAGCAATCTACATGACAAACCTATATGGTGGCAGCTACTGGCATTATTCCCATTCTACAGAGGAGGAAGTATTAAGTGTCCACACAGCTAGGACGTGTGGCAGGCAGAATTTTAAGCCAGGTTGCTTCTGACTTCAGGTCCTGAGTCCTTTCCTCTATGGTGCAATGACAAATAAAACTTGGCAACAATTTCTCGGACCTTTGAATAGTGACCTTGACCTGATATATCAATATAAAGTTCCTCTTATATTCCTGGGGAAATTGTGTCTATAAAAAAGTAGCAATACTGTTTCACAGATGCAACAAGACTATTATTCTGGCAACTGCTGATGCTGTCTTGATGTTATCATTTTAGACAGCAAGCTAACTGCTGACCTGCCCTTTGTTCCTCGCCCTCAAACAATGTTCCAGAAGGAAATGAGAAATATTTTGACTTCTGTTGGAAAATGGAGTTGTCTTGAATGGTGGAGGAGAGGGGAGAAGGAGCTTAAAGTTCAAGGTTTCGAAGACAGAATGTTGGATGAAAGTATATGCATTTCAGCCAGTGAGTTTAATAAAAGGTGGAGGTTCTGACTCATCCAGTCTTGATGAGGGACCAATATAGACACACAAACACCACCAACTCACAAACAAAACAGTGAACATCAGGCTTATAGAACAGACCATGTCTACTTGTGTCGGCATCTGATGATTCTTGTGTCTGTTCAGAGGCAGAATTTTAGTTCCCTAAGTGAGGTGGATAGGTACAGCTTCTTTCTCTGAAATCTGGGTGGACAATTTGACATCAAGATTCTATTTCCAGGGTTTAACCGACAGTGAGGCTTTTTGGACACTTTCTTTTACATGCTTATTTATGAGGGGAAGGGAATGAGGAGTCATTTCTTCCATTTTAACACTTTTTATTTTAATAGTGATGGTTTGATATTCCATGTACCATTACTGGCCTTTAAAATTTACATATGTGCCTACTTGCTCTATTTACTCTTCAAAGGACCAGTCACAAGGCAGACAACATGGTGACACAATGATGCCATGAATTATCTAGCTCTCTCAGCTTGAAGATATTTTCAGGGAATGATTGACCCAGTGACCAATGACCAAGAAAATTGTGCCATCTTCTTTCCAGCGAGTCTATTCATTATCCTGGAATAGACAAGTCTGATAATAGGTCACCATTAAGGGACCTCTATTAGGGATTTCAGAACTAAGGGCTCAGTTAGGCTCTTTATAGTCTTCCAAGGTATAGCATATCTGAGAAGTAACAAGTATATATAGAGGACAGGTCTTGGAACCATGAAGACTTGAGGTTAGGTTCTCTTTCTGATGTATTATTAGCTCTGTAGCCATGGGCAAGAGCCTCTCCCAGCACAAGGGAACTTTTTAAGACTCTACATTACAAGATGGGTTGCCAGACTTTATGGGTTGGGGCTGAATTCACACTGGACATTCCTCAAAAAGATGAAAATTACAGATTTAAAATTACAGATCTATCTATCTATCTATCTATCTATCTATCTGTCTGTCTGTCTGTCTGTCTGTCTATTTATCTATCTATTGATATGTCTTGAGCTCACACACAATTGCCTTCCACAATTCAATGAAATGCATAGAAGTTTCATTATATATGTATATGTATACTCACACACATATACATACATTCCTGCCCCAAAGTAGACTGTATCTATTTACATCTATAGCTGTATCTGTATCTATAACCACATCTACATGAAACATACCTATATCATTTTGTCCAAATATAAATTCCTTGGGGAAGTTAGGTGGTGCAGTGAATAGAGCACTGGCCCTAGAGTCAGAAGGACCTGAGTTCAAATCTTATCTCAGATATTTGACACACCTACTAGCTGTGTGACCTTGAGTAAATCACTTAACCCCAATTGCCTTGCCTTCCCCCCTCAAAGAAAAAAAAGTAAACTCCCTGAGGGCCAGATAATCACATTTTTTGTCTTTATATGATCAGAGTCTAACTCCTTCTAGGCTCCTGGAATGGTCAAGAAATAATTGTTGTGTTAAATTAAACATGTAGTCAGATTAATGCTTCTATGAAGTGAGGTAGAAATTTTGATAGTTGTACAACTGGATAAATGCTATGGGCAAACCTGAAATTTGAGTTTTTAGGAAATTGGGCTAGATCGGGGTTCTTAGGTTTTGGTCTATAAACTTGACTTTTAAAAATATTGATAATTATATTTTAACATAATTAATTTAATAATTAATGATTAATTTATAATTAATTTTAATTATATTTTAATTTATAATCTTTTGTATTTTAGTTCATGCATTTACAGATATTATGAGGAGTCCACAGGCTTCCTCAGACTGCCAAAGGGTTCACAAAAACTGGACTAAATGACTGAGCTCTGTGATGAGTTTCTCAGGAACTACTCAATTTCTTTCTTTCATTCTTTTTTCTTTATTCAAATCTTCATGTGCAAAATGGAAATATTGGAAATATTTTCTATGATTGTAGATGCATAACCTATATCAGATAGCTTACTATCTCAGGAAGGGGGGGGGAAGAAGGGGAGGTAAGGGCAAAATTTGGAACTCAAAACTTTAAAAAAAATGTTAAAAATTGTTAAAAAATTATTATGTCTTGTAAGGGTGGGGGAAATAAAATATGATAATTAAAGAGAAGTGAAATATGTATCCTGAGGCAACCAAAGGCTAGCTATTTTTTGTGCCCATCTTGCCTCAACTTCCCCTAGGTCTTTGTTTTTATAGGAACATAGATTTAAAGGTGAGGCATACTCAGAAATATCCTGGTCCAGTCCTCTCATTTTACAGAGGAGAACACTGAGGTCCACAGAAATTAAATTTGCCTGGTCATACAAGTAATAAGTAACAGAGGTAGCATTTGAATGGAGGTCTTCTGACTCCAGATCCAGCACTATTTCTACTATAACATACTGAGTCTTGGTGATTTGGAGTTAACAGAAGAGATTAGGGAGAGGTGGGAAGAAGGATGAGGATTACGGACACTAAGGGTGGTAACTGTGGTAGGTGACAGCAAGAGTCCCTTTAGAGAGCTCTACCTCACTACATTTCCTCCAAGACTAAAGTCAGGGCGGAGGGCAGGCAAATGACCCATCCCTCAATACAGGCTTGAATGAATCTCCCCTTTCGCTCCACATTACAAAAACCCACCCACAGTTCATTTTATAAAAAGGAAAGGTAACATAGCCTAATGGCTAGAGAGCTGACCTTGTATCTAAACATTGGATTGAAGTCCTGCCTCTGACATAAACGGGCTATGTGACTGTAACTTACTTAGCTTCTTAGCATTCTAGGTAAGTCTAAGCCTGTAAGTGGCAGAAAAAGTAGTTTGGCTTGGTAAAGAAGGGGACCAAAGAGATCCTTGGCTGTTGGTACAGAAAGAGGGAGAGGGAGAGAAGAAAGGCAAGCCTTCAGGCATGGGAGCAGGGCAGATCAGGCCCGGTAGGTACCTGGGCGCAGTCCGGTCAGAACAGAGATTAGGTCTTCCAGAGAGAACCACCAGGTGGCACCTGGAAGGAGCCTATAAGGGCAAGTACCTGTGTTGTCCACACTTGGACTGGTGTATAACAAGACTGATAAGAGAGTGAAGGCGCCGAGTTTCCTAGCCCACTGCTCCCGCTACTTCATCAGACTATCCATAACCCGTGGTGATGTGCGACCCGGGCCCTCCTCCCTGCACCCTCTAAATCGTGGTTGTTCACGTCATGGTGTTTCTACTGCTAGATCAAGCTGCCTAGCGTGTATGTATTTGCGTGATTGTTAAATTAGGGTTTGCTTTGAGAGGCTAGCCTAATGCACGGAGTCCAGATGTGGAGATGTCCCGGGAGAATAGGGTCTGAATGTGCCCGCGGCTCCCCCTGGGCTTGGCAGCCTGGGTGCTTAAGGACATAGTCTCCTGGTTTTCCCTCTGGTTTCTCTAGCTCGCCAGCAGTGGCCTCCGAGGCGGCAGCACCAGGTCACCTCTGACCCTCGGCTTTGCAGTTCTGCTTTTCTCTTGCTAGACGAGGTGACCAGTCGGTTCCTCCCAAGGGAAGTGGAGACCATCAGCAGCCTCACTCAGCAGGGCAAGGAAGGGGGCCCAGGACGTCTTTCCTCTCCTCTTTGGCCTGAGGGGGTCAGGGCACACAAACTCCTCTATAGGACTGCGAAGGGAGCTGAGCCAGTGCCCTTGCTGCTGCTGCTAATCTGCTGGTGACATTGGGAGGAGATGGCTTGGAGGAAGGATAGGAGGAGGAGGAAGAGGAGGAGAAGGAAGAGATGGAGGGGGTGGAGTTGGAAGAAGAGGAGGGGGAAGAAAGTAGCATTTGTGCCAGGGGGTGTGTGAGCAGCAGCGGGCGCTTGTGACAACTTCTCTGGCGGCAGCAGCGCGTGTGGCAGGGCTGGCAGCGAGGACAGAGGGAGGGAGGGAGGGAGAGAAGAGGAAAGGAAGGAGGGTGGGTGGCGGTGGAAGGGGATGTGTGCGTGAGTCTCTTTCTGAGCCTGCTGCCTGTGCCCAGTGCTGCTGTCTCCGCCACCGCGGCTGCCCCTGCTTCTCTCTGCTCTGCTCATTTCCTCCTGATTTTTCAGCCAGAGGTGCTGGAGACTACAATCTATAAATAGCAGGTTACAGCTCCTTCTACACGCACACGCGCGCGCATATATATACACGCACACACGCACGCACACACAAACACACATACACTCCGAAGGAGGAAAGTCAAGCTAAAAGTCTGTGGTGCCACTGCCTGCCTACAACTCCGGCTGCCGCTGCAAGCCCCCAGCCCCATCTCCCTCCGGAGAGGTAATTTTTGCCTCTTATTTCCAAGGACTCTCTGGGAATATTGGCGGGGCTGGATGGGTGTGGGGGAGGTGGGAGAGGGCTGCTGCCCTGGAATGGGTTTTGGGGAGCACCCGTGAGTGTCCTGGACTGGGGCAGGGGGAGCCACTCTCTAATTGCGCTGCAAGTTTCTCAGTTGGGCTTCTCTGTTCACCACCCTCCCCCGACCTGTTCCTGCACCCCCATCCATTCTCCTAACTGATGGGCTAGCTAATCTCTTACTTGGTCTTTTTTCCCGTCTTTCGTATCCGTACAACTCCTTGCCGCAACTCTCCCTTTCCCCCAACCATGCTCACACTCTCAGGTGCCTTCAGGTGTACCCACGGCTGACCTTCGTGGGCACTGCCCACCTGCACGGCTCATGGCCCTGCTGGCTATCTGGCTCTCCCTGGTGCTACTGCGTGCCATCCCTGTCCTAGACTCAGAGATGCTGCATCTCAAACGGAGAGAGCTTGCTGCTGGGGGTTCTCAGCTGCCGACAACAAACAGCATGTATCTCTTCCTTGCTTCCCTTGTGTCTCCCCATAACTCCATTATAGGCAATTGTTGTCCTTCTCCCACCTCTCCGCCCCTTAACGGCAATCCCAAACTCAATAGCGATCCCAATGTACGGTTAACAGCAGTTGCCCTCATCCTGGGGAACTGTACAGGAGACCATTCTTTCTTTGCTTCCCTTTCTCCTGCGTAGACCCTGGCTCCCCAGCTCCTTTCACCCTAACTTAGAGGGAGGACAAGTAAGAGACTCGGGCAATGATGCCTGTGTGGAACGACAGGCAACAGGGCTGGTGACTAAGGTGATGTGGAGTGGTTGCTGGAGTCCCGCTCTAGATACCTGGTTTGCCCCTCCTCCCTCGCCACCCGTCCAAAATCTCCTCCCACTTTAGTGGCTTCTGCCACTGCTGCCCCAGAGGAGATGCAGGAGACAGACCCAGGAGCTGCTGCTGGCTGGGGAGAAGACGTTCATTTCTGAGGGTGAGGATGCGCATATTTATTAGGCTGTTGCTGCTGTTGTGCAAAACTTACCGGGAAAACCTGGTGGGTTTTTCTGATGCTGTTATTTTAATAATGCAGACTTGCTTCTTCTCCCCTTTTCTCTTCTCCTCCACCCTTTTCCTCTCCTTGTCTTCTTTGAGGATTAAACGTATATATTTAGGCATTTGTGTATCTCGCGACTTGGGGGCCTGAGTTCTGTATATATTTTCCCATTCCTTTTAACACCCCCTCCCCCAGGGCAGAATTTGGTCCTATAAATGTGTAGGACTATAAAATGCCTCCCCCTCCAAAAAAACCCCCAAACAAACAACAAAGGCAAAAAGCAAAATCTAATGGAAAGAGTTAAGTGATTATTGTGAGTACCATTATTGCTTTTATTATCATTGGTTTAAGGCAGGGACTAGATAACCTTTTGGTGGGTATGTTTCACGGATCAAAAGTTGGGCACCCAACAGAAGGCACCAGTAGTCTTCTTTCTAGTGGGTTTTGGACCAGACATTAGAGGAAGCTGACTAACTGCAGACTACTGGGCTGTTAAACCATTCACCGAGGAAGAAAAAAAAATCACAGGCAAGGAAACGCAGTTTATGTTGAGTAAGAAGTTCAGTGAGATGAAGGTTGCAAGCAAGACAGGAATTGTCAGTTTACCCAGTGTAAAGAGCGAGGCATTATCTTGATTATGTCAGTTTCAGAGAGCAGCCCAAACTGAGCACCGGTAATTCAGCACAAAAGATCAATCTCCTTATGATAAGTAGATTACAGCAAGTGTAAATTTGGGAGATTTGTTCTAATGTTAAGTTGCTCTTCCTATGGAAATGTCTTTCTAGTTAATTCTTTAAAATGTGACATAAGAAGATTGCCCTTGAAAGGTTATAAAATGTGCATAGAATACAGGCTGATGCTTCCTCTTAATGGAAAAGATGTGTATGCTGGCTGAAATATATCCTTCTGTTCCTTTAAAAAGAACATTCTGTTTGATAATTGGGAAGTTAACACTTGCTGATGGTAGGATGACAAATAAGGTACACATGTTAATCCACCTTTTGATGCTGAGAAGGTATGTGATAGAGGCATAAAAAAATGACCAGACAGACATTAAGATTTCTAGCCTGGGCATTTCATCTGTTGAAGCACAGAGCCAGAGCTACAAGCAGAAAAATCTATGACAGAATTTTGGGTTCAGAAATCCAGGGCTCAAAATCATCCATATTGAGAAAAGACTTTGCACCCAATTTCTGGGTCAAAACTGATGGAATGGCTTCAGTTTTCAGATCATTTTGGGTATCATGCTGAAAGGGCAGTAGCTTATAACATAGACTAATTCATTAGTGAAATTTCATGGATAAGTAGTACCATTACACTTGAGGTATGTGAAAAGGAAAACTATTAACTTTAGGGAAAGGGCTTCCTTCTACAGATACTCATTCTAAATTTTGTGACTTGAAGATAATTTCTACCCTGCATGAGACCTTGGAGTGTCTCCCAGTACAAGTAATGTAAATCTCCATGTGGGGAGCAGAATTAACTTTCACTACCTTGAGGCAAAACCCAAGGGGGTGATTCTCAGAAAGGCAGAGAAAGAAAAAAAAACAACCCTGCAAACTGAATTTATATCCCTTAGCAACCACATGCATTGCAGTTTCCAGGTAAGTATCTAACATCTGAGAATCCAAAGTTTTATTTTTTTAATGGAATCATTATAATTAGAGAGTGAAATGCTTACTGAAAACCCATCTCCAAAACCCATTTTGCCTGATTCACAGACACCAATCCCTAGCCAGTGACTACATTGAGAAAACACAGGTAACAGACTTGTGCCAATAATACGTTCTTGCTCTTCACAGATATGGGAATTTTAATAGGTAGGAACATATACTGTAAAATAATCACAAGTTAAAATGTTAAGGTATAATTTCATATCTTGCTGTCTTTTTCCAAATTTCCTACCTTGTTTTATAGCCAATTTTAGTTTTACATGCAAGTCTTATTTTCAAGCCCTTAGGGCATCTGCTTTACATGTTATTTGGCTAAATAAAAAAAAAGTTGGCTAAGAAATTCTTGTGTTCTGTATCATAAAAGAATTTTAGGATATACTCATTGTCATATTAGAATTTTGTGCCTAAGATTAAGTAAAGAGGGAATTAATGGAATAAATCGATTTTGGAAACTTTTAATATAAACCTTATTATAATATTTTAGTCCCTTAAGATTTATTAGTTTTAATCCTTACTCAGTATTTCTTTGAAAAAAGTCTATTTCAAAAATTTCCAAACATGGTTGATGTATTGTGATGTATTGATGGAAGTGTGTGTGTGTGTGTGTGTGTGTGTGTGTGTGTTTGTGTGTGTGTGTGTTTAGAGCAACTTGGCAAGGGATGTCAATTCTTTGCATGAGTTTTGGCCAGCATACAGATTAGCAAGATGCATTATTTTAAACTTTTAAAAAGTTTTATGTGAGAGGCAACATGATATAGGAGATAGAAAACTGAATTAATCTGGAAGACCTGAATTCAGGTCCACCATCTGATACATACTATCTATCGTGATCCTGGATCAGTACCTCAGGAAGCTCAGTTAGATTGTTTGTTGTAGTTGGAATGCTGAGGGAGTTTCCATTCTGGGGAATCCCTGAGTGTATGTCATTATAAGTCTAGAACCAAAAGAAAAAGAAAGTTTTATGATGCATTCCCAATATTCTTATTGTTTCCATATGGCAGGATCCTTTCATTTATTGAAAAGATACTATGTGGACATATCTATTTCATATTAGATTTTTTTCCACAAAATTATTATTTTGTTATAGCTTGCAAATTCTGGAAATGGACATAAGAATTTTGAAATCTTTGCTGACATTGAGGAGTGTAATAGTCCTGAATCTTATTTTTGCCATTGTAAGCAGAGGTAGTGTACAAATTTGTGTTTTCTTGGGTCATGTTTTCAAATATAAAGTACTTTGCATACTGTAGGCATTTAATCAGTGCTTGTCCAATGAATGAATGAATGGGAACAGGGTGGCTAATCTGTCAATATTTAAAGTAATGACTATTACTTAGGAAATTTAGCTTAGGATCCTGAACATGAGGCAGCTAGGTGGTACAGGAGATGAGAATACTGAACTTGGAGTCAGAAAGAATTGAGTTTAAATAAGGATGTTCAAAACATTTTGAGATATTTGTGAGCTCAGGTATTTATGCAATGTGTGGAAAAGTCACTTACATTCTTTCATCTTCTGTTTCTTCACCTGTAAAATGGGAATAATAACATTTACCTCCCAGGATCGCTGTGAGGACCAAATGAGGCAACATGTGTACAGTAAAGGATGAGAGATTTGCCAGTTGGCAAATCTAAGTTGGTATGGTCAACGTACTGGATAACTTGGAGTTGAATCTCCACTTACTTTGGGCTATGTGGACATAACCAATGATGAAAGAATCTCATAGGACTTATCTCAAGGATTTACCTAAATCCTAACCCTTCTTAATTCTAGTGCCTTCCCTCTTTTATTTTTTTCTTATTTATCCCATGTATAACTTGCTTTGTGTATGTTGTTTTGCATGTTGTCTCTCCCATTAGATTGTAAACTCCCTGAGGTTAGGGACTGCCTTTTGTATCCCTTTGTTATCTCTAGTGCTTAAAACAGTGAGCACATAGTAGGTGCTTAATAAATGTTTGTGGATTGACTGAAAGCTGCAGTCTTGATGTTTTTAAACTTCAATTGTGAAAGTGAAAGAATTATGGTAATCTTTCAAACTTCCCTTCTATCAATTTTTATAGTTGGTAAACGCCCAAGTTGTTGTGAGTGAATTGGAGCGACAACAGTGCTAGTTCATAGTGAACAAGAACATGAGCAGTGGAACCTACTGATCCAAGGATTAACATAACATCTCTCATTTTTTACCTGCGGAAGCCGAGTCCTACAGAGACGAAATATGGAACTCTTCAGAAACTAGAATGGAGCAAAGGTTGCTATAGGAGCAAGGCAAATGGAGCAAGACTTTTCTCATGGTCTCTGTCTCTGTCTCACTCTCTCTGAAACCTCACAGCTGAACCCCCTGCAATATGTTTGGAAAACCTGTTACTTATAAGATAATACTGGCTTCTTAATCTGCTTTGAATATTTCTTTAAAAGCTGCAGGTGGACAATATATTTATGTTGCATTTGGTTGCACAAGAAATTATTGTGAATGGTAAGCATACCCAGATGCTACTAACAGTAGACTAGTGGGAGAAAGGGAGGGGAGTGTCCTCCAGGAGGTGAGAGAGACAGAGAGAGAGACAGAGAGACAGAGAGAGACAAAGAGAGATGGAGAGACAGAGAGACAGAGACAGATATACATAGAGACAGAGAAAGACAGGGATAGAGAGAGAAAGATACACAAAGAAACAGAGACAGAGACAGAGACCATGAGAAAGGTGATACCATCTGTTTTGCCCCATAGCAACCTTTGCTCCATTCCAGTTGCTGAAAAGTTTCCATGTTTCATATCCACAGGGGCTCTCCTTCTCCAGGTAAAAAAATGAGAGACGTTATGTTAATCCTTGGATCAACATAACTAGGAGGAAATGACATTATACAAAGTTAGAAAATAAAATAGTTGAAATAAAAGAACAAAGAATGGCACCTGAAATTGAAATGATTACTTATAGAAAAGTGGAGATTATAACTGTGACTGCAACAAATGTTTTAAACTGTTATGAGTAGTTATTGAATATCCTCAAATGTCTTTTTGAACATCCTGATATACTAAACTAGCTAGATGGCTGCACATTCCATTTAGAGTACGAGCGTCCATCACTCTCATAGTAACAAATGCAGCATATTTGATACAGAGAATGAAAAAAAAGTCACTTCATTTTTTGGAGGGGAAGCATTTCATGCCTTCATGACCCAAATCTGTAACTTTTCATATTTGCTAACACAATCAGATCTTTCTTATCTTAATTTATGAGACAGGCCTGGTTTTATTGAATGTGTAATCTCATTTTCTTCCCAATAGACTTCTTCTCTTGAAGCAATTATGAATAAATATGTTTCAAACCTGTCTTTCCAGGGGGAAAAAAATCTGCTTAAGAAATACAGTATATTCATATCCCTAAAGACTCTGACCTCACATTTGGAATTAAAAGATAGACTCCACACTAGATGGCAGTGTGCAATGCTGAGTAGCCTGAGGTCATTTTAATGGCAATATACTTCTTTTTACAGCTTTTTTTTTTTTGGTTACTGTAGAATTTTTTATTTTCATTTAATGAAATTAAAATCAACAGACAGCTGAAACCCCTGCAATATGTTTGGGAGACCTGCTACTTGTGAGATAGTGCTGGCTTCTTAATCTGCTTTGAATATTTGCTTTAAAAGCTACTGGTACACACTATTTTCATGTTGCATTTGGTTGCACAAAGAATTATTGTGAGTTGTCTATGGTACACATGCCCACATGCTACTTACATCAGAATAATGGTAGAAAGGGAGAGGAGAGCCTTTCATAAAATGAGAGAGACAGAGAGAGACAGTGATACACACACACACACATACACACACACACACACAGAGGGAGACAGAGACAGAAACAGATACAGAGAGACAGAGACACACACATAAAGAGAGATAGAGACAGAGAGACAAAGAGAGAGAGACACACAGAAAAAGACAGAGAGATAAAGAGAGATACATGGTGGTCAGTTTCTAAGTAGGCCCAGAATGACCCCTTTCAGGTCAGTTGTTGAGCAACTCTCAGGATCACGACTAGCTGGCTTAACATGGGGTTTAAGAAGATTACATTATAAAACATGCATTCACATCAAGATCAATCTCTCCCAACAAGCAGAGGAGGCCAAAGCTAGGTCCATTTACCCTTCTCTTCCTTCTTTGGAGTCATAAGTCCCTAGGTTCGACTCTCAACGGTGCTCCCAGGAAATTTCTCTACCGTTCTCAGGGCCTTAGTTTCCTACTCTATAAAACAAGAAGGTTGAACCACATGACTTTTAAAGTTCTGTTCAGCTCAAAGTCCTATGTTCCCGCCTCAGTTTCCAGTCCTCTGATGGCTCTGTGATCACAGAGAGGGGAGTATTCCCTCCAGTGATGCAGATTGTAGCTTCTGTCCCCTGTAACTCTCCTTTGTGTTCTCCAATAGAGGGTCCACCCTATGTGAAAAAAAAAAATAGAAAGTACTTCAATCTATCTGTGGAAAAATATTAGAAGCTCAAGTTATGCTCTGAAGGCTAATGATCAGATACCCAAATACTCTCTGGAACAATGCAGCCTCACCATCTTAATGACTGCATCAAACCACCCTATCATTCTCCAGTTCATTGCTCAATAATGGGTTCTTAGGAGGACCGAGGAAGTTTAATTGACTATATGGTGGTTGATTTGATTTGAATGTAGTTGATATTTAGATGAGGAAAATAATGGATCACAACACAGTTAAGTCAGTTCTTCTGACATCTTAACAATAAGCTAGGATCATTGTATGGTCTATCTATTCTGCTACCCAATCACTTGGTCAAGAAAAGCCATTCTGAAATCCTGTGTCAGCTATGCTGTGGCTTTTTCTTTCTCCTCATACAAATGCAGTTCTAGAAGAACCAGTCTTGGAGGAAAAGATCAAGGAAATTAGCTAGACACGATTTGGGCAATAGGTACTGGAGGAAATTTGCTTTCCTGCTCTTTATGAATAAATGCATCATATGCTGGAGTTTTTGTTAGTTGATTCAAGGAGTAACAATACTACATTTCTGTTAAAATGTCAGAAAATCTGTTTTTGGATGAACTAAGTAACTGAGCCAATTTCTGCAAAAGGCAGTGGGACACAAAGCATTAATAGTCTATTTCTCTTTAAAATAATTCAGCCATCCAGCAATCATTTTTAAAAGTGTTTCCTATGTATCAGGCACTGTGGCTCATTGCCAGAGCTGTAACTAGGAAGTTTGGTGCTGTGGGCTTATTCATTTGAGAGGGATGTGGCATAGATATAGAGGATAGTCTACCCAAGTTGAGGCATATCACACCACAAATTCCCCATGATGAGGTAGGGTAGGGAGAGGCAGAAGAGAGGGAGGACAGAGGTGTAGAAGGAATTGTTTTATACATCTTTGGCTAGCCCTCATTGCCTAGCACAATGCCTTGCATGTAGAACGTTCTTAATATTTATCTAATGCATAAATGAATGAATGATTTAAAGCTCTTCTGTGTGTGCCTATAATCAACAATATGTTAGGACTTTAAGGGATCTCAAGAATTATCAAGTCTAGATCATTCATTTTACTGATGAGGAAACTGGCAAACACATTGATTGACCAAACTCTGTCTTGTCCATCAACTCTATGGCTCTTTATTCAGATTTACTGATTAACACGATATTTGAGGCTGGAGGACTGTTAATTAAAAATTTAAAAAAAGTGTTGGGCTTTGGGTGGCTTTTTGGTTTTTATCCTAATTAAATGTTCTCTCCCATCCTCTCCCTCCTCCCCTGCCAGATTAAAAGAAAAAAGTCAATACTTTAATGATTCCTACACATTCTGACGTTTTTAACTGACTGGCAAATTGGATTCAATATTCTGTCAAAACAATTTGGACCTGAAGAGTTGATTAACATGCTCCATCTTTTTCTAATTCATAAATTTGATAGGAAGTTAAATCTTGGTTATTTTTCTTAACTCTAGAAGCATAATTGGCCCAGAAACAACTCTAGAACCATGACTTTTGGAGATTTGATGATAGTTTATATTTCAAGGTAATTTTGATAAAGGATAATTTAAGTTGTCAATTCAACAAATATTTATGAACCATGTGCTCTGTGCAAGGTGCTAGAGATACATCTATGAAAATAACTCAGTCTCTACCCTCAAGGATCATAAAATCCCAGGTATAGATATAGATATATAGATATGCAGATATAGAACTGGGAGGGACCTTATCAGCCATCTAGTCTAACCCCGTCATTTTATAAAGGAACTGAGTCCCAGAGTACCTAAGGGTCTGACCCAAATGCTAGGTGACATAGATGTCATTTGCACCCCTGTCTTTTGACTTCAAACTGAGCAAACTTCTTGTATCGCCTCTGGATCTTCCAGGTTAATGAGGGAGGAGAGTAGGAGGGATATGCCATGTATACCAATTAATATCATCTCAGTTTCTACTTCTCTCCTGTTTCTCAGTGCTCTCTCTATTCTGAAATTATCTTATAATTACACTGATATGGGCATATGTACAACTTAGATAGGTACCTCCAAGAAGGGAGGAATGTTTTTTCCCTTGCCTTTGTATCCCCAGAGCCTATCACAATGTCTTGCACACAGTAGGGGCTAATTAAGTATTTATTGCATTTTGAATAGAAAGCAGGACATGCTAAAGGCAGAGGACAACAAAGCAAAGTTCTAGGAGAAATTTGAGGAAGGAGAGATCACAATAGTCCTTGCTAATCTCAATTTCTTTTTTATTTAGTCATTCATTCATTCATGCATTCATCTGTTTATTTATTGGGGAGAGTGAATGGAGTATTTATGCTTAGAATACTTCAGTTATAAGAATATCTATGTGAATTAGTTTGGGGTCCCTGGGATGAAATTAAAGATTTTTAGCCTGAAATCTATGCCTAGTTAATTATCAGAGATGTAATCAGAAAGTCTGGTGAGTGGGGCAGATTCATCTGGGAAGGGATTGGGGAATGTGGAGTATGTATAGAGTATAGTCTTACCTGGTCAGTTGGAGTCACATCAGGCAGTCCTTCAGAGGAGGTAGGGTGGGGAGAGGTTGAACTGAAGGAAGTAAAATGGGGAGGTGGTGAAATTGGTGGAATATAGGTCTTGGGAAATAAGTGAGATCTTTGTGTTTCCTCTTCTCTACCAACACACGATGGTACAAGATGAATGCATTTCTGAAACATCTGAAATGAACAAGTTTCTGGACTTAATTCCGTGGAATGAAATCTCATATTTTAGATTGTGGCACCCTGGAATATAACTTTAGGCAGTAAGCCTTAGTTATAACTCTGTTCATTATTCATAAACCTTTCTTCCTCTAAGTTTACATAACTGGCCAATGTGGCTTAACAAAAAAAAAAAAAGGCTTCTTAGACTAGATCATAGGAATACAGAGCTGGAAAGGACCTTAGTAGTCGTCTAGATCAAACCTCATTTTACAGATGAGGAAACTGATAATAATTTACTTCTAGTAGTATTTAATTTAGTATTATTAGTTTTGCTGTTTCATTTTCATGATATAGGCTGAATGGCAACTTTTTTTCCCTCACTTAGGGAAGTGTACCATTAAACTTAAAAGTGAATTTTTTTTCTCCAATTACTGTGCTCAAATTCTTGTCTGTTTACCTGGGATTGTATTTATTGAAATAAGCCTCAGATGATACTCCCAGTTTAAACAGTTAAATCACCTAATTCAACAGCGTATTCAACTTGTTGAACAGCTCACTAATGTGTTACCATAAACCTTCCATAAATATGCATTATTATTTATATCATCAAAGCACAATGCAAAAAACATTGTTCATTTGAAATTTTGTTTTTTTGGGTGAAAATCAGATAAAATTATCTTTAACATTATCAATTTTGGCACAGGATAATGGAGTGATGGAACTAGGCATCTTGCCTGAAGCTACAGCTCATTCATTCTGTTCTGTCTAATTCTATGAAAGGAAAATTAAAAAAAAACAAACAAACCCAAAGATAAGTAAGAGAGAGATCCTTTCATGCCCATTTGCTGATCTCTTTCTTAAACAGAGAATATGTACTCATGCCAGTTCTCCTCTTTTGGTCCTGGAAAATGTTATAATCCTACCTCTGCAATCATGGAGAAGAGAAAGACCTACTTTGACTCATGTCATTTGACTAAACTAGTGAAAAGAAACAGAATACTCATCTGGAGTGCTTGGCCACTGCTCCTGTTGTTAACTATATAGTCATATATAACAATATATAATATAAATGTAATATTATAATATAATCATAATATATAATATAAAAAGCAGGTCCTTGGGAAGGTCATATTATACCTAAATGGGTGATGACATTTCAAGGGAATCTTTTGTAAGAGAACCCTGCAAGAGAAGGGAGAGCATGGCAGTCTGATATGGTGACACTCTTTGTTCCCCTCCAGCTGTTTGACATGGATAGACTTTGATGGTCAGACAATGCCATTTCGCTTTGGGGAAAGCAAGTTATGCTACTGAAGGGGCAAAAGTAAAGGTCTCATGGGAAGGAAATGGGCCAAATTGAGACAGATTTGATGGTGAACATCAACATACCCTTAGGTTGATTTCAGACTGCATTGTAGCCTATGAATGGGTGGGATGGAGAAAAAGTATGATTGACAACCAGCTGTCCTGAGGCTTCTGTTGAAGAGTAAAAGGCAACATGGCTATCACCCACAGCACCCTCTGCTGGTGTTTTTCAAAAGTGACTGTCAGAGTTGCTCAGAAAGACTTTAGAGTGGGCCCCCAAAAGAAATGGCATTTGAATGACTATGAAAGCTCTCTTGATCTATGCTTTTAACAGGACAGTAGCACCCATGTCCATGTACAGTTCCACCATGTAGTTGATTGCACCATGGTGGTGGTATTGGATATCAAACCCTGGGGATATGGGGAAAGGTGCTTTCTTTTCCACAAAGATCTTCACTTTGTCAGGAATTCATTCTCTGTCCTACTGGTAAAAGAGTCAGACTCCATGTTCCAATCCATAAATTGTAGAATTGGGCTCCACAACAAAAATATACATTATAATTTTCTTCTGTCGAAGTTTCTAATTCACATGATTAGCTTGATATGCCCTTTTTGGTTGACTGCTTAAAACAATAAGGATATCACAGAAATGAGAATTCTCTTGATGCCTCAGGGGAATTTTCTTTCATTTGTTTATCATTAGATTTCCCTGTCAAAACCTTTTTAGGCAATATGACATCAAATCAGAGAGAGGAGCCAGTGTACTCCAATGTCCATGTGATGAATGAAAAAGATATACTTTCTCCCTGCTAAAATTCTTACACACTGCCTTTCTGATCAAACTAGATCCTAACTATTTCTATTGCCAAATGTCTGCAGGATGGTGGTATTTAATAAACATTTTGTAAAAAGCAGAAATTATAATAATTCATAGAGTGATCAAATATTAAGTGTTGAGAAAGATATTAGAGGTTGACTAGCATTGGAGTATAAGAAGTTGAGGATCAGATACCATCTCTGTCACTATCTGTGTGGCCATGAGTAAATCACAACTCTATGAGCCTTAGTTTGTTCATCTTCCAAACGGGAATAATAATAATACCTGTAGTACCAACCCACATAGGATTGTTGTGAGGTTCAAATGAGAAAATATATGTAAAGCAAATTGCAAGGCTTAGTGCACTATATAAATGTCAGCTATCCTTATCATCATCAGTCATCATTATATTTTCTAGTCTAAAATCCTACCCATATTTGAAAACGGTAAAAAAAGTTTTTTAAGTACTTCTGAAAAATATCTAATTTTTCATCGATGGGAGGGACCAAAGTTGTTTTTTTTTAACAGTATATAAATAGCTATTTGTCAATTATTTGGAGAATTATTATGTCAGGGACTCAGAACTGTATAGACTGGGTATGTATTTGCATAATAATGATGTTTATGATTCCCATTTATTTTGAAAAAATGCTTTCCTTGTAATCTGTGAAGTGAGTAGTGAAAGTATTATCATTCTTATCATACCCTTCCCCCCCTCGCTCTCCCCTCCTCCCTTTTTCAGTCAAGGAAATTGAGACTCACAGAGATTGCAGTAACACAGCTAATACATGACAGAGCAAAAATCCAAATCCAGGCTCTTTGACCTCAGGTCCAGTTCCCCAGCCATGATAACATGCTACTTCTAATACAGGGACACCATGCATAAAGTGGTAAACTCAGCAAAGCCAGGCCCTTTGGAGAAACAACATGCACACAGAGTATGAAGTAGTGTAACAATGGAAAGCAAACACACTAAGGGAATTTTGCCTTGCTGGGGCATAAGCCCCTATATATCACAACTGACCATCTAATTCGCTTTCCAGGGTATTAGCATAGTGATTTTATAGCCAGGTTTGGGGGTGTTCCAGTTAAGTTTAGTGCTGTATTAATAACTGCACTATGAAACAGTGTTGGGCAGAGCAATATTATGTGGGGCATGGTTGTACTTGAGAATTAGCATGACACATAACAGAGACCTTGGAAGACTACATTTCAAGTTCTGTGCCAAAGATTATACTGATAACTAACAACCAGCTCTTCAAGAGAAAAAAAAAAGTATACAGGACACATTTTTAGGTTTAATCTGCATTATTCACATTTTTCCATTACTTTTTTTGGCAGCAGAGGCAATCAGGGTCAAGTGACTTGCCCAGGGTCATATAGCTAGTATGTGTCTGTGGTCATATTTGAATTCAGGTCCTCTGGATTCCAGGGCTAGTGCTCTATCCAGTAAGCCATCTAGCTGCACCTTCATCGCTTTCTTAATTCTAGATAGCAAAAAAACAATAAATCAAACTCTGATTTTAGTGTTTCCCAATTTCTATGGCATCACTACTTATACTAGAAATTTAATTATCAGCTCCCATCAGCTGGCTAGAGCTGGTTCCACCATTCCCCTGCATATGCTTCCCTGACAGATACTGAGTATGTGTGAGTGTAGGCAAATCAGCATCACAGTCAAACTCTCATTAGCACCCTCAACACGATAAGTAAGTTGCAAAGATGTTTCCTATCTGCAGTGATGAAAAGAGTTTCCTAACTGCAAGCTCGCTATGTAGGCTTCTCTTGCTATAGAAGAAAAACCTTTTACTTAGCATTTGTAGTGAAAATGATAATGTGATAATGAAAACAGGGGTAAAGAAAGAGGATTCCTTGAAGAGCAAATTCTACCTCAGTCACCTGCCAATTCATTCATTTGACAATCATTTTTCATTTGCCTTATGTACTCAGCTCTATGATAGTTGCAAGAAAAGATAAAAAGTTTCGATAAATCATAGAACTTACATTCATGGTGCCTGTAGTCTAACATGGAACTAAGGCATGTTGTTGGTAATGCTAGCTACAAAATGTCACCCATAATCACTCATGACACTGGTTACTCTATCCAAATCCCTTGTTGGATAGAAGATACCAATAAGCTGATATCATTGGCATATTTGTGTAGTTTCCTGAAAGATGTGACTGGAAAGAACATTTAATGCCAAATCCTGCCCTTGACATGAGGTAATGAAGTAGATGTACAAACTGGCAAGAGCTTCTGGGTCTTAGTAATCTCAGCAAATTGCTGGATCCCAGAGGGGTTGAAAGGAAGCTTGATCTATATTCTGTACAAGAAAGGTACATCAGATAAAGATTTCTGACATTCCAGATAAATCAGCAAAGATAATGATGACAATATGAGAGTATAATATATATTATCAAGAAGCCAAGGGGAATGATTTTAGCAAAGTAAAAATGTACCTTCTATTAATCTAGTTAGTACTTGAAGTTTTTGTTCTCTTATCTCTTATTATCTTAAAAAAGATTAATTTTTTGTGATCAGCATGTGGGGTAATGTGAACCAATGTTGATTTGTTGATAGTCAACAAACATTTATCAAGTACATATTGTGTGCCAGGCACTGTTCTAGACCCTGGGGAACACAAAGACAGAAGAGATATATTTCTGCTTTCAAATAGCTTACATTCCATCAGGAAGAACAACATGTACATTTTAAAGTTTATTCAGAATACGCAGAAAATTTGTGTGAGTCAGTTTTGGAAGGGAGAGCCACTAGCTGCTGGGGGAATCACATAGGAGGGGGATCAGAGTTACTGTATTTTGCCCCCAGAAAGCTGAAGTAGAGGCATTTGGTAGAAGCTGTATGGAGCATATTTCAGCTACATGTCAAAACAAAGTTCCTGACGTGTGTCTGGAACCAAAGGCTAGCTGACAAGAAAAGAGTTTTCCTGAACTACCATATGGCCAACTTAGATGACTTGTGCCATGTCTTCTAACTCTGAGATTTGGTGATTCTGTGAAATGCTACAGGTTTTAGGAAGCACAGGGCAGTTGGTTGGTTGAACAGAGCCACTAATTGGTGAAGTGAAAACTCATGAAATATGGAAAGAAGAAAATATAAATAATAAAAATAGCAATGTTTCTTCAGACCTATAGCATTTTGATGTCCAGATTTCAAGGGAGATTTCTGGGACCTTATTTCTATTCTAAATTACTAGTACTGCTACTGATACTGCCATTGACACTACTACTACTACTACTACTACTACCACTACTACTACTACTACTACCACCACCACCACCACCACCACTGCTAGCTACTACTGCTACTGCCATTGACACTACTACTACTACCACTACCACCACCACTACTACTACTACTACTACTACTACTACTACTACTACTACTACCACTACTACCATCACCATTGCCACTACTAGCTACTACTGTTACTGCCATTGACACTACTACTACTACCACTACTACTACTACTACTACTACTACTACTTCTACTACTACCACCACCACCACCACCACCACCACCACTATCACCACTACTAGCACTTTTGTGGCTCTGCATGGTTTGTGGAAGTAGGCATTGTTATTATTACTATTTTACACATGATGAAACTGAGGCAGATAGAGGTTAAGTGACTTGCCCAGGGTCACTTAGCTAGTAAGTATTTGAGGCAGGATTTGAACTTGGGTCTTTCTGACTCCAGATCTAGTGCTCTATCCACTGTCACTGCACTGTGTACTCAGAAGAATGTCTTGCTTTTAGAAGTGTCTTCCTTCCTGCTTTTTAAGGAAAGAAATGGGAAATTTTTTCTATCAAGGAAAAAAAATTGCAATTTCCATAGACATAAAAATCAAATCAGGGTTGTTTTTTTTTTAATAAAGAGAAATGAAGGGTCAAACTAATTGACAAAATGAGAGTATATTTTAAAATACACTTTGTGTACTATTAAGCAGAAGGTAGAAAGGAGAACAAAGGGGATACGAGTGAAACAGAGGAAAGGTTAGATGAGGGAGGTTTTTTTGGAGGTAGAATTAGGGAACGAGACAAATCCTATAATCAATGAACAAGTATTTATTAAGCATGTGTTAAACACTGTTGTAGGTGCTGGGAATATAAATACAAAGAATGAAACAATTTTTACTCAAAATGAGCCTGGGGGGCCGGGATGTGACATGTACATACAGAATAAATACACAATAACTAAGATTTATATAGAACTCCCAGTTTTCGAAGTCCTGTATAATATGCTATCTCATTTTATTATAACCTTTTGAGGTAGGAGCTATTATTATCTCCACTTTACAGGTAAGGAAACTGAGGCAGAGAGAGGTTAAGTGCAGGGACATACTGGCAATATTTAACAACCAGCTCTCAGAGGGGAAAAAATATGTGCATGACACCCTTAAACATTTAATTTGCATCATTAAAATTTTCTCAGTTGCTTTCTTAAGTCTAGAAATCAACAAAATAATGAATCAAACTTTTATTTGCTAATACCAAACATCTGACATCATCTCTTAGAGCCTATGGAAGCTGCTTCCACTACACCCACTAGTTCAGTGCCTTGCCCATATTTACACAGCAAGTAAGTATTTGAGACAGGATTTAAAACCAGATCTTACAGTCCAAAACTATCTTGTCCACCACTTGATTTCATTATTAAAAATATTCATAAATTATTATATAATTATACAATATAAAATTATATTTATAAATATTAAAAAATAAAACAAGTGCAAGGTAGTTGAGGGAGGGAGGGAAGGCACTACCATTTGGGAGATCCTGTTTTGTGTAGAGAAGGTGGTAGGTGGTGGCGTTTTGAAGGAAACGGCCTAAGGATGAAGGGGGTGTGTTCCAGGCATTGAGGATGGCTAATGAAAAGATAGATACTCGCAGGAAGGGAGTGGAAAGTACACCCACAGAAATAGAAGAGATGACATAAAGGGAGAAGCAGAAAGACAAAAGGAGAGGAGAGGGAAAGAGCAGGGCTGACTCCTGGGCAGAATTCCAAAGTAGGAGGTTTTGACTTTAGAATTCTCTCTCCTCCCGGGTGAATGCCCCTTTCCTGTCTTCTGGGAGAGTTTGAGACCTTGGCTAAACGGGAGCTAGGTCCCATGGAAAAGTAATGATTTTAGAAATGTGTTCTCAGGCATCCCACAAAAGCCGAAGCTAGGCTCTGATTTCTCAGCTGTGCTGCAGGCCTGGCGTTCTGGACAGCTTTCCATCACAAATGAAGACATAATATTCATTCCCAAGGCATACAGGAGACATACTTGACTGGGTGGCTTACCAGGCAAGTACAAAGATACACCTGCAGGGGAGAGCACCTGCGGATGCCTTTCATTACTACAATCTGACCGCATCTCTTAGCTGTGGGTTGCCATCGTTAAACCCCACAGAGATACAGGTAACAGATGAAAAAGATGCTGGGCAGCTGCAGAAGCTGGAATATTTAAGAGGGAAGACAAGCGTAGACACCATTTGCTGGTGGAAAATGAGCCTGGCCACAACTGTATTCCCTTTGTTTAGGCGGCATTAGTCATCTGCAGATGCACTGTTGGGACCAGGCAAGCTTCGGAAGCTCACGAAAGGCAAAGCTGCATAGCTGGAGATTTCTGGGAAGTGCCTGTGATGCCGTTGGGTCTGTGTATTTCCCTTAGCACGCTGCCTCTATTTGTAGCAGCTGAGAAAATCATGTGTTGCACTGGCCACACTTTGCACCTCCATTTGGTGGTGGGCCGGAGGAGGGTGAAGGGCTATTTTTGTTTTGTTTTTAAAGAAAGGTCATGATCATAACCCTAGAGCTGAAAGGACCTCAAACCCTTTCATTTTATAGATGAGAAAGCTGGGGACTGTGGACCTTGGATGACTTACCTAATAGTGAGTATCATAGTGGGGATTTGAACCCGGATCCTTTGACTATACAATCAATTATCCATTTAATGATCATTGCTTAGCACAATGTCTGGTGCATAGTAGAAGCTTAATAAATGCTTGTTGATTGATAAAGCTGTCATACACAGCCCAAATTACATTTCTGCTATAATGATTATTCTGGACCCTGCAACATAAGGTTTTTCTGGAGGAGGGACTGTCCCAGGTGTAATGTCAAAATGCTTGCCTTCCTCTTTTTCTATCCCTTTTTGTACCCACTCCCTCTTTGAAATCAGAATTTCAGGCGTCAGTTTAAGGATCAAATACTATTTGCCTTCCTCTGATCTGATTCTCTTCCTAGACTGGGAGCAAGGGCCCAGTTTCTGAGGTCCTGGCTGCACCTGCTTCCTCTTCCCTCCGGGAAGTTGGTAACCCAGCCTCCCTCATACAATCTCTTTGAGGAATTTCCCTTTTCCCCTTTTACTTTCTCCCATTATGGTGCCAAAATCTGTGAGCTAATCCCTGATAAAGTGTTAAAAGGTAATTAAACTGTAAACCAATATGGCCTTAAGGTATGATCCTGTCTAGGGTCATTTGCATTCAAAATGCACTATTGGAGATATAGAAGCCTTCAAGGATAGAAAGAAAGAAGCTAGAAAGGTAGAATGATTAGTGATAGAGTTGCTATCTTTAGAAAAAGAGCCTTAACCGGATCCTCTTAAATCATGCCACATAAATTTTAGTCTGATATGTCCACTCAAAAAGATAGCCCTAGTAATGAGACTCAGTAGGTACCAGAGTGTTAAGTAAAAGCACTCTTTATCCTTGGAATTCAGAGCATTTTAATAATTTAGATAATTTTTTGAAACGCTAATTATCTTTTTAGTTGCTCTTAATCCAAAAAAACCTTCAGAAGATCTGTTGGGAATCTGGGGATAACTAGAGCCTGTAAGAGGAGAAACTAATCTCTGGGAGATACAATTAAAAAAAAAAAAAAGAGCTGAGGGCCAGGCTTAGCCCACAGGCTGCAGGTTCCCTACCTATGCTCTCTAGCCTTCTTATTCCCAATCTATTAATAGTCTGCCAGATATATTCCTTGTTAACCCAAGCAAATATGAATTAGACTTTTAGCATCCTGGATATCCAGGCCCCCAGAAGTAGCCTTAAATATTTCCAGGAAAATGATGTGTTGCCAGGCAGTGAGGAAAAGGGGACTCACTCATAAGATTCCATGAAATGCATGGAGATGAATTTATTCTCATTGGTTAATGTCAATGTGCCATCCCCTCAAACGAACCTACCATCTCTATCTATGTGTCTGAGTCTCTTTTGTTCTATGAAAGAATAGGAAGGTTTCTTGGTATGTGAAGGATTTATAAACAGTCTAATATTGAAGATAGTATATTCACATATATGAGAGAGGGAATGCTTTTATTCATGAAAGATTAAAGTGAGTGCTGTTATCAACTTTTGCTTCCAAATGTTCTTTTACCTGAGAATGTTTTCCTGCATGAGAGGCTGATGGAAGAGATTCCTAATTTTTGTTTATTATACTGCTGCCTGCAGGTGGGCTTTGGGGTATAGTTTAGGGTAGGTCTTACAGAATTTCAGGACCCATTTTAAGCTTTCTGGGATCAAAAGTAGTCAGTGAGGCTCTTTACTAGCATGAAGAATTATCTCATCAGTAGCCACAGAAGCCACCTTACACTTACCCTTCCAAGTTATCTTGAGCAGCCTCTTAGAATGGTAGCTTTGAATAGAAATGACAGATGCCTCCCCTTCTTTCTCCTTTCCAGTGTTGTAGGAGCAGAACTTTCTTTCCCTGCTTAATAACCAAAAGGAAAGGGTCTCTCCTATAGAATAGAGGTAGCAGCAATGACAAAGGCCAACACTGGGCCTTCTTTTGGCCATGACATGGGAAGTTCCAAATATAAAACAAAATGGCCTTACAGATGAACTAGGGAAACACTTCATGGACTTTCATTTAGATGATATCAAGGGTTCTTAACCTTTTTGGGTGTCATGGACCTCCTTTGGCAGTCTGGTGAAGCTTGTAGACCCCTTCTCAGGATAAAGTTTTTAAATGCATTAAATAAATTCATTACAATGGAAGCCAATTATGTTAAAATAGTTGTCAAAATATATCTTAACAAAAAAAAAACCAAGCAGATAAGATCATACTCTCAGGTTAGAACCCTTGAATTAGATTATTTCTAATGTCTCTTTCAGTTCTAAATCTATTAATTTGAAGCTATATTAGCTCTCTCTAAACTCTATTTATGATTCAACGACTTTTTTATCTTTCCTTGTTCCATGTTAAGCCTAGACCTTTAGAAATAGGTACCAGAGATAAAACCAAAACCCATTAATTAGGTACTGCAAGAGAACATTAACCTGCCTTGGCTAGATCAGTCTGCATATGTGTCTCCATAGCATCTGAAGACCACAGGATACCAGGGAAATGAAACTCTCTGCCTCTTGGAAACCATTTAATTACATAAATTGAAAATTCTATCTAGAGAAATATCCATAAACCCAGGGAACTCCCTAGGTTGCAAGAAACATCTGCCTTGATAACTGCAGTTCGATAGGCATCATTCATCTGATAACATTTGTGAGTTGTGCACCTTTAACATTTTTACTTCTCACTGATTCTTCTTTTTAGAATGCTTCCCATCAGGAGACATAAATATTAACTTATGTAAAATCCATTCTGAATTGGTAGAGAAAGCACCTCCCCAGGAGCTTCCTACACTGGTAACATCAGAGTACACTCAAGAAAAAAACATTCCTCAGGCACCACTGATGACGTAATGTTGGCAGTATAATATCGCAAACTACACTATGTGATGGTTTATTTCTCTCTCTTGCACTCTTCTAAGACGTATCTTATGAGGCAAAAGGATTTTATTTTTAGGAAAGGCTTATTGATGCCATCTGGTCTTAATGGTGCTTAGGTTTTTTTGCGTCATGAACACTCACAGAACATATACTGACCCATGACACTGTATCTGAATAGGAAGAACTATCAGTCAGAAGAAAATATGCTGCCGTGGGTGGACAACTCTTCATTAAGACTAGTGAAACTGCATTCTGGGAGAAATCTATTGTGTTCTGGTTGGAAGAATATGTCCTGAGGCACACTGAGGAACTGCTGTGGATTTGTCTGTCTGCCTCCTCTGGGTTATCTCTTAAACAACAACCGCAACAACAAAATCTCAACCTGAAAATAAGCTTAATCTTGAGGAACAGCACATATGCCTCTTGAAAAAGAAATCCAATAAGCCTAGAGCTGGTTTGTTTCCCCTTTTTTTTGGTGAGGCCATAATTCATTGAAAGCACAAGGGGATCTATTCCATATTCTTTAAATTGATGGGTAGTGGATAGTTCTTTCTCACCCTTGTGTATGCTTGGAGAAGAGCTTTGCAGAGAAGTAGCTGGAACTGCTCCCCTGTGGGGAGATTAATGCTTTAATATGCAAAGGAAGACAAGTCACCATTCCTTTTACTAAACTCTATTCATGTCCCACATCCTCAGTGCTTTACTTTGCCCTTACAGAGTGTCTTCCAAAAAGACCTTTAGTTCACATTGCAACAATTCTAACCCCAGCCCTCTCTCAGATTTACCATGGCTCTCTGGCTGTTCTTTGGAATCCTTTAGCTCTTGGGAGCCCAGCTGAGGTCTAGAATACTGACTACATGCATTAAGGTGTCAGATCTTACCTCCCTATCACCTCACACTGTGGTCTATGCCCTCTGGTTTACGTGAATGGAATCATAGACTCCTGGAATCCCAGAGCTCCATCTGAGGCATCTTGTTCAGAGATCATTTTATTTTCCCATGCCCTGAGCAGAAACCTTCTTTACCACATCTCTGGAAAGTGAAGATCCACTGCTGCTTGGAGTCCCCCTACATAATAAATTAATCCACCAAGAATTTATTAAATGCCTAGTACAGGCTAGCACTATGTTTGACTTCTGGGGATACTCCAGTACTCGCCTCGTTCTGTGATCCCCTCAATGTGCATGTTCCTTAGGGCAGCAGATGACAACTCAGCCATGCCAGCCCATGCTGTGTGACTCTTGTCCATATAGCCCTATATGTTTAGTATAGGTGTCCACACAACATGTGCCAAGTCTTCTCAGGATTTTCTTGACACTGAGAAGGTACCAGTATGGTGCACGGGCTGTCTAAGTTTTTCCTTGTTCTTGTCCCACATGACAGTTCACCTCCGCTTCTTGAATGGCATCCTTTATTCTTTGGTTCTTTGTAGCACCATACTTATTATGTGTTGTGGACTGTTCATACCCACTGTGTTCCTTTTTTTCTCTCCAATGCCCTGTGAGTGATATTCCTGTTTAATATTTTGGAGAACGTAATATCTTATGAGTCACAGCCATATGATGGGTGTTGGGGCTAAAAAGACAGACTTGAAGACAGTCACTGTCCTTAAATGCACTCTAGATCAAAGCAGCTCCATTTACTTTAGGACAGTGCAAAGTACTTCATTACATCACCTGGGAGTGATTTGGGGGAAGGACATGTTCTTTGTCCTTCAATATCTTTATGGAATAGAAGACTGATTGCCTTGATTTGGGTTCTTGTTGCGTTACAAATCGGTTACATAGCTGGGTGCTCTGGAAGTGAGGCATGGGGCAAGTTATGAAGTATTTGTGAATGGGCTAAGCCCTGTTAGATAGTAGTTATATAGTATTTGCAAAGCACTTATAAATATTATCGCATTTGATCCTCACCACAATCCTGGGAGGGAGATGCTTTTGTTATTCCCAGTTTACAGATGAGAAAACTAGTGCAGACAGAGGCCAAATGACTTGCTTAGAGTCACATCGCCAATACATGTGTGAGACAGAAAATAGTCTATCATCTTGAAATTGCATGTCTTTCATTCTACGCAACACAGCCAAAGAAGCATTCCTCATAGAGAGGGATGACATGTACTCAGAGCTCTCCAGGGAAAAGGTGCTATGTGTAACCTGGGTGGCAACATGACATAGAAACAAAATTGTATTCCCTTTTTCTTCTCCTTTCTTATTCTCTAATTTTGGAAAATAGGGCACCAAGAGAGAAGAAGCTCTGACTCTTTTCCTCCAGAAAATTGCCTACCTTTAATGTGTGGGACCGAGGATGAAAACCCCTGGTGCTAAAACAGTAGAGACAGAAACACATTGCCGGACATTTTGTAAGGGGACTTTTTTCAAATGCATCAAATGTAAGGGGAATCAAATGCAAAGGGGAATCCTATGCAAAGGGGAATCCTGTAAGTTGAAGCCCCAAGATGCCTTATAGGTTTTCTGACCTATAATCCTTGATGTGATTAAATTTCTGCAATTCTTGCTCTTGGTCTTTGGCTTTCTTTTCTTTCTTTTTCTTTTTTGAAGAAAAAAGTTGAAACTATGGCTACTTTTGTGCATAGAAAGATAGTGTTGAGACTAATCACTAGGGTTTTTTTTTTGGTTTGTTTGTTTTTTGAGAAGGAGGCACTCACTAACTTGATCTCCTATTTACAGGGTATCTCCATCAAGGAACTGACTTTACAAATCCTACAGATTACAATTGTTCTTAACTTTGTTAATAAAGACAAGGGATGAAGAGGATGATAGGTTAATCCATTTGGTTTAGAAGTACTTCAGTAGATTTATAATGGTATAATTGAAGGCATTTATTTCCTTCATCTGTTTTGCTCAGCAGCTGTCCATGCTTTCTCATTCTATGCAACTCTTAACCATGTCTTTCTTTTTTATGTTTTAAATTTTTGTTGATATATTTGTTTTTATATGACCTTCATTTCAGAACATATCCTTCCTTACATCATGTACCATCTTTTGTAATAAATAATTTTAAAAAAGAAAGAATAGAAAAAGCAGTTCAGAAAAACCAATCAATATATCAGCTGAGTATGACAGTATATATAGTAACCTACATCCGCAGTCCCCAATTTCTAGAAAGAAGGGAGGGCAGTGTTTTTCTTCAACTCCTTTCTGGTTTTCTATTTCTTTCTGTAAAATTTCTATAGAACAACAACCAAATGGCCCAGAGACTATCCTTTGGTTCATTTTCTCTAGTAGTATAACCACCCAGTAACTTAATGAAAGTCTCACATTTCAAGTAATACTTGAATACATCAATGAATTGGTGATCATATCTTTATGCATGCAAATCTCCCCAAAGCCCTCAATTTTTACTCGTGTATGTCTGTATAAGCTATATGGCTCTTATTCATGACCTCCCCTAAGTTCACCACAAGGGGCCTACTCAACATGCTTGAGATCCTTGCTCACTTTCTGTGAGACTATAGTGCAGGACAATATCCATTACTTAATCCCTTTCCTTCCTCATATGACCAACCTATCTTCTTTTTCACTTATATATTTCCCTGATGATTTCTGTAAAACAAATTTCAAGTAGCAATACTATAATTAAATTGTTTGTAAGTTGTCTTTAAACCTTGTGATTCTAAACATTCTCTGTCCCTTCTATGAGTCTGCTGCTATGAATTGGAGGTAGAAGGGGACCTTTTAGGACTAATAGCCATTTTATATTTTTATATGTTTCACTAATCACTGGGGCCAAAAGAAAATTGTCAGCTAACCTTCTGGTGATGAGCCTTTTCACACTTAATTGGGCTGTTCCCCAGAGGGGAGATATAGTTCATTGGTAGGACAATCCCTTATCTTTTCTAGCTTGGTAGGACTTTCCAGAGCTTGTACTCCATGGGCATAATCTTTCAGAATCCAGAATCATTTCCAGATTTTAGTCAAATACTATGTTTTAATTATACTTGTTTTGCTTTCTGTTTAGTAAATATTTCTGATTAAGAGTTAATGAAGTTTATTTTGGCTGATTTGTTACATAGGAAACACACTGATGGGGGCTTAGTAGTTATGGTTGTTAGTAGTAGAAGAATAGCTCCCTTACATAAAATTCATCTCTAGAACTCAGAAATAGTGAGTTTTGGCACTGTGGCCATGTTCCCTTGGGAATCCTTGGTCTACTTGCAGGGATGCAGAATGGGTGAGTAAGTCAGCTTAGAGAAGAGAAGATGGTTGCCATGCTCTTAAGATTTAGCTTCTCTGCAAATAGATATTCTCATCCCATTAATGTACTACTTATTTAGTGTTTTGGTTTGAAAACCCATGTATCTATTAAGGTACAGGATCTTAATTTCATTCTTATTATTATGAGTATATGTTACTAGAGGCATATCCAGGTACAGATACGGAGCAGACCTTTGAAAAAGCAGCAATTCCATGGAAAAGACAGAGATTTAGGATTAATCTCTATAGGGGCTAATAAAAGAACTCTTAACCACAAAACCTTGGGGAATGGCTATGTTGGAAGGTTTCATTAGGATCACAGAATCTCAATGGAACCTCAATTTTTCATCTACACTAACCTCCTAATTTTTGTTAAGGAAATTGAGACAAAGTGGTGTTAAGTAATTTCCATGCTAGGAAATTTTCCAAGATGTGGGGAAGGAGAATTGAATCTGCCTAATTAAGACAAAGGGGATATGAGAGAGGAAAGGAATGGCTGGATACTTGCATGTACTCATAGTGATGTATCATGTTATACGGACTTTGTAAGAATTAGAAAGCTGATTTGATCTTGGAGCATTTATTAAGTGCCTGTACTTTGTTAACAAGACAAAACTTTTAAGGAAGCTGATTCTGTCAGCAAGAGAAGGAACATTAGGAACTGGAAAGAGGGATTGGGGACAACTGAAGTAAGGCATTTAGTGGGGACGGGCAACAGTTTGGAGAGTGAGTTGAGTTGGGAGTACCCTGGGGCCATGACTAAAGGAAAAGGTGATAGCTAATAAATGTATAGTTTCTTCTAATGTATAAGATACAGGAACAAAGTACTTGGTAATCTTAGAATGGGAAGATTATTTATTTAATCTAATCTCACATCCATGTAGGATTACCTTGATGGGTGGTTATTCGGGGCTTATTGAGTTATGTCCAGATAAGGCAGGGTTTATTAATTTGGGATATTTTTCAGGTGGCCTGTGAACTTGAATGGAGCAAAAATTACATCTTTATTTAAATATAATTTGCTTTCTTTGTAATTCTATTTATTGTGTTTTATACATTTAAAAACGTTATTTTGAGAATGGGTCGGTAGACCCATAAAATAGTAAAAAACCTCTTATGTAAGTACAAGACTTTAATTACTGTAAGAGACTACTTGTTCCATTGTTGGACAACTCTGAGTTTTAGAAAATTTTTCCTAGTGTTGAGCTGAAAACTGCCTTCTTATAATTCTATGCACTGTTCCTAAGCTCTACCCTCTAGGTTCTAGGACAACACAGAATATGCCCATTCCTTTCTCTAAATGCCAACTCTTCTAACATTTGAAAAGTTCTCATTTATTCATTATTAAGCACTTAATACATCCCAGGCATTCTTCCAGGTCCTAAGGATATGCAAAAGACAAAACAAAATGGCCCCTGGTTTCAAGGATGTTCTCCTGCAGGGAAACATCATGTTTATGATATGTCACTAGGGATTTCAAAAGGAAGGGCAAGAGGGAGAGAGCATTCCTGTCATAGAAGATAGCCTGTGTAAAAACTTGGAGGCAGGAGTTGGGATGTCATCTGTTGGAATAATTAAATAGGCCATTTAGTTTTTGTAATGTGGCTCCCTTTAATCTCTTTTCCTTCAAGCTAAGTACCTCCAGTTTCTATAATTGTTCCTCATATGATGTTGTTTCCAGACCTTGATCATCCTAGTCATTTTTTTTCTGGGCAGTTTCTAGTTAGTGTTTTCTAAAAGCAATGGTGCCCAGCTCTGAAGCACAGTATTTCAGATGTATCTTGACAATAGGTAGCTGCCTTACAGATGCATCATTCTGTCCTATATCTTAATAAATCTGCTGACTACATGGGGATATATTGAAATATTTATAACCTTGAAATAAAAAATATTTTAGATAACTGTACTAAAATTAGTGTAGAGAAAGTAGTTTTTTGGGGCTGGTTTTCTGGAGCTTGCATATCTTCTCTTGGACAAGTAAAACATGTATAGAGCACTGGAGAACATTGGGTCTTTAGAGATACTAAAAAAAAACCACACACAGAAAATGCACCAATATTAGGACATAGCATGGTGTAGAATTTCAAGTACTTGCATTCAAATCCTGGTTTTGTCAATTTTTGCATGACTGCATAAAGGTCTTAGTTTCTCTGAATCCTGGTTTCCTTACCTATAAAATGAGGCTGTTCTAGTACATGAGCTCTTACCTTCCTTCCAATTCTAAGTCTCTAGTTCCCTGATTATTTCTTGGTTACCTAATGTTTTCTTTCTGCCAGTTGTGAACTTTGTGTTTTATATCAGGTTAAGTAACATTTGAGGAGGAGTTACAGCAACAGAGAATGGGCATATTCTTCTTCACACACATATACTTAATTTCACTGACAAACACAAAGGTGACATTAATTTAAAGAATAGCACAGTCCACTTTCCCTTCCAATATCTTAAAAAAAAAGGAATGGATTAGAATGTAGACTTTATTGCTTTTCAGGGAAGTAGTATTAAATCTGAATGAAAGAATGAATATATACTTAAGGCCTAGGAAGCTAACATAAAATTAGTTTTCAGAACTCATTTGGCCATGGAACACTTTTGGGCCTCAAATATACTGAAAGAATTCTTCAGTCTAGGCGTATTGGTCTGGGCCTATGCAATATGCCCACGGTAAAGGAAGATTGGGAATACTTTGGAGTAAAATAGAGGAAATTATGCCTTCCTTATTTCCTACTGGACAATATTGTCATATCTAATAAATATTTTTTGATACAAACCAGAAGCATGCTAAGTTGCCTTGGCTCAAGGAGGTCTGTGGAGTTATGTAACTGAAAATAGTAAAGTGGCTCTGAATACAATGTAGGTAGGAGTATTTGTCTGAACATTCTTCTCTCCCTACCTACTGGTTGGTTTTGCTTCTATTTGCTTCTTTCTGCAGCTTTTGACACAGGTGAATACCCTTCTTTTTTGGATACTCTTTCATCTCTTGGCTTCCATAATTCTCTCTTGTTTTTTTCTCCTAGCTTTCTG
>CM053592.1:72485177-72507264 GCA_028646515.1 Pseudochirops corinnae | reverse complement strand
ATATATATATATGAATAGAAGTCATTTCCCAGTTGACAAATGGTTAAAGGATATGAACAGGCAGTTTTCAGATGAAGAAATCAAAGCTATCTATAGGCATATGAAGAAGTACTCTAAATCACTTTTGATTAAAGAAACGCAAATTTCTTTCTGAGGCACCACTTCATACCTATCAGATTGGCTAATATGACAAAAAGGAAAATGATGAATATTGGAGAGAATGTGGGAAAGTTGGGGACACTAATGCATTGTTGGTGGAGTCGTAAATGGATCCAACATTCTGGAGAACAATTTGGGACTATGTCCAAAAGGCTATAAAACTGTACATACCCTTTGATCCACTAATATTGCTACTAAGTCTATATTCCAAAGAGACCATAAAAAGGGAAAAGGACCTACATGTGGAAAAATGCCACCCTTTTCATGGTGGCAAAATATTGGAAACTGAGGGAATGTCCATCAATTGGGGAATGAATGGCTGAACAAGCCATGGTATATGAATGTAATGGAGTTCTATTGTGCAACAAGAAATGATGAACAGGCAGATTTCAGAAAAACCTGAAAAGTACAAATTGATACAAAAAAAAAATGAGCAGAACCAGGAAAACATCATACAGATAATCAGCAACATTGTGTGATGATCAGCTTGCTATGAATGACTCCATTCTTCTTAGCAACACAATGATCCAAGACAAGTACAAAGGACTCATGAAGGAAAATGCTGTCCACATCCAGATAAAGAACTGATGAACTCACAATGCAGATTGAAACGTATTTTTTCCACTTTATTCTTTTTTTTGTGTGTTTTTTCCCTTTCTGACTGGTTTCTTCTTTCGCAACTATGACTAATATGGAAATATGTTTTACATGATAGCACATGTATAACCTATATGCAATTGCCTACCATTTTAGGAAGAGGAGAGAGAAGGAAGAGGGAGAGAGAAAAATTTGGAACTCAAAAATCTGGTAAAAATGAATGCTAAAAATTGTCTTGATATGTAATTGGGAAAAATAAAATCTATTGAAAAGGAAAAAAATTAAAATAAGAATTAAACTATGACTATCCTTTTCAATCTCAGTCACTCTTCATTAACAGATAAAAGGTGGAAAATTCCTAAATAAGAATAAACCAAAGATAAAACTGTTGGGGGAGGGAGCAAAAGTGGATTGTGTGAAAATTTGTCAAGTTCAGTTGCTTATTTTACCCTGACCCCCTTAATGTTTCTTCCAGGAATAAGTACCGAATTGAAGTTAATATCTATTTAAATTCTTGCTCTGATATTCATTTCTCTTTTTTCTAAATCTCCTTGTGAGATTATCTAGTATTAATCACCCAATACCCTGCACTATATTGCCACAGTGCAAAAAGTGACTATTTACTTAAAATAGAAACTCAGGGCTCACAAGAGGAAAATTACAGTCACCAGCAGCAGCCCTCATGATAGTTGCCACCTGCTTGACCATCCCTTTCAGGGAGTGTCTTGTGAACTACTCTCCACTTAGAGCATACCTGCCATGGGCATAGTACACACTTAATAAATGTGAAGTTGAGTTGAATTTAGAGTAAAATAAACACCAAAAGAACAATATAATCAGTGGCTCTAATAATGTAAATGAGAAGCGTACAGAATGGAAGCTGAACACAGAGAAATGGAAAAATCAGTAGAAGTTCCAGAGAGCAAAGAGCAAACGTCTTTCTCCATCACAGGGAAGAGGAGAGGAGAGAGGGACTAGGAGGACAGAACATCGAACACGTTGTCATTTCCAATGACTGAAATGGACCTTTTTACTTAAATGTTTTTCTTTGCCATAAGGGAAAGTTTAATCTGGAAGAGATATTTTTTTCTTTCTTTTCTTCCTTCCTCCCTCCCTCTCTCCTCTCTCCCTCTCTGCCCCTCTCCTTCCCTCCCTTTGTTTCTTTCTTTCTTAAAAGGCATCAGTACATTTTAACAATAAATCGAATTATCCTGCCACCTTCAAAAAGTCCTTCAAAATACTGATCAACCCCCTTGTTGGAGCTGAGAGGAGACTGGGAAAGGAGTTTTTTTTTATGGATAGATTTATTGATATTTTGTGTTTATATTACAAACATTTGGACATTATCTTTAACTCTGTGAAGTCTCTTGTTATATAGTAAAAAAAAAAAATTAAGTAAACCTAATACTATCATGCTCCTATGTGAAAGTACTTACATTTCATATCTGTAGTGCCCCCTCACTGCTATTTTTTTTTAATATTGTGAAAATCTGTTTTCTTTCCCTCATGCCCTTCACATTATTGAAAAAAGGAAAAGGAAAACAAATTTCTTGTAATGAATATGCCTAGTCAAGCAAAACCTAGTTTTTAAAATGGCTGCATAAAAAAATACCTATGTCTCATGTTGCACCCTAGATCCATCACCGTTCTATCATGGATAGTATGTTTTATCATTGCTCCTCTGGAATCATGAAGGGTCATTGTACCGATCATCGTTTTCATCCCTTTCGAAGTATATTTTTATACTATTGTTTTATTATACAAATTGTTCTCCTGGTTCTGCTCCTTTCATTCTTCAGTTTATAGAAGTCTTCAAAATGATTTCTTTTTATAATATTGTTGTTATGTTTAATATTATTGTTATATTAAGCAATTACTATATAATTGTTCTTCTGGTTCTACTTACTTCACTTGGCAATAGTTCATATATCTCATCTTTTCAGAATAATCTTATTTCCTCTTTTTTTTTCATAGCACAATAGTATTCCGTCACCTTTATTTACCATAACATAGGCTCTCAAAAGGCATGAAGTATAGGGATGATGGTCTCTGTACTTCTGATGAAAGAAGCATGTGCCCCCTCCCCACCAGATGTCAGTTCCCTGGGAAAAGACCTGTTTGTTACACACTAGTTAAGACTTTTCATAGTAGGTGAATTGGGAAAGAATCTTGTCAGCAGACTGAGACTAAATTAGCCCTTTCCAGGTTGAATATTCAGAAGTGCAATGGGCTTGTTCTGCAAATCACAAGGGATTGCAAAAAGAGGGAAGTGTCTAGCTTAGTGTGGTGGAAATAGTTCCAGAGTCAAAGGACATGAATTCTAATCCTGTGGGAACTTGACCAAGTCAATTAACTTTTGGTTTTTACAAAGCCTCTAGGCTTTGGTTTCTTCATTTCTACAAAATGATTGTATCTGAGGGCCTGAGAGTTTCCTAAATATGGTCCTAGGCTTCTTGTTGTACTTTCTCTTAATGACTTTGATTTAGAAGTTCTTACTCTTTATTTTTGTCATTTACCCAATTCAACAACACCCCCCCAGCCTTCAAAACCCAGCCAGGTGTTCATTAAGTGCCTGCTTAATGAAGATTATTGGGTCTTTAGGCACTTGGAGAAGATTAAAAGTTTATGTATGATACAGTCCCTCCCTTCATGGAATTTAGAGTCTGGCAAACCAAGTTTTGTAAGTTTATGTGGTGATGATGATGATGATGACAACAGCTTACTTTTACAAGTACTTTATAAGGTATTTTGCATGTTACATAATTGTTTCATTTGAATCTCATAACAACCTTGTGAGTAATCAGGGCTAGTATTATTTTTCCCTTTTTATAACCAAGGAAACTTGGACTCTGTAAGGTCAGGTGACTCACCTTGGGTCACATAACTATTAAATTTTGGAACTGGGACTTAACCCAAGTTTCTAACTCTAAATCCAGTGAGTGTTCATTATCCTACCATAGTTATGGGTCCCCAAGCAAAATTTTACCAAGGATTATGTCTGCTGCCTTTGAAACCATCTTCGAAAAATTTTAGGGGGTGCAGGTCACCTTTATGGGATTGTCAAACCATGTAGGTATTGTTTGGATGGTAGTTTTATCTATCTATGATCCTGCCACAAGTCAGTATTGGGGTAGAGGAGAAGGTTCCTTTCATTCTTTTAATTATGCTGTTGTGGTCAACATTACTTTAAGTTATGCCTGAGTCTTTGTGACCCCATTTTGGGGTTTTCTTGGCAGAAATACTGGAATGGTTTGCCATTTCCTTCTCCAGCTGACACTGAGGCAAACAGGGTTAAATGACTTGCCCAGGGTCACACACTTAGTAAGTGTCTGAGACCAGATTTGAACTCATGAAGATGAATATTCCAGATTCCAAGCCCAGTGCTCTCTCTCTACTGTATCACCATTGTGATGATGCACTAGTTTTCTTAATTATTCTTATTTTCCTACCTCAGTTGCATTTTATAATACATCAGAGCCTGTGTTTGTTATGCTTTCAGTGCAATTGTACATTATAAGAGAAATTGTGTTTGTGCTTGTTTTTTAAAAAGGTGGTTTTATGAAGAAGGATCAGAATTTCCCAAGGCCTCCTGGCTCTGAGGTCCCCATTTCCTCTGAAGGTTAGTCATCCTCTTGAATGAGGAGTCATTCAGCTGAAACCATTTTGGAAGAAGTGAGAAGTCAGCGGTGACTTTTAGTCTTTCACTGAGACACTCATACATCCTTTTCACTGAATAGATGTTATTGTTATTGCTGTTACTGCAAACAGTATTGTCCATGTCTTCTTGTCAGTAGAGAATCTACAGTAGTTTTGAGATCAAAGTGAAAGTCACTAAAACTTTAATATCTATAGTCTCATCTGTTTTAGTGGTGTTTTAGATTTTGTCAAATGGTTTTAGATTTTAGATTTTTAGATTTAGATTTTTAGATTCTGTCAAATGGTAATATTTTAGTTTTCCAGAGAGTGGGACCCCTGTTAGACCTTTTTTGCCTGTCTCTTGAATATTGTCATCCTTGGACACTAGATTGTACTTCAGAGCTGGGCTCTATTTCTGGCCTCCCGGAACTAGAAGAAACTTGAGATTTTCTAGTCCAATACATATCTGAATACTAATACCATTGTAACATAACTAAGGTGATTATCCAGCCTTTATTTAAAGTTCTCCAGGCAAGGAGAACTCACCACCTCCGTAGGCATCACATTCTAACTGTAATTGTGAGATGTTTCCTAATATCAGCCATAAAATTACCCTCTGTAACTTTCTCCCATTCCTTCTAGCTCTGCCTTCTGGTGCCAAGTCTAATTTGGCTTCCATGTATGTGGTGGTCCCTTCAAAAATTTAAAAATATCTATCATTTTCACCCAATGCTTCTTTTTTCTTTTTGTTACTCTGCTTAGCAACCTTTATCTTTGTTAACCAACTGTTGGATTTACAGGAATCACTCTAATCACTACACTTGATGCCTCTATCTCTGCCAGGAACATTAAGACCTTTTTTACCTTCTGTGGCTTGAGAAGAAACAAGGGTGGGGAACTTTCAGCCTCAAGGCTACATGTGGCCTTCTAGGTCTTCTGGTATAGCCTTTTTAACCGAGTCCAAGTTTTACAGAACAAATCCTTTTATTAAAGGGATTTGTTCTGTGAAGTTTGGATTCAGTCAAAGGGCTGTACTTGAGGATCTAGAGGGTCACATGTGGACTCAAGGACACAGGTTTCCCACCTCTGCTAGCCCATAGTTAGTCCTCCCCCTAGTCTCGTCTATGGATGGACTGAGAGAACAATTACAAGATCATCTGATAGGTCTAAGTTGAGAGTCTGTTGCTAGTGGGTTAAATTTCTGAACATTGCTCAGATTGACTCACAAATGAAGGAACCTGGCTTGGAAGGGCTGGAGCTATTGGCCACCACATGCACTATCTTCTCATCTCTGTGCTATTTAGCAAAGTTGTTGTTCCTATGGCATTGACATTCTGGGAAGTTATAGATGTAGCAGTTGAGAGAACGCTACCTGAGACTCCTCCTCCTTCCATATGACATCTCTAGGCAGTTAGGCTCTGGTAACATTGCTACCCTTTTCTCATTCCTTATTTGTAAGCCCTGTCTAGAACAGAGGTAACAGAAGCTAGAGAATGAAGCCCTCATGATCTGCCTTCTAACCACAGAATCAACATTTTAGAATCATACATCTAGAGCTAGAAAACACCTCAGAAACCATCTAATCCAGCTCCATCATTTTACAGGTTAGGAAACTGACACTCTGAGAAGTCAAATGACTTGTCCAAGGTCACACAGATAGTGTGTGTAGAACGTGAATCTAATTCGTTTGATTCCACTAATGTCTTTATTAATGATGTTAGGATACATAACTAAAAGGAAAGGGGCCATCTAGTTCCTACCCTCTCCCCCTGCTTTTTTAAACAGATGAGACTATAGATGTTAAAGTTTTAGTGACTTTCACTTTGATCTCAAAACTACTGTAGATTCTCTACTGACAAGAAGACATGGACAATACTGTTTGCAGTAACAGCAATAACAATAACATCTATTCAGTGAAAAGGATATATGTGTGTCTCAGTGAAAGATAAATTTGGGAGATGTTGGGATGGAGTGAGGCATGGTCAGGACAGGAGGAATGATCTGGACTCAACAGACACAGGGAAGGCACCAAACGTTTCCAAGTAATTCCCACGTTTTCCAAAAGAGGAACAGCATCATTATGACAACTCACATTATTATACAATATTATACTTTGCCCAGTTCTTTCTGTACCACAACTTTGTGGAGTAAGAATTGCAGGTAAAACTATTTCCATTTAACAGAGGAGGGAGCCAAGACTCGGGGGTAAAAGCAGCATGGTGGAGTCAAGAAGGCTTCACTGGGAGTTACCAGACCTGGGTTCAAATTCAGACTTATTTGCTATCTGGGGGCAGAGGTGGCTTAGTGGATAGAGTGCTTGGCCTGGAATCAGGAAGACTATCTTCTTGAGATCAAATCTGGCCTCAGACACTTACTAGCTGTGTAATCCTGGGCAAGTCACTTAACCCTGTTTACCTCAGTTTCCTCATCTGTAAAATGAACTGGAAAAGGAAATGGAAAACCACTTCAGTATTTTTACCAAGAAAACCCAAAATGGGGTCAGGAAAAGTCACATACCATTGTACTACAACAACAACAACAACTCTTTTAGAAGGAAGAATATCGTTCTGTGTTTTTTCTGGTAGCCAAAACTAGAATGAAGGATTATCAGTGAGTTAGGGGTTGACTTCAGCATGAAATAAGGAGTAATTTTCTGTGACTTAAGAGGTGCAAGTATTGTTCTCTCTGTTTTAGAGATGAGATAACTGAAGTTCAGGAAAGTTATGATGCTAATTAAGTGCCAGCTACATTCAGTGGCTGATACATTATTAGTCCTCTTACAGTATACCTGAGGGACTTACAACGGATGGATTGAGAATGCTCTGTGGAGAGTTGCAGGCAGTTGTACTTAAGAGATTCCAAATGACTACAAGTTGAATTTGACTTCCAAATGATAGGACAATCCAGGGGAAAAGGAAAAAAATGAAATATTCTGTAATAGATGGTCCTCTTGTGTAATGGCCATGTTACAGTTCTCTTAAGGTCATTTAATTTCACACATCTTTGATTTTCTGTTGCCTTTTTCTAATGGGCAGAAATCCATCTCATTTAAGGACTTTTATCCTATAGGTCTTAGTGATCAATGACCTCATTTGATGAATGCAACCCAGGATATAGAAGGAAAGAAACCAACACAGAATCAAATAAGAAACTAATTAAACTGTAAATGTTGACCTGGATCTCATTTGACAGGCACCGTGGGATGATGGGCTCTAAGGATGCTAGACTCAGAATCAGCAGGTCTTAGTTGGAATCCTTCCTCAGCAAGTCACACAATCCTTGTCAGTCTCTGTTTCCACATCTGTAAAATGGGGATAATAATCAATGAGCAAATGCCTGCTATAAGATAGTCAACTATGTCAGGTGCTGGGGGAGGGGGAGGTTTTACAAATATCAAGAAGGAAACAAGAAGCTTACATTCTAATAGAAAAGACAACAGATATTTCTACTTTCTGGGACCAAGCAGAACAAGTATAACTTTCTTTGCATGTAATATCCATTTTGATGGTCAAAGACATTTTTTTAAAAGGGTGGCAGAATAGGGGAAAAAAAGCAATCAGTGAAAACATTGGAAATGTAATCATAGAGATAAAGAGATATTGTGCCATCCATTAGTGAGAGTTTCAAAAAGATTTTTCTAATATGGAGATGATGGACAAATCCAAGTAAAGATTTTGGATGGCATTCATTATATGAAAAAAATATAAAATTTCTAGCATTTTGAACATTGAAATGAAGAGTTCTGGTGTAGACTCCTTTATTGAGTCCAAGAATGCTTATGGAAGGAGCGGATGGGGAAAACCCTGCAGAAGAGTTGGTTATCTAGGCAGTACATGATCCAAAAGAATACCACAGACCATCATCCCAAATTGTGTATGAAGGTCAAGATGGATGAGAACACAATCAGTGACAGTGTATTTGAATACTGCAAAAAGAATAACAGCAGGTAGTACATGTATCTTAAGAGCAGTTTTATAATGATGCCAATTCTTGGCTATATGTTAAGACCAATATATATCTTTTTCATTTTAAGGAATTTAAATCATTTAGCAGATGTTTTCTCCTTAATTCTCTCATCATCCTACTGCGATTTTCTTTATTTTTTTTCCATATAAAAATCTCTCTAAAGTTGTGAGAGGCAGGTGGCTTCATCACTATTTTATCAGAGATGGGAAGTGGATGAGCTCTGTTGTTTTGAGAGTGGTTCATAGGCTCATTGAGCTAAATCTGATAGGGGCCTTAGAGACTATCTAGTCCAGTCTCCCTTATTTTATAGATGAGAACATTGAGGCTCAAAGAGCTTAGGTGATTTGCTTATGGTCATGGAGGTAAGTGAAAGACACAGGATTTGAACCTAAGTCTCTGACTCTAAATCCAGTTCTCTTTTTTTCTAACCATACCACACTGCAATTCCTGTCCTCATTTCAAATCATTCTTTTTTTTGTGTGTGTGAGGCAATAGGAGTTAAGTGACTTGCCCAGGGTCACACAGCTAGTAAGTATCAAGTGTGTGAGGTTGGGTTTGAACTCAGGTCTTCCTGATTCCAGGGCCTGTGCTGTATTCACTGTGCCACCTAGCTGCCTCATTTCAAATCATTCTTAACATTTCACCCGTGATAGAAATATGAAGTAAAATGATAATGGTTAGAGTGTGAAGGCATGTTTAATTCAGTCATTATTATTCATTGGTTTGTGGCAACATTCTTGATAATAACTTACATTTGTTTACTACTCTCAAGAGGTAGCATCTAATACTAGAAAGACTGTCAGATTTAAGTCTAGAGACTGGGATTTGAATCATGCCTCAGATGCTTTTGAGCCACATGACAATGATTTCAATAAAACTTTAACTAGGGTGGGTGCAATTAGGACTGTGATCCAGGGTGCAGAAATTTAGAGGGCAATGTGTTAGCACTGGAGTCCTTCACCAGCACATAAATAACTAGTTAGCAAGAATAATGACTTAAAGGGTGGCTAGGTGGCACAGTGACTAGAACACTGACCCTGGAGTCAGGAGGACTTCAGTTCAAATCCAGCCTCAGACAATTAACACTAGCTGTGTGACCTTGGGCAAGTCACTTAATCCCAACTACCCTGCCTCCCCACCCAAAAGCAAAAAAACAAAAACAAAAACAGTAATGACTTAAAATGGGGAAAAGCAGACACATCCCAGGTGAGCTCCTCTTTAGCTCACTAACTCCTTTCCTCAACTTTCCTAGATGCATCTTTGCTGCTTGTCCTGGGCACAAAAATTGCTAGTTATAATACTGCCTTTGGACGTTAACTTCCTCTTCTGCAAAATAGGGGTAATAATACTTCTGCTGCTTACTTTGTATGGTTGTTGTAAGGAAAGTGGTATATATACAAGTTGCCCGATCTTTCCGAGCCTCAATGTCCTTATCTATAAAAATGAGGGGTTGGACAATATGTACTCCAAGGTTCCTTCCAGCTTGAAGTCCAAGGTCTTATTACTGATCATGTAAAATCTTTAAATTTTTTTTAGTTTTTTTATTTATTTTTCATTTTGATTGTGTAAAATCTTAAGAGAAGCTTTGGATATTCCAGTTGGACTAATTTAAAAAAAAAATGGAAACCCTTCTTAAATGCTTAGTTTTTAATCTCTCAGAAAAAGGTCAGGAGGAAAAAAATCTCTTCAAAAAGATGCCTCTGACTCATGGAACAGATTAGTGTATTCCTCATAAATCAGTGAAAAATCCGAGACTACCCTCTACCAAATGAGATAACATATGTAAAGCACTTTGCAAATTTTAAGCTGCTCTGTAATAGAAGTAGTTATTACTACTACTACTACAGCTACCACACTGTTACTATTATCCTCTCCAGAAGCCTGACTGAGAAGCAAAGGCTATAACAGGTACCTGAGACATTACAGAAATAGGAAGAAATGAGAGAAAGACTCCTCATGTATTTTTCACTGCATTTAGTTTTTGCTGTTTGATCCTGCAGTGAAGTCCGCATCAATTTCTGACATCAGTCTGTTGCCATGGGAACAGTGATGGTGACGCATACCCAGCATTATGACTTCACTATAGTATTCGGTAGGAGCACAAGACATACTGTGAGAGAGAAAGAAAGCATAGTGTTTGAGAATAGAGCCAGAAATTGGCAAAAGTGGGAAAGCAAATTAGGAATTATCTGTGGTGAAAAGGGGGATTTTTGAAAGTCGGACATAATAAAAGTTTTATTTAGTGAAAACATCTTTCTAATTCTGCAGCACAATGTCTAGGAAGGGACTTCTTAATTCTTTAAAATACTTCCCTGTACAATATTTGATTTGGGATTGCTTCCCCCGTGAGAGATAAATGTAAAATTGTTGAAATATTCACCAAATTTACATGTTCTAAAGCTTGCTAATCTAACTCACCTGATAACTGTACATCGCCACCTCTGCCTCTTGTAATCTTCAGCATTTTCTTTAGATGAAGTCTTTCCTGACCCCCAGGGTTGTCAAAGTTCTATCTCTTGAAAATGCTTTGCATTATTTTGGATACACTTTTAATTTTACTTATCCATCTATATAGAGTTCCCTTAAAACTCTTTGAGGTCAGAAATTTTCTCCCCCTCCTACCCTGTTTTCTCAGAATTTAGCAGTTTTACATCCACATAGTAGATGCTGAATGTTCATTGAGTTGAATTGATCTGAATTTGTAAATTGATCTGTCAATTTACAACTAAAAAGTGAATAACTGAACAAACCTTCCCCCCCTCCTCCCCCACTAAAACAAAACCTCTCAAAATAGATAACCAAACAAAACTACATTCTGACCATAATGTCAGATTTGGCTTTCTCATCAAGGTCCCGTTTTGAGTGGGATAAATAATGTTAAAGGCCTCACTTTGAATAAGTTGAAATATATGATAATAAAGATTCATTCACATATTTAAAATCTTTTGATTTTTAAATATATTTTTGAAATCTTTAGACTTCAGTTTGATTTAAGATGAAAAGGCAAGTTGTGCTTTGCTATTTATTGAGTCTGGTATTGCATTTCATGATAATTTCCCAATCCTTGCTCCCTTCTCCTTAGGCTCAGGAGCATGTTAACCATGCCATCCCTGGAGTACAGAAGGGAAATGAACTGCCTTGCATGATTCCTCCCTCCAGTATCCCTGGGATTTCCCTTCTTTACTCTTGGAAAAAAATGTTCTACTGATGCTTTTTATTGGTACATCACTGTCAAGTTCTAACAAGTCCTCCTCCCATCATAGAACTTTTCCACTTAACAAAAACGTATAGTAAAGCAAAGCAAATAAACACACCGTTAATATCTGACTATATTTGACTCATTCCTCACCTCAAGGCTATCACCTCTCTTGCCAAGTTGTAGAAGACATACTGCACTGGGGAGTCCTGGGTCATTACTGCATTGATCAGAATTCTCAAGTCTCTCAGTATTGTTTTCCTTTGTATTTTTTATAGTCATTTTATACCTTCTTCATCCTTCAGTCTTTGTCTTATGGAAAGACAGTGCCCTGTCACTTCAGGTTCTTTATTCTCCTACTAGATTGTAAGCTCCTTAAGGGATGTTACTCACAACTGGGCTTCATCTTTCTCATTTGTGGGTTCCTTCTCTTTTTCTGAATCTTTACCCAGGTCATACCCATCAGTGGTAGTGATGGAATCCCCAATATTCTAACTTCCTTATCGGTCCCATTGAACAGCAGACTCACTGCCCCTACCTAGCCACTCATCTCTCTCCACCCCACTCAATGTCCTAACTTTTTCATATGTGCTTCACTGCTCACTAGAACAACAGGTGTGTCCATGAACTCCTATTTCTCACCGAATAGCAGGCTTGTCCATGTGATGGGATCTCAGCCACTTCCTCTACCAAGGTACTGCCCCCCAGACCCATTGCTCATATTTCCCACAGAAAAAGCAGGTGTGTCCATGCACTCAACCACAACTGCATCCATCTAGTCCCAGATAGGACCACAACACTCAGCCAATCAGAAAGCAGCACCACCAGGATGCTCAAGCAGGATGTGGACCCTACAATAGAAGGGACTTTCCCTAAGTAGGCACCTGTGCAGTAATAGTAAAGAACTGACCTAGAGTAAACTTGTGATGTAGAAAGGCTTATTATAATATCATTATCATACATACATACCACCACCCCCCTCCATGGGTTTTTCTGTATGCACTGTGGGTAATCACATACACGGTTCCATTGAGACTGCTTCTCTATTACCTAATCCCTTAACAAACTCGTCCTGCATTTTTATTATTCATAATTTCTGTGTTGTAACTGCAACTTTACCCTATAAAAATCCATCTTGCTTTCTCTGAAGTTGCTGATTCCTCTTGGAATTTAGTGGGCTTCATGAGAGGTGTCAGTCTCAATAAATGCCTATACTTGGATTAGAGGTGGTCTGACTCTGAATTCTTGGAAATGCTTACACCACAACACATCATGAAACCAAAGCTGTAGGAATGCTCCAGGACTTTGTCCTAGACCTTCTTTTGTTCTTATTCAATACTCTGTATCTATGCTTTTGATTCTCAGAGTTACTTATCCAGCCACAATCTTTCTCCTAAACTTTAGACTCACATCTCTGCCTGTTGAACATATTGAGTTGGATGTCCAGTAGACATTTTTTTTTTGGTCTTTTTGGAGGGGGGAAAGTAGGGCAGTTGGGGTTAAGTGACTTGCCCAAGGTCACACAGCTAGTAAGTGTTAAGTGTCTGAGGTCAGATTTGAACTCAGGTACTCCTGACTCCAGGGCTGGTGCTCTATTCACTGTGCCACCAAGCTGCCCCATCCAGTAGACATTTTAGACTCAAAATGCCCCAAACTGAACTTCTCATCTTTCCCTTCAAATCCTCCTTCGTTCTGAACTTCACCATTACCACTGAGAACACCATCTTCCTCTTAGAGCCATCCACACTTGTAACCTTGGTGCTGTTCTCCTTACTTTCTCTGAACACCTTTCATATCTAATCTGTTGCCAAGTCCTGTCAAATTCTACCTTCCTAACACGTCTCTTATACACCCCCTTTTCTCCTCTGACGCTGCCACCCCTTTGATGCAGGCCCTCATGCAAGGACTGTTGCAATATTCTTGGTTGGTTTGCCTACCTTAAGTCTCTCCCAACTCCAGTCCATCCACCACTCCACTATCTAAGTAAGCTTTCTAAAGCACAGGTCTGACTATGTCATTTCCTCCCCTCCATTCAATACCTTTCAATGCTTCCTGATCACCTCCCAGATCAAATATGAAATTCTCTGCTTGGCATCCAAAGCTCTTCATGACCTGGCCTCTCCTACTTTCTTTTCCTCTTACATTTTACTCATCCCTAAGTACTCTGGGATCCACTTACACTGTTCCCCTAGTTTATTACTCCAATAAGATATTCTATCCTCTGTCTCGATAGTTCTGCTGTTTTTTTCTAATTTATCTTGTATATATCTTATTTATATGTAATTGTTTTCATGATGTTTCCCCTGATTAGACTGTCAGATCCTTGAGAACAGGGCTATCTTTGACTTTTCTCTGTATCCCCAGTGCCTGGCTTATAGTAGGTACATAATAAATGCTTGTCGACAGACTAACCCATGAGACTTAGGGTGGTGCAGTGTCTAGAAGGCCACCTTTGAATTCAAGGACCCTGGGGATTTGAGTTTGCCTCCAAAATATATTAGCTTCTTAACCATCAGCAAGTTACTCAGACAGGAGACTGTCTAAAATTATAAACCACAGGTGAGCTGCCGATCTGCATTAGTGGAGCGAGCTTAAATTTCTAGAATTCCTCATTCCAATGAAATCAGAAGTCTGGACCAAAGGGAAAAATAAGCAAAAAATCACATAGAATGAAAAATCATGGATGGCATGCCCTGTGGAAAAAAGTATTCCCATCGATGAGATCATGGACACACTGAAGTAAGGAAGTAGATGAGTGTATTTGAGAATGTTTTCTATAGCACATTCCAATAATGGCTCTTCCAAGCCTTCTCTTCTCTCCTTAAGTCTACTATCCCTTCTCCCTCTTAGCAGAAGATGTGTTCTCCTACTTACTTGGAAGATCAATTAGTCAAAAAAAGTTTTTTTTTTTAAATAACTACCAGGTATTGGGGAGATGAAGACAAGAATTTAGTAGCATCTGCCCTTGAGGAACTTATGTTCTATGAAAGAAGCAATACATTCACATAAAGCAATCACAAAATGCATATAGAGAAAATAAAAGGGAATTTTAGCATGAGCTTGCTTTTCTTCCCTTAACTGTACCTCACAACTGCTTTATACTCTGCCCCATTCTTTCTTCTTTTGCAGTTTCTGATAGAGATGGCTTTCTCCTCATTAAGTCTAGTCCTTCTACTTCCACCCTTGATTCTATCCCTTATTGCCTCTTCTGGTATCTTGTTCTCCCCCCCCCCCCCCCCAAACATCTCCTTCTCTGCAATCTTCAGTCTCTCCCTATGTATTTATTGCTTTTCTGTTGTCTACAAATAGGTCCAGGTCTCCCCCATCCTCAACAATAACAACAATAACAAAACCTAACTCCTTTTCTTTATTCCACCCCCTAAAGCTATTGCTTAATAGCCACTTTCAGCTTTCCGGTCATGGAGGTTCACAGCCTCCAACAAGTCATCCTCAAACCCTTACTTCTCTCAATATTCAGTCCTAAATCTTATCACTTCTACCCCCTTCTCTTTACTCATATAACAGTCACTCTAGTTCAGGCCCTTTTCACCTCTTTTCTGCATTGAAAATATAGGAAATAACCTCATAATTGGTCTCCTTGCATTAATCAATGAAACAACAAGGATTTATTAAGTGTCTGCTATATGCCAAGGCATTATGCTAGGTCCTGGGGGTAGAAAGACAATGAAGAAAAATGATCCTTCCTTGTAAACAACTTATATTTTAGCGGGGAAGACAAGTATATCTTCATTTATATATAGGATAAATATTAAAAGAATACATACAAATAAATAGAAAATTGTTCAGGAGGATATACTCTAACATTTGGGGGAATCAGGAAAGGTATCATGTAAAAGGTAGTGCTTGATCTGTGTCTTGAAGGAAAAGAGGGATTCAATGAGGTAGAAGTGAAGAGGGAGTGCATTCCAGACATTGGAGATGGCTTGTGTAAAGTAAGGAGATAGGAGATGACAGATGGAAGGTCATGAGAGACAGAGAGGCCAGTTTGGCTGCATCATTGGGTTTGGGAGGTTGAGTAATATTCAATGAAGTTGAAAAAAATAGGTTGAGGTCAGACTGAGAAAGATGTTAAAAACTCAAAAAGAATAGTATAGATTTTATCCTACAGGAGCAGTTCTTAACCTTTTGGCAGTCTAGTGAATCCTTTGGACCCCTTCTCAGAATAATGATTGAGGATAAAATAAAACACAGAATTACAAAGGAAAGCAAAAGTTAATGAAAATGAAGATGGGCTCATGTACCCTGTAAAATCTATTCATGGACTTCTTGGGAATTAATGGACTCTAGATTAAGAGCCTTCATCCTAGAGACAAAAGAAAGCTATTGTTTGGTGAGAGAAGTCATATGATCAGATCCATGTTTTTCTTAACACTGTGTAGGATGGGCTGGAGTAGTGGGAGACTTGGGTCATAGTGATCAATCAGGGGGCAACTTCAATAATCTAGTTCGAGGTGATGAGAGCCTCAAGTAAAGTGGTAGCCACATGAGTAGAGAGAATTCTGGTGTTGAAAGGAAGAGACATTATGGAGGTAGATATAGAGAGATTTGACAAATGATTCAAAATGTGGGTAAGGAAGAGTGAGGAGCTGAGGATACTATAGTGGTTATAAATTTGGGATACTGGAAAAATGGTGGTTTCTTCAGGAGAAATAGTGAAGTTTGGAAGAGGGAAAGATAATGAATTGAGTTGTGGACATGTTGAGTCTGAAATGTCTCTGAAATTCTAGTTTGAAATGTTCAATGGCCAGTTGGAGATGTGAGACTGAATGACTTTGAGGGGAAAGACTGGGGCTAGATATATAGATCTGTGAGTCATCTGCATAGAGATGATAATTAAACCCATGTGAGCTAATGAAATTACCCAGAAATAAACTGGAGAGAGAGAACATAGGTCAGAACCTTGAGAACCCTCTCCAATCCATTCTCCACACAGCTCCCAGTTGTTAAACTGATCATACTAATGCATAGATTTGACCATATCATTTCCCCTTGTTCAAAAAGCCCTATCATGTCTAGGATAAATACTCTGTGTGGCATTTGAAGAACTTCATAATTGGAATCTGGTCAACTTGCCACGTTGATTAGATATTGCTCTCCTTTCCAGCCAAAGTGGCCTCCTTTGTTCCTGTGCCTCTTTCATTATCATACCATTTCACAAGGAAGGTGTCTCTTATTTCTGGACCATCCTTACCCATCACCTCCACTTACACGTCCCAGCTTCCTTCAGAGTTCACCTTAGGGGCCACCTCCTACAAGAGGTCTTTCCTGAGCCCTGTCTGCTCATTCCCCTTTGACAATTGATTCAAAATGTGGGTAAGGAAGAATGAGGAGCTGAGGATACTATAGTAGTTATAAATTTGGGCTACTGGAAAAATGGTGGTTTCTTGAAACGACTTTGTATTTATTGTGTTTTCACTTATCTGTGTGAATGCTGTTTCCTATCACATGGATCTGTTGTTATTGTTGGTTTTCTTGTCTTTGGATTCCCAACATCTTGCTGAGTAACTTGCATATAGTTAATGCTTGATGATTGACAGTGAAAGTAAGATGAGGCTGGAAGCAAAAACCTGTTACTAAATGGGGGAAACCACTACATATACATTATAGTGCCTGGCACACAGTCAGTACTTAATAAATGCTTGCTGATTGACTGCTTTTATATAATACAGGCATGGTTGGTACTGTGTCTTTTACCTACTCAAAATATTTCAAAACGGTAGCCTAGTGTCTCTCTATCTTGCCACTCCCCATCCCAATCTCTCCTCCATACTTGGTGGTAGTGGTGGTGGTTGCCAACAACTGACTGGTTGTATGTAAGAAATTGGGCTCATTATTTTAGGACTATATTTTATTTGGCACCAGAATTTCAAGTCAGAATATGTATAGTAGATATTGCTAGGAGATATGAAATGCAGGGCAATAAAAGAAATAAATGTGAAAAGCAAAGGTATTCTTCAGTTTCTTTATTGTTATTTGGTATTACAAGATGCCACCTCATTATAAATCATTGGTTTAGCATTCTTTTCTTTTTGTAGTTACCGTGATCTTTTAAAATGAAGCTTTTTACTGGCCTGGTTTTCATAATCTGTTGTCACTATGAAGCTCTGCCAACTTCTTTATTTGCTATCATTTGTCCCTTTATCTTTTTATTGCCAGGGACAAGGCATGGAATCAAGCTCAACTGGGCACCACTGAGCTCCATTCTATTGCTTACTAATCTATGGGCAAGCAATTGCCATAAATCAATTGACATTAGAGAAACTCCATGTTCCATTTGTTTACTGAATTAACGCAAGTCTGGGTCCCATAAGTCAGTTCCACAAGGCTCACCTAGAGGTTTAGAAATATTGTTTTCAGCTCCACTTTGTGACTTGTCCAGAGACATTTCCCCATATTCATCTACAAGTCTATCTTTGTTAATCCTTCAAATAGAAATTTCAGATGAATGATGAAGCATATATTTCCCCCCAATGTTTGGAGAGAACAGGCTCTTATAAGGATACCTAAAGTCATTTGCAGGTTGGAGATGGCAGGGAACTTATTTTCCCCCCTGTCCCTGCCCAGGAATACCCTAAAGGATTGACTAAAGGAGAAAACAGATCCCATAGACTGATAATTTTCAAATATAAGTTTAGCCATTTTTAGCACTTGGATCATTAAGTAAAAGTGGGAGAAGCCAAGGCATAGCATATGGTATCATATACCTGGATGTGCCTTATGTTAAGAGTGTAAATTTGATGCTAGTTATAGTGGAACAATTTTTTTTTGGCTACTAAAGGGACAGATGAAAATCTCCCATCTGTGCCAGTGAGATGTTCCAGTGGTGTTTGCTTTTAATTATGAAAGATTGTCATGCATTTACATAAATCACCTGTCAGATTCAGTTAGGTAAAGAAGGGTGAGTTATTCTATGGGTACTAAAGTCTTTTTATTCCTATAAGATATTTATCTACAAACAGGAGGTGTCCAAGTGTTGGTTTATCTTATTCAATTCTAAATAAAGAGCCAATCGTGAGATTTAATTGCCAATGGAAATTTTTTTTTCTTTTTTCTTCTAATAGTGTAGAACAGAGCCGCTTCCTGTTCTGAGTGAACAGTTGTGTTACTTTGTGTAAAAGGTCTGTGTGAAGTACCACCATGTCCTCCCAATGCTTTGGGCTCTGTAAGATTCATTCATTGAGAAGAAGATCCTGAACTGCCAGTGTTTGGGCTTTCATTATGGAGACATATCTGAGGCAAGAGGTTTTCAAACAGTGTTAGGAAGAAATAGTAAGGTATATAGAACAAAGTGAAGATGTAAACACTGCATCACAGAGATACCAGTGATTACTTTTGGATGGAGAGGAAAGGATTCAACAGAGATGTTTGCAGAGAGGAATCTAACTAACAGACCAACTTTTGGATGCTGATATGAAAATGTTTTTCAGTTCTTGACCCTTTCTTCTTCAGTGCTGAGAATGTAGTGAGCAAAAAGACAGTTCCTTCTTCTCAGCTTCTTGACTTCAGCATCTGTCCACTACACAAATCATTACACCCTTTCTGGTCCTTTGCTCTCAGTACTGTGCGGATGAGCCAGTGTGGGAACAAGGAACAGGCTTGCAAACCTTTTATCCCTGGAGGAAGGTGATAGCCTTGGGAAATAGATGATGGAGTACCTAATGCCTAATTAAATTCTGTGTAATTTACTTTGCATTTTGTGTTAAATAAATGTTCTTTTGCCTTTCTGGAATGTTGCTTGGTGAATACTGGCTAGTTGGTGGTTCATAGGATAACAGAGGCTTATGAACCAAGGTTTTGAATTGATGATGAACCCAAAGAGTCTCTAAGAGCTTTTATGCGGCTTGGGGTGCTGCACACACAAACAACCTACTGTTAGAAGAGGAGTGGAATAGATGTTGAACCTTAGTCTCTGGTGCAGGAGGCCACCACTAACTCCATCAGCATCCCTACCTTAAAAGTCTACTTCATTTCTATGCCATGCTGATTGGGAACCAACAGGTTGGTCCTTCCTTCCTTCCTTCCTTCCTTCCTTCCTTCCTTCCTTCCTTCCTTCCTTCCTTCCTTTATTCCTTCCTTCGTTCCTTCCTCCCTCCCTCCCTCCCTTCCTTCTTCTCTTCCTTCCTCTGCCTACAACTGCTTTCCCTACCATTCATGGGTTCCTAATCAAGACTACTTGGGAGAAAGAGGTCAGGGTATTTTTCTTAATTCCTTTCCCCCTTATGTTCCCTTCCTTTATTTTCTAATAAAACATGTGATATTTTATGTTTTAGAAGAGCCATTTACTGCATAACACTTCAAGTGAAACATTGTGGGCTGTGCATACATGTGTGTATACATGTGGGTTTTAATAGTAAAAGATGAAAATTATAAATAGTAATAAAAGATTTTACATGGAGCAAAAAGTTCTTGTAGTTCAATCCTTCTTCCAAACCCCAAAGACAGGAGCAGGCCTCCTCTTCTTAGAGCTTTATTTTCTTCCGCTTGATTTCTTCCTTGCCAGATTTTACCCTCCATCGGTTCTAATGCTTTTGCTTGGAATTTCTCTGGTGCAGCTCTGAATTTGTCTTCCTGAATCTGCTTCCCCCAACCATCTGTTATAGAAATAGGATATAAGGTAAGAACATCTCTCTCCTAGTCTCTCTTTTCTGGTCATTCACTCACAAAATACTTTCCCAAGCTCACTGGCAGATGACTTGGGGTGATGTCACTTTTATTCCTCCCATCCATATCCCTATGATAGAAGACAGACTTCTTCTCGACTAGGACCCAAAACCATCCCTGCCTTGGGTCCTAGGATCTGCTCAACCTCTTTTTATTTGGAGTTCTCTATATTTCCAACAACTGTAAGCATTCTCTTTCATTCCATAGCTTTTATTTTCATTGGGTTCCCCTGAAAAAGATCTATTTCACTTACTAGGTCAACATAGCTTGATGTCTGAAAAAACTCTTCCATCTTTACCTAGAAATACTATTACTGTCTGCCTTGATATCTATAAATCCAACCTTAGTCTTTTCCCTGAGCTTCAGTCATGCATTGCCTGTTGGACTTTCAAACAATATCCCAGAGACATCTTAAATTCCCAAACAACTCATTCCCTGCAAACCATCCTTTCTTCAGCATTTCCTTATTAACTCTTTGGTAATACCATTCTTCCAGTCATCTCGATTTATAACCTATGTGTTATCCTTGATTACTCACTCTCACCCCTCAGAGCCATTCATTTCTATCTCCATAATATCTCTTATATTATGTCCCTTTTGCTCCACTCACAGCCACCACCCCAGTTCAAGCTCTTATCACCTCATGGCCTAGAACAAATAGATTTCTAAAAAAATCTCCCTGTCTTAACCCTCTTCCTCCTCCCATATACCTTCTGCTCAGCTGCCAAAGTGATATTCCTAAAGCAGAGTGTGGCTGTGCCATCTTCCTACTTGGCAATCTCCAGAAGCTGCCTAGTCCCTCTAGGACAGCAGTTCTTAACCTGTGGGTTACAACCCCTTTGGGGGCTGAACAACCCTTTCACAGGGGTCGCTTAAGACCATTGGAAAACACATATTTCCGATGGTCTTAGGAACTGAGACACTGCTCCTCTATCCATCTCCAGGCAGGTCTGCCCACATGCAGATACTCCCACATACTAGTATTAAAGGGTCATAGGACTGGGAAGGTTGAGAACCACTGGTCTAGGACCATCTACAGACTCCTGGGTTTGGCATTTAAAGCTCCCTGCAACTTGATCCCCTTCATATCTCTCTAGTGTTCTCACATACTATTGCCCTCCAGGCATTCTAATGTACAGACATACTGGGGGTGTATGGGGTGTTTAGGGGGGACTAGAACCTCTGGTGTGAGAGTTTGCTGACACCTTATTCAGGGCTTTTCATCCATCTTTGGTATGTTTACCTGGTACCCGACTCTCACCTGTGGCTCCAAGAAGCTGTAGCATATGCAGTGGCCACACCCCAGTGAGCTGCCTATGTAGACAGGGTAAACCAGCTTGAGGGTAACTGAAAGGCCTCAAATGTATTGGTGAGTTGGGTGGGTGGGGGCTATATATCTGTGAAGACTTCTCTGGTCAGAATGGGCAGAAACCTTAATAGGTACCAAATTTTAAAAATAGGTACCCAATTAAAAGAAGTTTTTTTTCTTGATCTCTGGAGCAAGAGTGTGAGGTATAGAATGGGCAGATAAGAAGAAGAGTTTCTTCCATTAGCCATGAAGGCAGCTGAAGCAGGGCCTGTGGAGCACTTAGAGCTTGGTCAGACATCAAAAATGCCAAGGTCATTCACTGCATCCCAGGCAATCAGCGGTCGTCTTGGCATTTGCCTAGCCAATAGACTTCAATGACTCAGGAAGGGAAAGTGAGGCTGATGACTTCGTGCAACTCTGCCTCACTTAAATCCAACTCACCCATGAGTCAAGACATCACTTGTGATGTCAGTAGACTGACTTAACTTGCTTAAGTCACACATGACACTCCATCTCCTGGTCTCTGATATGTAATATATATA
>CM053592.1:72458880-72484677 GCA_028646515.1 Pseudochirops corinnae | reverse complement strand
GCATTCTTCATGTTTATTGGAGGCCTCTGGTGGGGGCACTCTGGCTGCGCTCTCCTCCTCCCTCTCTCTCCCATGATCTTTCTTTTCCCCAAAGAAGGAGTCTAGGGTTTGGGAGCTGTTCTTACTTAGCTTCTTATGCTTATTCTTACTCATGGTTCTTCAGACCGTGAATTTTTTTTTTTAAATCTCTGTGGGGCTCTGCTTCCAGAAGGGAAAGCTCTGTCCCAAATCACTGGGGTCCTCCCGGCTGCCGTAGACTTCCGGCTGACTGGATAATGAAGACTCCAAGACCGAGGCCCAAGACGACGATCCAGATCCAGGCCGCTCAACGCGAGAGCACTGGTCTGAAAACAATTGCTGAGTCCCCCTGCTTTTTGCAGGCCGAGGGCGGGAAGCTACAACGCTGAGGCGGGTGCAAAACCTCCAAAATCTCCGCCTTTCGCTTTTCTGCTCTGGAGACCTTTCGCCAGATGCTTATCTCCGTCTTTCACAATCCCCACTCGGGCAGCTGGTGCTAATCACCCCTCCTTGCAGCTGGTGCTAATCCGCTCACCTGAGAGCTTTTGAGAGCTTTCTCTGCACCTCCCACCCGGCCGCCCCCGGGGCACAGCAGTGGCTTCAGGCCAGGCTGGTTTCAGTTCGCAGTGCTGATATGGTTCCTTGTAGCCAGCTGACTTTAGTGGGAAGTATCTTTGTGTGCGTTTTGAAGTTCTAGGTTGGTCCAGAGTCCTATTCCATGGGTATTTTGGGGTGGCTATGTGAGAGCTGCGATATATTGCTGCTGCTACGCCGCCATCTTGGCTCCGCCCCCTCTCATATGCTTATTGTGTGTGCTAAAGGTGCTATCTGTGGGTTTGATCCACAACATTACTTGTTGAATTAATTAAAATTATCTAATTAATTTTAAATTTACTCAATCTACTTGAATAATTAAATAATTATTAATTAAATGATTATTTAATGAATTTAAATAATTTTGAGAAATTTTCTTTTTTCACAGGAAGTGATTCTGTCTTTTATTTACACTAAAAGCACCTGGTATCTGAAAGAATTATGTGGAAAAAATTGTAGGTTTTACACAAGCCCATTGTGCAGAGCTTCTCAAACCTGAAATGTACAGTAAAGTTTTATAACCACAAAGGAAAAGAATTGGAAGGCTTGTAGATATGATCAGACTTTTACCCCCATCTATAACCCCTTCTAAACACTTAAATCTCCCTAGAAGCAAGGTGATATGAAAGAGGCTTCGACTGGGTTCACATTCTGGCTTTGTCACCTATGCGACACTGGGTCAATCATTTAATCTCTCTGGGCTTCAAATTCCTCTTCTGAGAAATGAGAGGATTGTGGGTTTCTGCCCCATATGGGGTCTTAAGAAGTACTAAAGGGGTCTCAAGTGGAAAAAATTTCAGAAACCCTATACTAAAAGACCTGTGAAGTCTATAAACTAGACCTGTTATCCTATGCTCTTCTCAGGCTACCTACATGACAGAGCATTGGCTTTCCTGGGCCATTTCCTTAAGTGAGTGACATTTCTTAGTATGGACTATTTCAGGAAAAATTCATGACAAAACTTGGGACTGTGCTTAAAAATTAAGGACATCTGATAACTTGTTTTTGGGAGAGAGAGATTGTCACCAACCTTTTTTATGTCCCCTTTAATTTTTTGATCTTTGCAACAAAAATAAACGCATCTAGAAGGTCATTGTCCAATGGACGAGTGAGTAACAGAGGAGAGGAAGATCAGGAAGTTATATCCTAGAGGGTGGAAAGTATAATTTTAATTGGTTAGAAGATAAATATCCTGACCAATTGGGATGTGTAGAAATGATATGTGAATCACACCGAAGTGTATTCCAGTCAACAAATATTTACTGTAAACCTACAGAATATAGGACACTAAGCTGGAAAATGAGAAAGATAGAGAAAATTACAAAGCATTAATAATCTTTGTCCTCGAGGATCTTACGATTTTACTTCTGACACCACGATTTGACTCTTGGGAGGATTCTAATAGAGACTTCTAGATCAGACATGGAGAAAATAGCATCCACATAAGGGAAAGTACCCAAAGGGCACACATGTGTGGCTCCCCAGTAGATCTGGGCCTTTATGAATGTGGGTCCTTCCTCTACCAGCACAACTCATCTGTGCCTTCCCACCTTGTGTGATTCTTACCCATTTTCCAAGGTGAAGCAGGACTTATCCTTAATGAAAGGATGAAAGTTCCAAGACTTAAAGAACTACCCAGTAGAGCTTTTTCTTGATGTGCTCTTAAAAAAAGAAAAAAAATCTTTGGGGCAGTTAGGTGGTACAGTGAATAGAGCACTGACCCTGGAGTCAGGAGGATCTGAGTTCAGATCCGACCTCAGATACTTAACACTTACTAGCCCTGTGACCTTGGGCAAGTCACTTAATACCAATTTCCCTGCCTTCCCCCCTCCAAAAAAAAAAAAAAAATCTCAGTTTGAATGAGATAACTCCTGAATGTTCTGGATTTTGAGTTTCTATTTTAAAGTCCTCCATCCAGGAGCCCTGGGGAGCTCTACCTGTTGTGAAATTTAAATGACTGTGGGGTCCTTCATTTCAATGCTTGTTATTTTGAGAAATAAAGCAAAAGAAAGAAAATGACTCCCCTGAAGGGAAGGAAGAAATCTCATTGGTGGGAGGATGCCTTGTTTCCCATCTATGTGGCTGAACAACAGGATCCCATTATCTGTGTAGCTACAAAGCTCTTAGCAAAGTTTTGGGCTTTTTTTTTTTAGATGTTAGCGGGAAACCAAAGAACTCAGCAACTTGAGGATTTATAACGAGGCTGAAAAAACAAACTACTGCTACCTCTAATAATGACAATAGTCAGATGATTAAATAACATTGACAACATATATGAAACATTTTGGTTTTCTCTAAGGAATGCTCATTATTTTGGCCAGAGAAGGCCACAGCAAATTTTCTTCTACCCTATCTTCGGAGGTTGTTCACCTTCATTCTTGAAGAGGATCAATGACATCACATTGGTGATGTCTTGACTGGAGCATGGATTGGATTTAAGTGAGGCAGGGCTGCATGAAGTCATCAACATCACTTTCTCCTCACAGTCATTGAAGTACAGGGGCAAGACAACTGAGGATGCCCCTAAGGATGCAGTGGGAGACTTCAGCCTTTCTAAATTAAGGTCTTTCCCAGGTCTCAGTTTGAATGAGGCCCTGCTCATTCAGTGACTAAGGGCTAGGTAAAGATTGAGACAAAAGATGGTTCAATTTACTATCACAAAGATATCCGTCAGGGAGAGGAAGACCTTCAGAGTTTCTGACCAGAATAGAAGACAATTGCTATTTATACTTTTTCTAAGCCATCAAAACTCCTAGACAATGTGCCCAGAGGATTGGGTTGGGGCTATTATTCAGTGAAAGCCAGAATAACTTGGGTTTAAAGGCATAGTCAAGTAGCCCCATTAAAAATACAATGGGCTCTTTTAAAGCCTGTTTTTTTTTTTTTTTTTTCAGAGCTGTGTTAGAAGAAATGAAAGTGAAGTGAAAACTTTCAGCTAAGGTTTGGTCAGAGGAAAGAGTAATGAGATTAGCCAATCAACCAGTACTTGTTGAAGTCTTCCTTGTGGCAGGTGCTGTGGTCAATCCAATGATTATAACAACCCACACATATGTAGTGTTGTATAGTTTGCAAAGAACTTGATACATGTCATCTCATTTGAACTTTAAAACAATGGTGTAAAGTAGCTATTACAAGTTATTTCTCCCATTTTGCAGATAAGGAAATCAAGGCCCAGACAGGCTGCACGGTTTGTAATTATTAGAGGTGGGATTTGAACCTTTGAACTTTTTCTACTCAGAAAACCAGGGGACCTTTTAAATGACGCCTCCCTGCCTCTTTCAAACTAGATGAACTTAGAAGATATGGTGACGTCCTGGGAGGAGCTTATGTTCTAGAAAGGTAAATGAGAAACTCATATAGCCCAAATTCAATAACTCTTCTGAAATCCTAAAATAGATCTGTTTGGATGTTCTCTTCAATGATGCAGATTGCAACCTTTCCATACCTGCTCAGCCTATGTGACTCTTGTCCAAATCCTCCCATATCTACTACCAGGTGGGCGTGGAAGGCTCTCCTAAGAATCCTGTAGACTTTCTTTAATTTCCATTGACATCTGAGGAAGATTCCAGTGGAATATACTTGGGCAGTCCGCCTGGCATCCCTCACCCTTGCCACGTGACCAGCCTGTCTTGTTCTATCATATTTTTCTGATGACATATTTTGCTTTGAAGTTCCTTGTTGTAGCTAGCAACACTGAACTTCTTGCTGTCTCTTACACGTGGCACTCCATCTCTTAACTCTGACCATCTTCACTGGCTGTCCTCCATGCCTGGAATTCTCTCCTTCCTCATCTCTGCCTCCCAGCTTCCCTGGCTTTCTATACGTCTTAGTTAAATTCTCCTTTTCTATGAGAAATCTTTCCCCATAATCATTACTGACTTCTCTCTGAGATTATCTCCAATTAACCCTGTAGATATTCTGGATGTACATGGTTGTTTGCATACTGTCTTTCCCCTGAGATTGTGGACTCTTTCAAGTCAGAGACTGTTTTTGCTTTTCTTTGTATCCCAAGGGCTTAGCACAGTGCCTGGCACATTAATAAATGCTGTTTTGATGGACTGACTGTTGTCATCTCTCCATTGTCCCCTGCGTGATGACGATTTTTAAGGTTTTTTTTTTTTCATTCTTCCCTTTTCTTTTTAGCAGTGATTGTGTTTGGTCTCTCAGAGCCATGCAGTGAACCACACTGGGGGGATACTGGCATTAAAAAGCTAGATTTTTGTTTATTAAAGAAATTTGAGGTCATTAAAGGAGCTTTGCCATTTCCTGAAGCTAATTCAGCTGAGTCTCTTCCTCTGATTAAGACATAAGTATAAAAAATAAATAGCAGTTTAACACATTACAAAAAAAGTCGTAAGGCATCAGGTGAAGGTAGTTAAGAGGAGGCTAGATTTCCGTGAACTGGTCTGGTCTTAGGAAGGCTGAAAGGTTATCTTTGAGCTTTTTGGTATTGTTGTTAGTAACTTCTCACTTGTATCCAATTCTTTGTGACCCCATTTGAAGTTTTCTTGGCTATTTACTTCTCCTGCTCATTTTACAGATGAGGCAAACAGGATGAAGTGACTTGCCCAGGCTTACATAGCTAGTGTTTGAAGCCAGATTTGAAGTCAGGAAGATGAGTCTTCTTGATTTCAGGTGGTCACTCTATCCACTGCGCCACCTAGCTGCCCCTGTCTTAAGTATCTCCATGAGGGTGTGACCACCATTTCTGTTTTAGAGATAGCTGGCATGGAATCTATATAGTATAGCAGAATGAATGCTGGGTTTGGAGTTGTAATCCTGACTCCATATCTTACTACATGTGTGACTGTGAACAAATCATTTAAACTATCTGTGCTGAAAGCTGAAAGGGATTTTACAGATCATTTAGTGAAACCCACTCATTTCACATTATCTTAATTGAGCCTTATAATATTGTGGGTTTTTTGTTTGTTTTGGTTTTGGTCTATATATTTTGGCCCATATGCACATGTGTATACACACACACAAACACACTCATGCATGGACGCATATAACTTAATTGATGTAGGAAACTTCATGATGAGGAAGCTCTCTCTTTCTATGCAGATCAGCAACTGTATTGTAGCTGGGTTGTTTAGAGTACAGAGAGGTTGTGTCTTGCCCAGCACCATACAGCTAGTCTTCCTGACTTTGAGGCCAGTTATCTTATACTATGCTGCCAAACTAGGGACTTGCCCTAGGTTACATAGCTCCTTAGAGTTCATAGGGTAGTTAGTTAGCTAGTGTGAGATAGTGGTTAGAGGACTGGACTCAGAGCCAGGCAGACACATGCTGATTGTGTGCAGTGCTGGGCAATCTCTCAGCCTCTCAGAGCTCTGGGCAACTTTCTAAGACTGAGTTATAGGCTGGATGTCAACCTGTATTGGCAGGGAGAGTTTGCTATTTCAAGAGTTCCTTATACTTGTGAAATCATGAGTCCAGTCCCAGTTCTAATGATGAGAAAATAAATCTTATTATGTGAACCTAGGTCTTCCTGACTCTAATAACAGACTTCTATATAATGTTATATTGTTTTCTGATTGGTAAGGGACCAACATGGGGGGAAGGGATTGATCCTGCTGATGTATTCACACAGAGCTGTGACTCCAGTCTCTCTTCCATCTTTTGCCAGGTATACAATACCTTAAAGAAAAAAAAACCCAATAACTTCTCCAGCAGAGACTAGGCTTTAAAAAAAAAAGTCATGTTTTTATGTAGAACAATTGCATGCAGATGCAGATAATTAATCAATGAGTACCTAGTCTCTGAATGCTCCATGGAAGGGTCAGAACCCTTTCTTTTAAGAGGAAAAGAAATGAAAGTGGAGTAAATCTTCGATTCCTATTTCTCCTTGTCTCTCCACTCCTATCTCCCCATAACCAAATGCCTCCTCCCCACCTCTCCTTCCCCATAGTAATTCATCCTTTTCACAGAAACCAGCTTCATCTTCTTAAAACAGCATTTTAGCCAACCTACTCTCATCCTTGGAAAACTTCAGTGACTACTGAAGCCACCCATTATCTAACAGGATAAATTTCAAACATTTTAACCTGGCATTTAAGGCCATCCTTAAACTGACCTCAAGCTAATTTTCCATCCTTATCTCTCCCACTATTCCCTTACAGAAACTCTCTACTACAGGCAAGTAAATTTGTTCACTCTTCCCTTAATGTACTTTGTGGTTTGTGCTCCCTCCATTCTCCCTACCTGCAGTGTCTTTCATTTTTTTTCTCCACTTATCCAACTGAGAAATATATTTTTCAAAGCCCAATTTAAATTCCTCTTTTCCCAACCCATAGTCATTTCAACCTTCTCTGAACTCCTAGCAATACTTATTGCTAACATGATGTAGTAGAAAGAGTACTTCACTAATAGGAAAACAAATTGAATCTCAGCTCCCCTCCTTATAGGCTATATGACCTTGAGCAAGGGTCATACTGTGGGAAGAGAATGGGATTTGAAGTCAGAGGACCTTAGCGTGAATCCTAGCTGTCAGTCATTGCCTATGTGATATAGGGAAATCTCTTCTGCATCTCTATCAGTTAGTGGTCTCAGCTGCAAAATGATGAGGTTGGGCTGGGTCACTCCCTATGAAGTCATTCATTCCTTGAGGTATGTCTATAAAGTGGAGCCTGCCTCTACCCTGCTGATCTCACAAGACTGTGGAAATTAAGGTTGGTGAAAGTTTGAAAAGTCTAAAACTCCATAAACACAAATGTAAGATTTATTTTTCAGACTTCTAATAACATACTCCCATATGTTTGTTATGTTATAATATTTATCCTCTTTAATTACATGTATTTATGTCTTGTTTCTTCAACCAGATTACAAATTCTTTGTATTTCACAGTGTTTCTGTATCTGTATCTCACAATGTCCAACCCAGTGGTTTGTGTAGCTCTGAGTAAACAGTTTTAATGGTTGATTATTCATATTGGAAAGGGACTGTTCATGGGGAAGAGAGAAGAGGGAAGAATTCATGGAGCTGATGGACACTCACAGTGAACCACCACCATCTTCCTTGTGGTTTTTGAAAAGTTTGTGAATTAGAAATCTCATTTATTCTTTGCTCTAAGAAATAGAATTGTCAAGTTACACAGCAAACAGGTAGAGCAGTAATTAGATAAGTTGGAAAGACTGTGGCCTCAAGATCCCCCTCTCCCTCATATCTCTCTGTGTCTCTGTCTCCCCTCCTTCTCTCACAGACCCCTCCCTCCAATGTAAGAAAGGATGCACAAGTTTTCAGTTAGTGAATTACTCCAATAAGCGAAGAAAATCTAGGGGCAATTGTATTCAAGCTCTGATAAGAGTTCTGAGATGGATTCTGCAAGTAAGACAGCTTAAGCTGGCTTGTAGCATGTGTGAAGGAGAGTAAAGTATAAGAAAACTGGAAAGGTAGAAAGGGGTCAGTTTATGAAGAACCTTAAATGTCAGATGATGGGGTTTTTTTGTGTGTGGTTGTTTAGTCACATCTGACTCTTTGTGACCCTGTTTTGGGTTTTCTTGGCTGGAGTGGTTTGTCATTTCCTTTTCCAGTTCATTTTGCAAATGAGACAACTGAAGCAAACAGAGTTAAATGACTTGCCCAGGCACACACAACTAATAAGTGTCTGGGGACAGATCTGAATTCAGGAAGAGGCACTGACTGCAGGTCTGACACTCTATTCATTGTGCCATCTAGCTGCCCATTAAATGTCAGAGGACTGTATATTTGATCCTGGTGGTAATAGTGGAACTCATTGAGCACACAGATGGTGTGATTAGACCTATGCTTTAGAAAAATCACTTTTGCATTTGCATGGAAGAGGAATTGGAGAGAGAAGTTTGGGGTAGGGAGATCAGTTGGAAAAAATGTAGTAGTGGAAATGAGAAGCAATGAAGACCCGCACTGGAAAGTTGGCTGTTGGAGTAGATGGCAAGAGATAAGGTGGAGTTAGAAATGGTAAGATTTGGCAATGGTTTTGGTTTGAGGAGAGAGAATGAAGTGTTGAGGATAACATTGGGGTTATGAGCCTCTGTGACTGGTAGGATAGTGGTGCTTCTGACAGTAACAGGGACCTTTGGAAGGAGGGAGCCTTGGGGATAAAGAGAATGAGTTTTGTTTTGGGCATACCAAGTTTCAGATGCCTTTGGGAAATCTAGTTCAAGATGTCTAAGACAGTTGGAGATGTGTGACTAGCTCAGCAGAAAGACTCAGATTGGAAATATATATCTGCAAATGGTTTGCATTGAAAAGATAAGTGAACCCTAGGACAGAGAAGGGGAACCTGCAGCCTTGAGGCCACATGGGGCCCTCACTTGAGGACCTAGAGTCCACATGTGACCTCCAAGCTGCAGGTTCCCCACCCCTGCCCTAGGAACTCATCAGATCATGAAGTAAATGGAATAGAGTGAAAAAAGAAGCAGGCCCAGGACAGAGCAATAGGGGACAACATCCATTGCTGGTGGACATGCTATGGATGAAGATTTAGCCATCTTTAGGATCTTATGGAGAAAATAATCAAAAGACCTTCTCCTAATGAGTGGACTTTCCTTCAGTCCCATTGTGGGAACATAAAAACACTATAGAAAAATCTTACATATGCTAGGATTGTTATCTAAAGTTCAGAAAGATCATCATTTATTTGATTTTGTAAAAAGATATGAATAGATGATTTGTTAATGTTGGAGGTAGTATAAACCAATATATTCACTTGGTGCTACGTGTAGTCATTAGAACTGGAAAGAAAACAAGTTGTTACTTGAGACCCTTTGTAACAAACACATAAATAAGCCCAGAAATATCCACTGAGACAACATTATAAACATTTTCTGCTTCTCTCATAGAAATATATTGGTAATAAAATGAACAAAACCAGCAGTGTTTTCTTCTTGCCTGGCATAAACTGCAACTTCCTTTTGGGAACAGGGAGATAGTTGTTGTGTGTTCATGGGACCTAAAAGAGTGTCTCATTTTAAGTGATTTTCAAAGTGTTCTCACATATCTTGTTCCTTTAACATTTGGTGCAATAAAATGAAAGCAGTAACAGAACATTAAGGTATTGCTTTTCCTAACCCCCACTCTCACATACATGTAATGCTTTTGAGACCAGTCTAGCACTTATTTTCCCCCCTCCGGTTCAAATAGATTGCAATCAGAGCAGCTTTAGAAAATAAGGTAAAAGGAGTCTAGAAAAGGGTGTGGAGGAGAGGCCAGGAGGATTTTGTAGCAACCTTTTTTTTTTTCTCCCAATAGTCTTTAATTTGAAAACCTATTAATATTTTGCACTGATATTTTGATTGAATGTTGAATCAACAAATATTTATTAAGAGTCTTTGGTGAGAGGTTGGGGGAGGTAGCGTTTTAGAGTAGATGTGTTCCCTGTCTTCATGGAGCTAACAATCCAGTTGGAGGATGACCACATGTTATATAGTATAGGATAAATGCATGAGAGGAGTAAAATCTGCGCTATGTGGAATCCAAGAAGGAAAATTGTAACAAACAGCAGAAGGAGAATTAGAATGAATTTTCATGGGAGGGAGGGTTGTCATTTGAACAGTGCTTTAAAAAATGGGTAGGATTTGAATAGGCAGATCCAAGGGAACATTGGAGGCCCAGAAAGTAACATGAACAAAGGAAGGGGAGCGGCAAAGCTCAGGATATGCATGAGGATCAATGGAGTCTAGTTTGGTTGGAACATAGGCTATGGAGAGAGGAGTATTATGAGACAAGGCTTCAAAGGTGGCATAACACCAGACTGCAGAGAACCTCAGAAACTGGTGAGTCTTTCAAATTGACTCAGTGGGTTATAAGGAACCACTAACATTTTTTCTCCCTAGAGGAATGATAAGACTAGATCTCTGTGCAAAAAAGATTGGTGTGGTTGTATTATGAAAGATGTTTTGGGTAGATTTCAGACAACAGACAGAGAGATCTGTTAGGAGCTTATCACAATAGTTCAGGCAAGATGTTAATGAGTGCCAGCACTAGTGATACTAGTGAGAATAGAAGAGAGAGGACAAATGAATAAGATGTGCCTATCAATTTCAACCTCCTATAGATCTAAAGAAAATAGATCTTGGATCCATGAAGATTCAGATTCATTCAGTTTTCATTTTTTTTCCTTCATTTTTTTCCCCTTAATAGTTTTCATGTTTCTCTGCAACAGCTTGCAAGATAAACCCTTTCTCAAAGAGGTCACTTTCTAAGACATATCCTTACAGTGTTTACACCCAATTTGAAAACATTTACTTTAAGGAAAAGAATATAGGCAATCTTGGCAAAGGGAATAACTGAGAGGGATTATGGGGCCCAGAGATTTATATCCTAGATTCTCTGTATCAATCTGCATATTCAATTATTAATTGCTGAGAAGAAGAAAAAGGGAAAGAGAGAGGTTATGGCCTAAGTCAAAAGTTGAAAAAGTAACTCTTGTGGTTAAAAATAGGAAAAGAAGATCTCAGTGTGGAAGCTGAAGGAGTGATGAGAGTTCTTTAGAAAGAGGAATTACATATGAATGAACAATGAGCTCAAAAGAGCAGAGTTCTGATCTATTGATGGGAGAGAATAACCACAGACCATCAATTTATCGTCACCAATATGGATTACTCTAAAGGCTTTTGGATATCGACATCCCATGGCCTTTATAAAGGGGCATGAGATCAATGTGTTGTTTTTGACTCAACTCCTCCCTCTGATTTATTACTCCAATAGCAATTCTAGTCTTCATGACACAATTTAACACTTAATTATATTGTGAGGATCTTAGGCTTGGGAACTATATAGATCCTTAGGTATTCTCTAGCCTAATGCTTTCATTTTACAGATGAGGAAATTAGGACCACAAGAAGGAAGGTGACTTATCTAAGATCATACAGGGTATGGAACAGAGCCAGAATTCAAATCTAGGTCACAGATTCAATTAGAACCAAATAATGTATAGTTGGAAGGGACCTCAGAGTTCATCTAGTCCAACTGAGACCCAGAGAAACAAAGGAATTTGTCTAAGGTCATACAGGTAGCAAGTGGTGGGGAGGGAATTTGAACCCAGATCCTCTGACACCAAATTCAAAGTTCTTTCTGTGACTTTCTTTATTCTGCCCTTCTTCACTTCCTCCTCCCATCCCCCTTCTGCTTTTGTCTCAGCTCCCCAACTAGACTAGAAGCTACTTAAGAGACAAGCCTATATCTATATCACCTGTTGACAGATTAATATTTCAAAAGGAGGTGATGAAGGTTTTATAATTGGACCAATTGATAGAGTGAATTGTTTGGAGATATTAAACGGCTAGTGGTGTGAGTAACTTTTTTCAACCTCAGGTTGCCTTTCTTGTTCGGTTCTTCATAAATTGCCAGGCAATGGATTCTATCTGATCCAATCCTTAATAAATTTAAAGCAAATAGCAGTAAGGTCAGGTGCTCTCAGTACTCATGGCTCCTGTTTTTTAATAAAGCCCTGACTTGATATATGGTAGAAATTATAGGAAATGTTTAGGCTGAACTGAGGAAATGATCATAGGAGTAAGTGGTTTTCTATATTCAAAGTACTGTGACAGAGAAAGAATGAGATTAAAGAATGTGATATACTGTGGTCATGGACATAGTCTGGTATAGCTGTGTGAACAGGAAGATGGGCTATCATCCTGGGGAGTGCATCAGCCTCTCTCCCGTTCCAAAACTGTCTGTAGGCAGCAAATAAAAAGAAAAGAAGGTGTGTTGGTGGAGCATTAGGCTGATTTATTCCACGGTGCAGATACAGCTTGATCTTTGCAAGGAAGGAGCATAAGAGTTTCAGTGTGACCCAACAAGGCAGTTCTGGGGAGTTTGGTTCCCTGGGTAGCTTACCATGTGTCTCAGGACTTCTTTATTTATGTAAAGCCTTATTTTTTGAGCTGTACTGTCTATACGTATTAGGAAACCTCAGGCAGAGGATATACTTAAGGCTACCTGTCAACTGTAGGCCTGTGTTAGGAGGCCAGCAAGAATAGTGTCTTAACCAATAGCTAATCTCCTGGGTATGCCTGTATCAGAGGGAGGAGACCTTGTAGGAAATTAGTAGTCTTGAGATTCCAATGCCTGCTTTGTAGCTATATTTATAGTCAACAGAGCATCTATACCTGGAAAAGTCAACTTACTACAACTCATTCAGTTTATAGTAAAGAAACTGTGACTCTGAGGAGACTAGTCATTTGTCCACAGTGATATGTATATTGAGTCCATTTTTTATTTTTTCTGTTTAGATTTTGCTAAAGAAAACACATGTCACATTGGTTAGGCCATTTGGTTGTGGTGCCGTATAGCAATAGATACCATGTTAGTGACTTTCTGCTTTGTTTTGAGGAGACACTGTAGGGGACACATTTATCTCTTCTACGTCACAACTTTCCCCATCATAGTTTTGAAATATTGTGGGTTGGCATAAGAAATTCAATGGGAACTTTTGGTGAGTTTTATGGAAGCCACAGATGACACAGAAAGGTCAACAGATAACAGCCTATGACCAAATACTTAGCCCAGGTTTTAGAATAAGGTACTGTAAATATCCCATAAAAGAAAAAGAAAAAATTCAGACTTTCTTTGGTATGAAGGGAGGGCCAAAAAATTTCATGTGGTTTTCCAGATCATGGTGGGGTGCTACGCTCCTAACCCCCACAATGTGGAAAGGTTAACTGTATAAGGCACATGGACTGCAGAGGACACACATTTCTGACCTCCCATTGGCCTGATCTGTTTATTTCCCTCAGTTGGTGGAGGTTGCATTATCAGTGGACATTGTGATGGTGCTTTTGTTTTATGAAGCAATGGTGATTTCCTTCCCTGCCTTTGGTTTATGCTGCTACTAGGGAGAAATACAGTAAAAGAGATAAATAACTCATCACCTTCCCGTCAAGTATGTGCTCTCTGTCAGGTGTAAAATCTCTTGACTTAGAGACATAAATAGGAGCAGGGAGAAATTGGAAAACACACTTCAGAGTAGTCTGTTGCTTCTTTTAACGCCTACTCCCATTGATTATTCTCTCATGAACTTTGCCTTGTGAGACTATGAACATTTATGGAAAGCACATGCCTCTCTCTTTTCCAAATGTATTAGGATATAGCAGGCAATTTTTCAAAGATTAGAATTTTTTAATTGTTGGTGATTTGTTAGTTATGACAATACCACTTGGTTATTTGCATGGTAAATATTAATGGAGTAGGGTTTTTGGTAGAAAATTTTTACTTATGATTACCTCTGGATGAGGTTTCTTGGCCCATGGTCCTCAGGGATGACTTGAGACTATCGTATTCACTAGCCAAAGGACAGGAAATAGGAAAGGATCACTTAATATGTAACTAATAGTTTTGGTCATTTGTTTTGACCTATCATGCATCTCTCCTCTGCCTCTTGAGTGACCCACAGTTTGATTCTTTGGACTCGTGGTATTCAATGATTTGTAGTCGGAGAGTATCACTTGGAAAACATTGATGCTTTAAAAAAAATAGGCCTTTATTTCAGGGTGAAGTGGGGGTTATTGAAAATGCTATGCAATTTCCAAAAAGTAATTTATCCTGCTAAATTCTCTTTTTTGGTTGCTTTTTTTTTCTTTTTGGAGCAGGGAAGGCAGGGAAGTTGGGCTTAAGTGACTTGCCCAAGGTCACATGGCTAGTAAGTGTTAAGTGTCTGAGGCCAGATTTGAACTCAGGTTCTCCTCACTCCAGGGCTGGTGCTCTATTCACTGAGCCACCTAGCTGCCCCACATCCTGCTAAATTCTTGCTATTGCATTCTGGGCCTAGTTCATAGTCATTTGCATTGTCTTCCCAAGTTATAAGTATTGATGGATCAGGTCAACCCAACTCTATGTCAGAGACTGGACAAGAGGCATCCTGATTTCCCTTGGTTGATTGGTTTGTTTTTCTCTATGTGGATTATTAGGCTGAGCATGCTGTAGCAGGTATTCTCATCTGGGAAGAGAAAGGAACAATCATTTTTTATGTGTTTCTCATAAACCAGGCACTGTGCAAAGCTCCTTATAGATAATACCTCAGTTGATGCCCACACCCACCCTGTGAGGCAGGTGCTATTAAGATGCAAAGTGAGGTAGACAGAGGTTAAGTGACTTGTCCAGGGTCACACAGCTAATAAGTGTTTGAGGCCAGAGGATCTACAATGTCCAGTGACTTGCTAAGTCTGTACCATGTCATATGCTAAGGAGAGCAGTTAAAGATCTCACTGTTTAAAAGTAATCTGACCTCCATTTGTACCCATTTGTATCCAATTTGCATTGGATATGTCAAAGACTAATGACTTTGTCAAGCACAACTCCCTGTAGCTGTCAGAGGGGTTGTCAAATGAGTTAACTCTTGATTCTTTCAAGAAAACATGTACTATTGTCACATATGTATGGTATGTTGGAGGAGAGCCTTTAAAGGTGATGAATTGTTTGTGAAGGTTATCATCCAAGTGATAGGTATGACTGGAAAAGGAAATGGGGTAATGATGAAAGATAACAAAATTGTTCATGGATTGATAATGCTAAAAGACTCAGAGGAATCTGGCCCCCAACAGGTAGGGTGGACTCTGTTGTTGAGCATTTACAGGTTGATACGCAGAAGAGTCACACAGGATAAGGGGGGAATGGGTTGTGACATGCATTGTTGCCAAGTATGCCAAACATCCACCCTGGTAAAGTCATGGATTCACTTAAACATTAAGGTAATCCCAGATATCTGCCCAACCAGTCTGTTGCTAGACCCCAGGCAATTATTCTGGGCCTCCTTCAATGTAGTATGCTCTTGATAAAACCATTTTTTTTTAAAACAACATCTGAAGAATTCTAACTCTAGATTTCTCAGAAGCTTGGCACAGGCTCATTGTGTCTAAAAAGATTCCTCAGACCTTTCTGGTGGACCTTCTCTGTTTGGGATATAATCAGAAATATAATGCCCAACCAAGAAAATGGTTTTTACCTTTCACTTTCTTGAAAGTCAATGATCTTGATCAAAGTTTTCTATCTTATGAATTTGGGTATAAACATTTGGGAGGAGGGGATTGTTGTTGTTGTTGTTGTTGTTGTTGTGTGTGTGTGTGTGTGTGTGTGTGTGAGTGTGCAAAGCCTTTCTATTCCAAATTGTATTCACGAAGAGGAACTTAAATTAGACGTTTAGACTTTCATGACTGGAAGGTATCTTGGAAATCATCTAATCTAATAGCTTTCTCTTAGATAAGAGGAAACGGAGGCTAATAAAACAGATCAGTAGGACTGGCCCACAATTATATGACCAGGAAATGACAGAGTTGAGCCTGGAACCTAGACCTCCTTCCCACTACTCCACACTGCCTACCCTACACTTATGTTTATACTGGGTAATTTGTAGTCTTCGGCTGTACCTATAAATTACCTGTCTCAGCTGTTTCATTTCCTGGCTTGAGAGGCAGAGAAATTTTCAAGTTAATACTTTTGCCTATGTTTTTCAGTTTGACATTTTACTTATATACAATGTAGGAAACATGCATTTCCCCCTCCCCCTCATCTATTTGTCTCAAAGGGCTCCTATGCTATGTTTCAAATAATACTCACTTGGGATGCTTCTTACTGCTACTTCCAGTAGGATACAATGGGAACATTGCCAAAGAAGCTCTCTCCCTTTTTAATGTTCATAAAGATGCACATTATATTATGTAGACCATGGAATTACATGCCATCTCTTCAAGCTGTGTCCCTGTTTGGCCTTCATTTATAATTGGTTCCATGTGCTAAATGGAAAAGATGCTAACACCTCTCATGGGATCACTAAATTAACCTTAACGAGGTGAATACAGAGCATGGAGAGACACTTATTTTAGAGCTATGGGAATTTGGAGTCATTCATCAGTAAGAACATTCCTCCTTGGTCGAAACTTTTTCCTTCTATGTGGGCTTCTTTCAAACTTCTCTGTTATGCAAAAGACAAAATTTGCTCATTATGAATACCACCCTAAATGTCTCTATATGATGAGGTCTATGAACCATGGCAAAAGTTTTTCATCTTTAATACATCATGGACCCTTATAACAATCTTTTGAAGCCTATGAACCCTTTTCCAGAATAATGTTTGTTGTTTCAATTTATGATAAAAGGAAATGATGAATTTCAGTTAGATGTTAGTAAAAATTATGATGTATTTTCATTCTCTTTCAAGTTCATTGACCCCTTGATATTGACTACTTGGGGGTCCATGAACCCCAGGTTAAGAACTCCTGTCCTACAGTCACACTACTTTCATTGCCTGGCAACAACAAAGTCAATTCAGTTTGAGAAACATTTATTATATACTACTATATATAAAGGAAGCTAGTGGTGCAATTGATTGAGTGCTGGGGCTGGAGTCAGGAAGACCTGAGTTCAAATCTGGCCTCAGACACTATGTGACTGTTCTTGCCTCAGTTTCCTCATCTGTAAAATGAGCTGAAAGGCAAACCAAAGAGTCTGTAATCACTACACAACAAAATTATTTGTAAAGCATTGATCTCCAAAGATAAAATCACATAGAATAAAGATCTCAAATCTATATGAATATCAGTTGACTTCTTCATTCAAACAAGTATTTATTGATCCTCAGCTTCTACAAGGCATGATACTAATTAGCACATGGATAGGACAGTCCCTTCATGTGAGGATCTGAGTATCTAATAGCAGGATCAGACAAGTAAGTGTATATATCAAATGTGGCCTTCTATCAGTACTATACATAGAATAAGTAACATCCCAAAAAAGTGTTGGATGGGTCAAAAGATTCAAGTTCTGCAGTGAAAAATGTGGTTTGCATACTTGTGATTTGTGGTGTGACCTTATTTAAAGGCAACATTTTTAGCATTTGACTATATCAGCTAAAGATTGTGTTGGTTTCTTGGGGTTTGTGAGTGAGAGCTGGGCTGGGAGGACTTCCCTTGGCATGGAGAGAGACTGGTTCCACCTTTAGGCCTGGCAGGACAGGGAGAAACAGGGGAGGCTGTGGCTGGGGGCTTTAGCAAGAAGAGAAAATTTTCCAGTATGTAGACATTTTGCTGCTCCATGTACTGTAGAGAGAGGCATCTATCTCCATCAAAATGACTAGAGTGAAGCAGCTTTGATAGCCCATTAATTTAACTAAAAATAATATTACAGCTATGTTAGTTTGTCATTTTTTTTTTGCATCTGTCTTGATTGATTTGTCCACATTTTAAAAATAGGAGCTGACTTGCTCCCAGAAGATGTGTGGAAAAGTAAAAAAAATGAGAATCCTTTAAGGGTCCAAGGACCGCGGATATGGAACTGGATAGAATGTTATCTTCCTTATCTGTGAAAGGAGGATGGATAAGACCTTGTTCGAGATTCTTAATATCCTGGAGCGATTCATCTAACCCTATCCACACCCAGAATATCACAGAGAAGGGACCACATCATTTCTGGTGGGGAAGGTCTCTGCTACCACTCACCTCCGCAGTCAGCTAACTCCACTAATGTGAGAGGGAAGCCAGCCTACCTAAAGCCACAAGGCACCCTGAGTGAAAGATGGGAGGTTGCTATGTCAGGCAGATCAAGTTATATTGACCATCACCTTTTCTCAGACTGATAGAGATAATACAGGACACTAAGCCCTTCCCCTGTCTGCAGCCCTTCCCTCTGCAGCAGCTACAGATATGGCAAACTCAGAAAACAAAACAAAACAAAAAATTAATACCAAAATTTTTGGCACTGCCAAATGGTTTCGCATCTGAAACCACTGGGATCTTAATGGCAAAGATGGTAAAGAATGTGCATCACCATCTGCCTTGCTATTATACCGTAAGGACCACAAGGCCTTTCCATCTGACTTGCAGCTAAAATTTCCTCATTGTGTTGTCTCCCATATTAGAGTATGAACTCATTAAGAACAGCAACTGCCTTACTTTTCTGTTTGAAACATTATGCAGTGCTTTGGCACGTAGTGAGAGTTTAATGATGTGTTTTCATTAGTTTGCTCATTTTCTGGTGACCTTCCATGATAGGGAAGCCACCACTTACGGGGCAACCTGTTCTGAGGGAAGAGATGCAGATTGTGCCAACAGAACAAAGATGACGATGGACTGATATCTGGGCTGAGATGAATTATGATGGGGAGGCAAAGGCAGGTTATCAGGTCAGTAATATCTTGATCATCTCCACATTGAACTGCCCTTTGCTAGCAACTCTAAGTCCCTTAGAAGAGAAGAAATAAACTGGAGAATGACTCTCTATTCACCTTTATTGTACAGTCCTCCTAAGATTTCCTTCAACTTATTTTCCTCTCTATATTTAAGACTCAGTTCTGCTTTCAGAAGTGAAGGGTCCTATAAAGATCCTCCAGCTAGGTGGTGCAGTGGATACAGTGCCAGACCTGGAGTCAGGAAGACCTGAGTTCAAATCCAGCCTCAGACACATACTAGCTGTGTGACCTTGGGCAAATCACTTAATGGTGTATGCCTCAGTTTCCTCTTCTGGAAAATGATCTGGAAAAGGAAATGGCAAACTACTCCAGTATCTTGACCATGAAAATCCCAAATGGGGTCATGAAGAGTGGTATGTGACTAAAACGGCTGAACAACACAGGGTCCTCCTAGCACACGTCACTACTTTGTGGGGATCTTTTAGGCACCAGAAAGGATTCTTTCTCCCAGTTTGGTCCCTGAGCATTTGTTGAGATTGGTGCCCCACCCCAATTTTGACCTAATTTCTTTATCTTTCAGTGGTCAGCACAAATCTTCCCTTGTGTACCCATTCTCCCTATAGTTAGTCAGTCAACCAGCTAGCAAGCATTTGTTTAAAAAAGTGTTTACTATGAGCCAGGCCCTGTTGAGGACTGGGGTTACAATGAAAGGCAGAAACATGAGCCCTGATTTCAAGGTCACATTTGAATGGAGAAGACAACATGTAAAAAAGCCATCCATACAAGAGATACACAATGCGTATGATCAAAGAGAAGGCAGGAGCATGAGGTGGAGAAGGGAGACCAGACAGCATCTGCTACAGAAAGTGGGATTTGAATGACGTCTCGAGGAACTCCAAGAAAGTGCAGAGGAGGAAATGAATAGGGAGGACATTCCAAGCATGGGGACAGTTGGTGAAAAGGTACTGGGTGGGATATAGAATATATATGTATGTGTGTGTGTGTGTGTGTGTGTGTGTGTGTGTGATATATATATATATATATATATATATATATATATATATATATATATATATATATATATATATATATATATATATATATATATATATATATAAATAATAGCAAGACTGAAAGTATGCAGAGGGGAACAAAATGGAAGAAGACTGGAAAGGTAAGAAGGGGCCAAGTTGTGAGAGGCCAGAAGAGTCAAATAGAGGATTATTTTCCTCCTCATAAACCAGATTCTCCTTTGTAGACCTTTATGTATTGCATATTCTCCAACTTGTAACTCAGAGAAAGAGAGAGAATGTGTGTGTGTGTGTGTGTGTGTGTGTGTGTGTGTGTGCAGGCATGTATGCATGCATATAAATATGTGGACTGACCAGCCATGTGCATGTGTGTTAGCAGGGATAGGAAAAGTTAAGGGCTGCTAAGCTCTTCCTCTTTCTACCGACTGGTCCTGTTTCTTCCCTCTGCAGCAAAACAAACCTCCTCTCTCTCCTGCATGATTTTGTTGTTCAGTCCTGTCTGACCCTTCACGACCCCTTGTGTGGTTTCTTCGGCAAAGATACTAGAATGGTTTGCTATTTCCTTCTCCAGTTTATTTTACAGATGTGGAAACTGAGGCAAACACAGTTAAGTGACTTCCTGTGGGTCACACAGTTACTCAATGTCTGAAACTGGATTTGAACTCAGATCTCCTTGACTCCCACCTCACTGCCACCAATTTGTAGCTCCACCAACAGGCATTACTGCCCTGGTTTTTCCTCAGATCTTTCAACACGTCATTTTCCTTTTTCGCCAACTTCAGTGTAATGGGTATGAGGTAGAGTCTCAGAGTTGCTTTAATTTTCATTTCTCTAGTTATTACTGATTTGGATCAAGTTTTATATAATCATCAATAGCTTGGATTTTCTTCTTTAAAAGCTACTCTTTTATACTTTGACCATTTATCAATTGAGGCACGCCTTATCATTGCTTTTAATTTCAGTCTGTTTCTTATGTATCTTGGAAACGAAACCCTTATCAGAGAAACTTAAAAACAAAGATTTTATCCCGTTATCTATTTTTACCTATTTTGTTTGTTATTTTAGCTGCTTTGTGCAAAAAAATTCTAAAGTTTGTGTAATTAAAATGGTGCATTTTATATTATGTGATCTTTTCTATCCTCTGTTTGTTCATGAATAGTTCTTCTATCCTTAAATCTGAAAGTCAAAGTCTTCCTTGTTTCTCTTATTTGTTTTTCTTTATTTTGGTGACTAGGTTTCCCTATGTCCCTCCCAGGGGCTGGAAGTGCAGTGGTCACTTCTACTACCACTAATTGACATGAGAGCTTTGATCGGCCTCTCTCTGACCTGAGTCAGTTTGCCACTTCTTAGGCAGCCTGGTAGTCTCCTACTTATGAGGGTTTAACCATATTACTGCTGGAATGAGTGTGATTGGTTATGGGCCTGACATACTTCAAAAGTCCCAAACTCAAGGGACCCACTAGCCTCAGCCTTCCCAGTACAGGGATTCCAGACAGGCTCTACCACACCCAGCACTTCTGATTTCTTTCTGGTATCACCCTTTAGGTCTGAATGATTTCTTTATTTGGAGCTTATTTTGGTATGAGGTGTGAGATTCTGGACTACATCTATTTTCTGTCAGACTGCTTTCCAATGTTTGCAGTAGGTTTTGCCGAATTGAGTTTTTATCCCCCAGTTGGTATTTTGGGATATGACAAATGCTAACCTACCTTATTCACTTATTTCTGTGGGTGGTAAGCCCCTCTATCCCACTGATTAGTCTCTCTGTTTCCTAATCAGTACCAAAATTGTGTGGATTTATAGTTTAGTTTGAGATCTGATACTTCTCCTTCTGACTTTTTTTTCATTATTTCCCTTGAGATTCCGGATCTTTTATTCCTTCAGATAAATTTCATTATTATTTTTTTCTATCTCTATAAAATAATATTTTGGGAGTTTGCTATAGTACTGAATAAGCAAATTAATTTTGGTAAAATTTTCAGTTAAAATAGTATTGGCTTGAGCTACCCATGAGTAATTAATATTTCTCTGGTTATTTAGGTCTGTCTGTCTGTCTCTCTCTCTCTCTCTCTTTGGCAAAGATTGTTTGGTAGTTGTATTCATATAGTCCCTACATGTATTACAGTAGAGAGTTCCCAAGTATTATGTAAATCTGTAGTTATTTTAAGTAAAATTTCACTTTTTAAAACAAGCATTTTAAAATACCTGTTGTATGCTAGGTGCTATGATTTTAAAGACAAAAATGGGTCTCTCTGCAAGGAATTTAGGGGAGAATATGTGTATACAGATAAATACTACATGTATATGTGTGTATATGTATATGTGTGTATGTAAATGCACCTCTCTCTTTCTCTCTTTGTCTCTCTGCAAGTATATATGTATATACATGTAACCCATGATCCAGCACTTCAAGGTCCTTGGCAAAGATGGGGTTCAGTCTTGGGTCCTGGTCCAAGAATAGCCCTCTTTGACTTTTTACTGTGTCAACTTCTGTTTATTTTGGAAAACCTGAGAATGTGATTGTGTCTGAATATCTGCAGATACAAATTAAAAGGATCCCCAGATATCATATAACCATTAAAAGTAATAAATGCAGTTATCAGGTACAGGAGAGCCTTTATTTTCACAAAGAATGAATAAAATGTAAAGGACTCACAGGAGCCCATAAATGCAGAAAATACATAAAAGACTTAAAATAACCCACACAAAATCAATATAGCTCTTCTCCATTTCCATTTTTTTTTGTTGTTCAGTTGTTGTTAGTGGGGTCTGATTCTTCATGGCCCCATTTGGGGTTTTCTTCACAAAGATACTGGAGCATTTTGTCATTTCCTTCTCCAGTTCATTTTACTAATGAGGAAATTGAAGAAAACAGGATTAAGTGACTTGTCCAGGGTCACATAGCTAGTAAGTGTCTAAGGCCAGATTTAACACCAGGCCTGGCACTCTACCTATTGTACTACCTAGCTGCCCTCCACACCTTTTCTAAAAGTTCCTATGCAGTATCCTTAAGATTCATGTTCATGTCCTAGGGTTTGGACTTTCTTGAAAGAGAAACATGCCTTGGAGATTTAAGTCAGGCAACACATTTTCCATAGGATATTCACTGTCTGAATATGTTACGACAATAGCATAGAGAAATATTGAGATCTTTTTTCCCCTCTAATGTAGTGGAAATGATGAGGTATGGGACCTGGACCCCCCAAAATGCAAGACATCTCCTGGACTTTCCCATACATTCCCACCTAGATACTCAAGGATCTTTTCAACTGCCCTTTCATTGAGACCCCCACCCAGTCCAACCTTCAGTTCTTGGTTACCTCTGACCCAGCCCAGCCCTTCAGTGGCTATTACCTCTAGATCACCCCAGCCTACTTCCTAGCTACACTATTTCTCTGTTACCTCTAGATCATCCCTGGCTATTTGCCATTCCTTGATCCACGTATTCCCACAATCTTTTTCCCTATTAAAAAAGTCAGTCTTGTCCCTACAAAATGTGTAGACTTCCTAGGAATCTCACCTAACCTAACCAGTGTTTTAATAAATTACTTGGCCTGAAAGAAGGCTTGAGTGTTAGAATTCTTTCAAGATAGACCTACACCCTTTGCCCTTTCATTTTGGAATTCCCAAGATCCCCAGACCACAACAGCTTTAGTCCTTCAGGAGGGCAATCATCTTTTCTCAGTAAGAGGGATACTGTTCTTTTAGGTAAAAGGCTAAATGGTAACCTTCATAGATTCAGAAAAGTTGCATTTCAGAATTGGAATTCTGATCTAGGTCTTGATGACTCTGAATTCCAGGCTCTTTCCATCATACCACATTGCTTTTGAACATGATTTATTGTCCAAGTGCTACTTAAAATTTTCCATTTCTTCCCCAATAGTTAATATAGTACCTTAAATGTACCTTATTCACAGTAGGTGCCAAAGTAGATAGTTGTTGACTGATTAATCATTGAATTTCCATTCTACAGTTTATCCATATCTATAAGTGCTGCCTCATTAATCTTTGGCATAGATGAAAATTGAACCCAGAAATTGTGAATTTGTTTTCTAGGCTAACTTCAACGACAACAATCACAGCAACAATAAACAGCAATATCTCCTTGAAGTGTGTCCAACAAGACAAGAATATTACATGTCTTTCTCTTCTTTGTAAACCTCCACCAATAAATACTGAGTCCCTAAATTTGGGTAAATTGTCTTTCTTGATTAATTTCATGTTATGAATATCTGTGACTTAAATACAATAGATTCCCTGAAAGGTTATGGAACATGTTTCTTTCTTGTTTCTAACGCTTTTTGCCTTCAGAGTTATCCTGTAATAATTGTGCATCTATATTCTTGTTGCATCTTTCCCATTTAGAATACAAGCCTCAGGGGTTCCTTTTTGCTTTTGTATCCCTATTACCTAAAGGAAATTTTGGTTCCTGAAACCTTGCATGATATCTTGTATTTATAGGCTAGATTTCTTTCTTAAGGGACCACACCTTAAACTCCAATAGCACTGACTCTCACTGATTGGCTAACAATTAGTCCCCAAGGAAGCCTCTCTTGGTCATTATTTGGGCCCTAATTGTGTCACAATGAGTATAAATAGCAATTGTTTCTATTTTGACCAGAAACCCAAGGGTCTTCCCCTCTTGCATTGATTTTTTTTTTTTTTGTCCAGGAAAAAGAGATTTTTTTTTCTGCCTCATTTCTTCCTAGCCTTAATTATTGAATGGTTGTTGCCTCAGTCAAACTGAAACCTGGAAAAGACCTTAGCTTAAAAAGGTCAAGGTCTCCCATTGTATACAGTCAACTCCAGCTATCCTGATCTATGTCTTGCCACTGGATCCACATGGCTCCAGAGGAGATAGTGAGGCTGACGACTTTGCACAGCTCTGCTTCACTTAAATCCAATTCGCTTGCTAGCCATAACATATCTTTCCTGCTGTCATGGGCCTCTTCAAGAAGGGAGAACAAACAACAACCCTAGAGGAGAGATTTGCACAAAGTGGATCCTTAATAAATGCTTAATGGATTGGATTAGTTTCAAAGCAAGGCATTTTTGTTAATCTTATAATAGCTCATATTATACACTGCCTTAAGGTTTTACAAAGTTCTTTTCTCACAAAAACCAAATATTAAAAAGAAATCATTAAATACTAATTAAAATTCCAAGCAGTGCAAAATATTGTAATAATTCATAATCTGATGCCTTGTTATGGATGTAGTACAAGTATTGTTACACTCATTTTACAGCTGAAGAAACTTAGGTTATGTGACTTGCCTGTGGTCAAGGCAAGCTTGCTGTACATGGCTAGGTGTCACAGTGGGTAGAGTTAGGAAGATAAGTTCAGATATGTCTTCAGACACTCACGAGCTGTGTGACCCTGAATAAGCTCCATAACTTGTCTGCCTCGGTTTTATCATCTGTGAAATGGGAAGAATAATAGCATAATAAATAATAAATGCTAACTCTTGAAGGTTGTTGTGAGAATCAAATGAGATATGATATTTCTAAGATGGTATTTCACTTAGCGTGGCCCCTGGAGCATAGTAGGAGATTAATGCTTATTCCTTCCATGATCACCTACTTATTAAATGTCAGTCTCTTTTTGAAGCCAACTCTTGCACACATTCCAAATATGCCACACTGATAGACTTCTAGCACCTGCAATTTCTTCTTGCTATGAAGCGGTTTGCTCTCCTCTTCCTTATATACAATATTCTCCTTCTGTACTTCTTTGCCATTCTTCTCAGGCTAGCTCTGCTACTGACTTGCTCCCGCTGAGGACAGAGTGCTTCAAGTGCTGTACTCCAAAGACTTTAATGGAGGCCTGGAGAAGATAAGAAGAAGTGGTTGGCTCACTGAATTTGGAACACTACCACATTCCTTTGTTTTTTTTCCCCTCCTTCTTAATGCCTCTTCTCTGCCATATTAATATTTTGTTAAGTAAACAGAGACTACCAAAATTTCATTTCTCATAATCTTGATGTATCAAAATATAGTGCTTATGAGGCAGCTAGGTGGCTCAGTGGATACAGCACTAGCCCTGGAGTCAGA
>CM053592.1:72419967-72458380 GCA_028646515.1 Pseudochirops corinnae | reverse complement strand
TCCTTCCAGTGGGGCTGGGAGGTGAGGGAGGAGGAGAAAGAATCTGGAATCTGGAGTTCCATAATCAAATGTTATGAATGTGTATCTATCTATCTATCCATCTATCTATATATATATATGCAATTATTATTATTATTATTGACTACATCCAATTGGAACTGGAGATACACAGGCACTGTGGTTGGGAGATCCATCCTGCCCTACCGAGAAGTGACATAGGAGAGAATAGACTGGGGGAGGGGGGACACACTGGGATGGCTGTTTTGGGGTGGTGGGTGGGGGAAAGAGGGGGAGAAAATATGTAACTCAAAATCTTTTGGTAATGAATGATGTAAACTATAATAAAATTAAAAAAAAATAAACCTGAATATGTCTTAGTGGTTAAGTTCTAGGAAGGTACTTGAGCCACCCAGAAATTAAGTGACTTCCCTAGGTTTAGATAGCTATTGTCAGAGGCGGAATTTGGATTTAGGTCTTCCTGAGTCTAAGCCCAGAATGCTGGACTGCTTTTATCATCCATTAATGATAGGGAATGAAACCTGTTGCTTTCTGAATGGGGAGCAAAGAGTATTTACTGTCCTTGGGGCTGGGCTGGGGAAAGGCAAGGATGGTGTCTCAGTAGAAAACCTCCTTGCTGTTCATTTGTATGGACAAGTGATTTATAAATAGGGAACTGAACTTCCTGTGTAAGAAAAATGTGCTTGATAGCTCAGAAGAGTACAGTCTTTAAATTCCCTGAATGCGAAAAAATCCAAGCAGTGGATTCCAATATCTCCAAAATCCTTGAAGAGATAAATAATTTATCTAATTACGGGAGAGGCCAGGTTAATGAAATGATAATGACATCTCTTCTGGCACATCGAGAAGTTTGGGCAGCTCTCCTCCCCTATCCAACAGGTGTTGGGAGCCTGGAGATTTCTTTTTTGGTGTTCTAAACTGAAGTAGATTGGATCCAGAGCTGAGCTCAGCCTCAAATGCCTAACTGCCAAGGGCAAGACATTATCCAGAGGGGACCCTTAACAAGCTCCCCCTTCTTGGCCTTCACCATCAGTCCACTGGAGAGAATGAACTGAAAGGCTACTGGCTTTGAAAGCTTATTCCTATTCCTAGAACTCAGACCTGTGGATTTTCCCAATGATGCTTCTATTTTGTCACAACTTTCCATGCAGGTGGACAGTCTAGAAATAGTGTACTCCTAAGAGAGTCTGAGATTTTCCTCTAAGAAGTGCAGAAGACACTTGACAACTGTCTCCCAGCTGAGACTGCTAAGTAGAATAATTGGAGGGTTTTGGTTGTGCCTTGAGGATCTTAAGTCCAAAGGGAATGAAGCCTTTGCTTAGATGGAGCTGTCTTCTCCATTCCATGCTGAACTGACTAGATACAAGAATGCCAGGATTATCCCTGACCATCAGCACACGAGATTCAAAGGCCATTGGGCGATCCCAACTCATCCCATGTGCTGCCTTTTGGAGGTCTGCTCCTTGTTCTGTGGCTTGCTAGTCTGGGATGTTGTTTAGCACACTGGGCTCCCTAAGGACTTCCAAGGAAGAGAGCGAATGATGAAATTCTCCAGTGAAGGCTCCTTGCATAACAACCACACTCCTGTCCTCCATCTCCAGAGGACTGACTGTCTGGACAACTTTGCTACCCACTGACTTTGAAATTCCCGATCACTGAAAATTTTGGATTCAGGCTCACATAGACTCAGATGTGTCTGAGAATACTGTAGACTTCAGTCTTACCCAAAGAGAGAAAGTCTTAATGAGTACTAGTGATGTGTCTATAGTGGCGGCAAGGATGAATGGGTGTCCCTAGGTATGGCACCAACCATGTATGAAACCTGATCAGAATATGTCTAGATAGCTATAAATTTTTATGTCCCTGGCTCTCTATTATTTCTGGGATTTCACAGGGTCCAGTGGTTGGCCTTGCCTGGACCCTATTATGTTCCTTGTAGATTATATTCAGCTGTCCCCCTGCTGACTCCAGCAGGATCTCAGACTGGTCTATGCATCTGCCAGACATACCATCCCAGCCTGAATACTCCAGTGAGTGCTAAGAAATTCAGGATATATTTAATGCTACAGAGAGAGATGCATTGTCCTTCCACAGTGTCCTTAATTGTTGAGCAGGTCTCATCTTGAGACAAACCAATTCAGACTTAGTAGAAAATCTTCATGGGTTCTTTAGGCCAAAGCAATTCATGTGGTAGCCAACCTTTCTGTTAATGAGTCTTTCTGAATTAAGCTAATCTAGTTCTCATAATTCACTTCAATGAAAGAAGTGTTTATTGAGTATTTGTACTAGGCAGTGAGAATACAAAGACAGAACAATACAGTCCTTGCTTGTGTTCCATAGACTCTGTGGCATAGAGGATTATATCATGTACACAGATAATTAAATACAAAATATATGCACAAAGTAGTTGCAGGAGCCAGGAGGTGGGATGTACTAGTAAGCAAACGGAGGTGTGTGTGTGTATGTGTCTGTATGTCTGTGTCTCTGTATGTGTGTCTTGTGTCCATGTGCATGTGTGCACACACATGTGCCAAGGCCCCTGTTTGGCACTCTGATTAAAACTATGAACTTCTTAACAGAGTCATGTTTTTAAGTGCATAAAATGAAATACATATAATTACAAAGGAAATTAATTACATAAAATGCAGTTATCAAAACATATTTTTAAAAGATTCATGAATGCCAGATTAAGAATCCCTGAACTAAGGGATCAGAAAAGGGGTGCATTCCAGGTGCCGAGGACAATCTTTGCAAAAAGCACAGATGGGGTGGGAGAAACACTTAGTTCGCCGCTTGGGCTGGAGCATAGAGTACTTGAGGGGAGCTGGGAGAGCAAGGTGTGATCATTCATTAAGAATATCTTGGAACCAGATGGCACGGGGCTTTAAATGTCAGATAGGGTTTTGTATTTTATCCTAGAGCCAATAGAAACCACTGAAACTTCTTGAGCAAATGAATGACAAGGTCAAACCTAGGCTTTACAAATATCAATTTTGGCAGTTGTATCAAAAGATGAATTAGAGAGAGAGAGGATAGGCTGGTGACAGAGAGACCTGTGAGGAGGCTATTGCTGTAGTCTGGGCAAGATGTGATGAAGGCCTGAGCTGGGGTGCTGGTTATATGAGTAGAGAGATGGGGATGGGCACAGAAAATATTGCTGAAATAGAAAGACAGTCAATTTGGTGTCAAGGAGTCACATTTTTATAGTGAGAGGAGATCTAGGCATGGGGATTCTTGGGAAAATTAAAGAGGAATCATAAGTCAAAATCAGGTCCCTCTGAGATGACTTAGTTTGTACTCCATTCTGGTTGCCTTGCATTTTGGCCTTGGTTCCTGGTCTGCATCACTGTTAGACTTCATAGTACTTTGGAGGTCACTGGTGTAAGTTTAGCAGATGAAAAAGAGAAAGTAGAACTAACCAAATCCTCTTTCTCTTGTCTTCTTGATCAAGGAGAACTGTCTTTGATCTAGAAAGGACAGGACATGCACGGTTGAGAGAGAATTGAAGGGCATGTGAAGGAGATGAGATAGTAAGATAACTCTTAGCCATTTAAAATCACTGCAGGTCTTTAGACCCACACAAATGATTTCCCAGAGTAGTCATTGATAGGAAGGGTAAAGGTGACAGAGGGATCAGGCAATCTTTATAGTATGGAAAATGAAAGGGGTACCAGAAGCCTAGGTGGTCAACTGCCTCATTATTCAAAAGGGTGAAAAAAGGTAGATTCTGTAATTGATGGATCATTGCTCTTGACATTAATCTCAGACAAAATGCAAAACTGAATTTTGAAACAGATGGTTTGATAGCACTTAGAAAAGTTGTAATCGATAGCAGCCCAGCATGGGTTTACCAAGAACGAGGCGTGCCAAATAAACCTTATTTCCTTTTTAAAATAAGATTACTTTGTGGATCAGGAGAATGCTAAAGACAGTATCCTTGGAGACAAGGGAGAGAAATGTAGGTTAGGTGATAGTACAGATACATGATTATTAGGTGACTGAATAACAGTATCCTGCAAAAATGATAGTTGATGTATCAATAAGCACCACAAAGAAGGGTGTAAGTGGTGAGACCCAGGGCTCTGTTCTTGGTTCTTACTGTTAAACAGCGTTCTTAATGACTTTGATGAAGACATGCATCTTGCTATGTTGCAATGTCACAGGGATTAATAAAGGTCTCTACAAACTGAAATAATGATAGCTGTGGGTGAGGGGCACTTGATGAGGAGGTGGCTCTGTCCTTTTGGGCTACATATGATTAGTCTAATCCCTTCTTCCAAAAAACAGCTTCATGTATTTCAAAACAACAATTATTTTTCCTTCTCCCCCATTTTTCCTATTCCTTTTTGAATCCCTTTACCAACCTGGCCAATCTCCAAAGTAGTACACTACCTTTTCAAGGCTCTGCATTAAAGAAGTGTTACCCAAGACTTGACTATGCCCACCCTGCCCCATGTGGTCTGAGGGTATAGTGAGACAATCAATCTTCTTGTTTTAGAAGTCACACCTTTGTAAATGCTGCATTTGTGTGTGTAGGTCATACATCCCATCATTAACTCATGTCAAACCTGTTGTGACTTCAAGCCCTTGGTCTTTTGCACACATACTGCTAATGAACCAACTCTCCACTATCATGTTGCGTGTGCGTGTGTGTGTGTGTGTGTGTGTGTGTGTGTGTTTAACCGTCGTGTAGAACTTTATATTTATCTCCCTGAGTGCTGGGGTGAGGAACCTGCAATCTCAAGGCCCCACATATGGCCCTCTAGGTCCTCAAGTGCGGCCCTTTGGATTCAGTCACAGGGTCCAAATACTAGGCTAACCACTGGAGATACAAATTGGCCACACTTGAGGACCTTTGGAGTCTGTCAAAGGGTCCCATTTAAGGACCTAGAGCACCACATGTGGCCTCAAAGCTGCAGGTTCCCCACTCCTGTCATTGAACATGTTCTGTAGGGACTTATTCCCTGGTGTCCCCTTTCTCCCTGACCTGCCCCTCCCCCCCAACATTGGTGATTGTCTCTTCTGCAAAAGTATTTCAGGAAAAACCTGACTATGCTTCATTCTTTTTTTTTTCCCTAACATATCCACAATTATTTCTGTAACTTTTGGGACCAAAGTGCCCCTACTTGGGCACCATTCCATTCTATGTTGTTTTTTCTATTACAATGTAAACTCCTTCAAGGCAGGGACTACCTTTGTTTTTCGAATTTGTATCTCCAGTGGTTAGCTTAGTATTTGGCTCATGAGCAGCGCTTAATAAATGCTTTTCATTCACTTATTCATTCATTTCGGTTCAGTGTTTTGGCTCGGTAACTAATTGAGCTATCAGAAATACTTTATGAACTAATGAGTTCCCCACTAATAATAATGCTAATATAAGTAGTAGTATTTATGTAGTACTTTAAGGCTTATAAAACATTTTATGTTTGTTAATCGATTTGACACAGCCCTACAGATGAGGAAAATGAGGTTCAGGGACATTGTGACTTGTCCAGGATTGTACAGCAGCCGGTGTCTGAGAAAGGATTTGAATTCAGCTCTTCTTGATTCCAAGAAAGTCCAAAACTGTCTCTTGTACCATCTGGCTGTCATTTTAGGAAGCTTCTGTTGGAGGCTGAATGATGTTTTATCAGAGGATTTTTTTTATTAGGAAGATTCATAAAATCACAGGTTCATCAATTTAGACTTTGTTCCTACGAACACAAGGAATCTATGATAGTCCCCAGCCTGTCCTTACTATGTAGGTGGTAGAGCCCAGGGAGTGCAGTCAGCTCGAGGCAGGGATGTGCTGGTAAATGTTTAACAACCAGCCCAGGGAGTGGTGGGGGTGGGGGTGGTATACATGCTATCCTTTTAAGTTTAATTTGTTTATTGGTATTTTATCCACTATTTTCTGAAGTCTAGCCAATCAACAAAACAATAACTCAAACTCCGATTTGTAGCGTTTTCAGACTTCTTAGGGCAAGCTGTGTTAGTTTTGAATCCTGACTTTATTCTTCTCCTGGCTGTGTGACCTTAAAAAAAATCATTTAGCCTCTCCGAATTTTAGTTTTCTCATTTATGAAATGGGGATAATAGTACCTGTACCTACTGGCCTTGCAAAGTTCTTGTGAGGAAAGTGCCCTGTAAAACTTGAACTACTTAATACGTGTGAGAAATGATTACGCTGGCCTGAAAGAACTCAGGTAATGATTAAGGGCTAGACACTTTCATACTAAACCCAGGTGGCAACTTTTCCTCTGATTATCTTTAAAGTACACATTTTGAGTAGGAGGTAAGAAAAAAAAAAGTCCAAACCAAAACCATAGCATAGCATGCTAAAGAATGGAATTTTTTAAGCCCACTGTGATTTCACGGACACAGATGCATTTGCTCACAAATATACATACACATGTTTTTTCTCTTGCTAGAAAAAAAAGAGTATATTCAAAAATAGTTATGAAAAGGTTGATTTTAAAAACAAAGAGGAAACTAAACCCAAAGAATTTATCAATTGGATGGTCTCTTCTGCCAGCACAGTACAGTGCCGAGGGGCTAGATTTAGAAGTAAAGATTCTGGGTTGAAAAATCTACTATTTAGTACCTGTGGGAGCTCACTTTACCTGAATGAGACTCAGTTTCTTCAACTGTAAAATGAGGGGTTGGTACTAGATGTCTTCTGAGTCTTTCTTCTAATCCTATAATCTATAATCCTAATTCTTCATTTTAGACATTTTCAAAGTAACAGAAACGTAAGTCTGGTCCCGGTGACTTTAAGTGAGCTTTGTTTCTTCAACTGAAGTTTTTTAAATTAAATTTTATTTTTCAATCAGCAAAAATTTATTTTCTTTCCCTGCTACCTCTTTCCCACTGAAGAAAAAATAAAACCAAATCAAACCCTCATAACAAATATATATAATCAGATACAACAAATTCCTACATTGGACAGGTCCTAAAACAAGTTTCATTCTGTATTGTCTCTCTAGGAATAACTTTTATTTTGGAAACAGATATTCAAGTCCAATCAAATCACCAAGTATTTATTAAGTATCTACTATATGCCAAATATTGTGCTAAGGATACAAAGAAAGAAAGGAAGGAAGGAGGGAAGGAAGGAAGAAAGGAAGGAAGGAAGGAAGGAAGGAAGAAAGGAAGGAAGGAAGGAAGGAAGGAAGAAAGGAAGGAAGGAAGGATGGATGGATCCCTGCATTCAAAGCAGGGACTAGAGTACAATGGGGGAGACAACATGCAAATAACAATGTACAAACAAGATATATATACTTGATAAAATGGAGGAGGTGATTTCAGATAGAATGTTTCATTCCTTCTTTTTCCATCATCTACATTTCCATGTTAACTTTTTGAACCCAAGTGCTCATATTTGGGCACTACTCCCTTGTTTTCTTCAATAGAATGTAGCTACCTGAAAGAAGGAGTTGTCTTTACTTTTTAAAATTTGTGTAATTTGTATTTGTAACTTTAAGGAGGAGAGTGAAAGACTACTTGTGGAAGGTGGGATTTTATCTGGAACTTGAAGAAAGCCAGGAAGTCAGGAAGTAGAAATGAGGAGAGAGTGAATTCCAAGCATATTCACTTGTGTTTGCCATAGGTGCAGATAGCTGTTACTAGTTAGAAATCCCAGATCAGTTTCCTTCTCTTTTTTGGGGGAAAAGAAAAAAAAGTCGACGACTGTTGCCCTTTTATTAGTTTGGCCAAAGATATCATTGTTTCTCTTGGCCAGACGTTTTTTCTTCTTTGTAAAGTTCTTTTTAAAAATATTTATTTAATGTTTTGTTTTTCTCTAACTACATATAAAAACAGTTTTTAACATTTGTTTTGTTACCAGTGTGGAGGGGGTACTGTCCCAAGCTTCAGATTTTCTTTTATAACTGTTTTCAGAGCTAATTCTAGGGACTTGCGCGTTTTAGGTTCTTCCATGGTAGTATGCTCTAAGGAGAGGTGTTTCCTATTCTCTTGGCCTGTCCTCTGGTCTGTGAGGAGCACTCTTTTCTCCCTTGGAACTCTGACTAGGGTCCCCATTCTCCTGTAGCTATAAGCTCTCATGTGCTAGTGCTCCTCTTTGTCCTGAGACTGTGAACCATGGTTGCAGTTCAGATCTGTGTATGGGAAATGCAACAGAATCCTGCATCCAGTGCCAGCAAAAGGGCACCTGTAATCTCCTCCTGACCAGTTGTTTGGTTCCATTACCATCTGTGGGCTAAGAGGTCTGGAAGCCTCCACTGACAGACCTTTTCTGCCAACCTTGTATGTTGTCTTGGGCTGGAAAATTGTTTTACTCTGTCCTTTTTGTGGGTTCTGTTGCTACCGAATTTGTTTTGGGGCATTATTTAAAGTTGTTCGGAGGGGAGTTTGGGAAAAGTCAAGTGAGTCCCTTGCCTTCCCTCTTCCCCCATCTTGCTTCTGCCCTCCTTTCTAATGTGGGCCTACAAGGTCTGAAAAGCTCTGGAACCTCATGGATGCAGAAAGCAAAATAAAATCAGAATTGTCTTCTTACTGTGTTTACTCTCTGTAAACCAAGATATATATAAGTCTGGCCCGTTTTTTAACATCTTTATTCTTTCCAGGCTGAGGAAGAAATAGTTTGCTTTTGAGGTAACCTGGTATTTCTAGCAAACCTGTACCACTAACTTGATATTAAGCAAGCTTCTCTGTCCCTGGGACTGAAAACTTGCTCATGTGTAAAAGGTATGTGTATGTGTGGTAGATTACAGCATCATTTGCCATGTAATGGACCTGAATATTGTATGCAATGTGAGAAAATGTTGTTGGTGATGACAAGCTCAGAAGCTTGAGAAATGAGAGTTAGATCAAAATTTATCTTGTCCAGTCTCCTAATTTTACGGAAGAAGAGACTGAGACCCAAAGAGTCTGATATCCTGTCCTTCTAAAAAATTAAATATGAAATTTTATTTCAGGAATACTTTATTATATGTGGTATTTTTCCCCTTTGGTAAGAAAATAGACTTAATTTCTTCTATTCTCACATTTTTCCACATTCCTTTACCTTTATGGTATTTTAGACTCTATTAGAGGCAGCATGGATTAGAGCAATGTTCACCAAAGTGGATGACTCTATGTGTGATCAATTAATTGGAAGGTGGGAAAATGAGTCATCTTCTATAAAAACCATGTCTACCATCTATTCTGTAGAACCTGGAATGCTTGGGTACCCAGAATAACAATTTCACAGGAGCCATTGGGAAAATCCCATCTTCCTACCCCTTTGGGAGGAAAATGGTTACTGATAGATCTGCATAGTCAAACACATTTTTTTTTTTTTGCTTTTTGGAGGGGGGAGGGCAGGACAATTGGGATTAAGTGACTTGCCCAAGGTCACAGGGCTAGTATGTGTTAAGTGTCTGAGGTGGGATTTGAACTCAGGTCCTCCTGACTCCAGGGCTGTGCTCTATTCGCTGAGTCACCTAGCCATCCCTAGTCAAACACGTTTTGAAACCATTTTGGCTAGAGGATAGAGTACTAACATAGGGAAGATCTGGCTTTGAATTCTACTTCACTATCTGTTAAAAAGCCCTGGGCAAGGCACTTAACTTCTATGTATCTTGAACTCTCTAAGACCTATCTATTTAGCCATAGATAGATGCTGATTTGTGTTGATGGAGGAGTGTCTACACTGGCATCTCCCACCACTAATGAAATCACACATCAATCATATGTTGCATATACTCCATATGCACCTTAAACTGTAATTCCGAGCTCCTTCAATATATATCAAGACCACACTTTTCATGGCTAAACTACTTTGCAAAACGGGCTTCCATGATTGCTAGGATACTTCTCAATTTTGCAGTTAGAATTGGACCTCAACTGGTCCCCATTTTGCCATATATGTTTGTGTTGTGTGGGTTATGTGTACTCTCCACTGCCACCTGCATAGCCCTAGTTTTCCTGTTGAGGTGAACAGGGGTCGAATGAGTCGTGGTCTATGGCAGGAAGGAACATAAGAGGCGGCACAGATCCAGTGTTTCTGTGTATTCTCTCAGTGTCCATAAATGAAATAAAGGACAGCTTACATTCTAGACAAAGCATTTCCCAAGGTCTCTTTCAATCAGACTCAACCATAACTCATTTCTTTCTAAGGAGTCTGGGAGGGAAAGAGTAAGCAGGATTTTGGGTCTTTGTTTATTTTGACTTTGGTCTGTGGAGTTATACTTTTGAGGGGCAATTTTTCTGGGAAAATCAACCAACAATCAACTATCAGTCAACAATCACGTATTAAGTGCCTATGTTGTCCCAAGCACTTTGATATGGACCAGAATGCAAAGACAAAAGGAGATAGGGAAGGGGGAACTTCTTGTTGTCCTAGAAATTTGGCCTGATGGCTTAATAGCATGAAGAATTTTCCTGGTGTCTGTCTCAGAATGTGGGAATGACTTTTAATGTTAATTTATCTTAATTTTATGCATCTTCATTCATTTTCATCATTTGGGAAAGTTATTTATTTCTCTGTAGGCATTGGAAAGTATGTCTTTTGTGTCATTTCAGGTTCTGTCTAGTTAATTGTTTTTCATCCTCCTTTAGAGAATTAGATTTTTCTTTGTATTCTCCCTAAGTTACTTAATGTCTCCAAAACTCGGTTTTTAGCTGGATGTGTGATGCATTCTTGTAATTCCTGCTTCTGAATGAGGTTGAGGCTGGTGGGTTTACTTGAGTTTAGGAATTAAGAGCTGATCAAATGTCTGTGCTAAATTGGGTGCCAGTATAGAGAGTGTGCCCCCAGAGAGAAGAGCCCCCAGGCTAAGGGGGGCAGTTTGGCTTAGGTCAGAAGAGAGAAGCTTCTGAGTTGGTCATTCTTGGTACTGTCTTGTGTGAATGACTGTAGCACGTCCAGCCTGGGACGGATAGGGAGACCATAAGTGAGCAATAAGCCATTGGGTTACTATAACCTATAGGCTTGAAAGGAACTCTATTAGTAAAGAATTAAGGTTTTTTCTTTCTTCATAGCGTTTCATGGAGAATAACTTTAAAACAGACAAGGCCATCTCTAGTGTTTCATGGGCTTATTTTTATTATACAATTCCAAGATTACTCAAAGTGTCATTTTAATTTTGGGTTTCAACAGTGCTCAGATTGTTTTCATCTCTTTTCCTTCAGAAAACCCTTGCGAGGTGGGTATTATTTTTTCTTTTGTCCAGATAAGGAAACTGAGTCACCTAAAAATTTAGACTGATCAAAACATGTACAATCAATGGCACAGTTGAGGCCAGAATTTACATGTCCTAGTCCCTGACTCAAAGGGTAGTTAGGTGGCCCAGGGGATAGAGCAGGGATAGGGCTGGCTCTGGAGTGAGGAGGACCTGAGTTCAAATGTGACCTCAGATTCTTACTAGTTATGTGACCATGCACAAGTCACTTAACCTTATTTGCCTCAGTTTCCTCATCTGCAAAATGAGTTGGAAATGGCAAACCACTTCAGTATCCTCACCAAGAAAATCCCACATGAGGTCACAGAGAGTTGGACACAACTGAAACAACAAAATCCTGGACTCAGGGTCCTCTCTATCAGACAACATTCCTTGATGTTTCTGTGTTTCTTACCTTAAAACATACCTTAAAGTTATAATTTATTCATTTTGATAATACAATTATGACCTTCCAAATATTCCTCATTCTTCCTTTAGCTACATAATCACTCTCTCCTCCCCATCCCTTTTTCTGATGGAATTGGTTGTTAGTTGTAGAGAATTTAAATTCCTATTAGAGTCTTTTAAAACATGAGATTGGGGAATTGATGAGGCCTGTAATTGATAAATGAAACTCTGACCTAAGGTATTTGCCTAATGAAAGAATGTAGAAGGATGGCTGTGGGAATGCTTCCACTTAACAGGCTAGATTAGGATTTGATGCTCACTCACCCTCTTTATTAGGCAGGGAACCCAATGCTATTAATTCACTGACAAAATCGTCTATCAGAAAAGCTCATCTTCTCTACAAGTTCTGAGGCTTTCTCTGGCCTTCATGCAAATGACAGCCCTTTAGTGTACACCAGATGTATTCCACAGAAATCTACCTTACCTATAAACAAAGCTGAGTGTTCCTCATCGAAATGAGGTCATTGATTGCCTCTCATTTGAGAAGGCACTTCCTGTTCACCAGCAGATGTCTATGACCACCAGACTCTGCTCTTGTAAAAGGGGTTTCAGGCATGCTGCAAAAAATCTTGAGACTCTTCCCAGAATTTTTCTCACTATCACATGTTAGAAGTAGGGAATACAGGTACCATGTTGGGAAGGAGGTCAGGTTCCATTTGTACTTCTCTCCTTGTGTACTCTCCCCCTCATTATAGGATCCTTATTTCAAGTATACATAGCACTCATGCCTCATAACCTCTGGTGTTCTATGCAGGCTGACCTTCCTGCTCATGTGTCAGGTTCTGAAATGATCTATCCTTCCTTCTCTCCATCAAAATTCCTATTTCCTCCACGGCATGCTCCCAGTTCTTTGTAATGGAGAAAAAGCAGCTAATGAAACTAATTCAGACTATTATGTTAATGCATGATACTGGCAATGTCTGGAGAGAGACCAGTGCCTTCACAAAAATGACTAATGCTGAAATTTTGAACACTGTGATTGATTGGCATGGGAGATAATTTTTGGAAAGGGGGAGTTCTCTGCTGCCTCTTAAATCATATTATGTAGATATTCACCTACTCTACCAATATTTGAGCATGTAGTTGGTTGGGAGAACATTCTTTCCTTAGATATCAACTTCTTAGAAATTGGTCTTTCCCCTCTCTCTCCCCTTTACTTCATGAAATTCCCATGCCAAATAGTAGAATAACTATAAAGTAGCAGAAACATAGAGGAAAAACTGAAAGGACTAAAAAAAAAAGCAATTCTTATCTTTCTTCTGATGAAAGATCCATTTTGAAGTCTCAGAGCCAGGGATGGAGTTCTTCATTTGTCTCTCATTGGGAAGAAGGAAAGAGGAGCTGCTCCTTTAAGGTGTATCTCCACAGAGGCCCCAGGCTTCCAAACCGAGGAGCCCTGGCAGAGGAAGCCTCATTTTTCGACCCAGTTCTTCCACCATTCATCTCCAAGTCCTTTGGCAAGTCACTTAACTTATTGGTGTCTCATCTTCCTAATCTGTGAAATGAGGGGATTGAATAAGCCGATGCCTGAAGTTGCTTTTAGGTCTAAAATTCCATGATTCTAGGTAAGTGAGTAGCAGTCAGGCCTGGTTTCATTTTCCCCTGTTGCATAAATACCAGAAACAGGAGACCCATGAACTAGCTCGTTCCATTTCCCAATGTCTGAGGATGAATTATTTTTCCTAGGCTTATAGGGGATGTCTTGATAGAAGTAGAGTGAGAAAGTTACTATTTTAATGCTTTTATCTGTGATTTGATGCATCATTATTCTTTAAACACGAATCTTATTTTAATCAGAGGGAGCATTAAAGGCCTGCCTGGCGGACTGGGCTATCATTTATCTATGTAGAATTTGTCCCCTATAATATAAAATAAAGTGCAATTTAACAATTAATGAAATAGGATTGTCAGAGGACTCACTTCCAGAGATTTCTAGGCTTTGTCATTGTTATTCAGTCAATCTAGTCATGTCCAATTCTTTGTGACCCCATTTGGGATTTTCTTGACAAAGATGCCAGAATGCTTTGCCATTTCCTTCTCCAGCTCATTTTACAGATGAGGAAACTAAGGCAAGCAGGGTTAAGTGACTTGCCCAAGGTCATATAGCTAGTAAGTATCTGAGGCCAGATTTGAAGGAATATGAGTCTTCCTGACTCCAGGCCTAGTGCTCTATCCGCTGCACCACTTAATTGCCCCATTCTAGGCTTTATTTTATATAATTACTAGAATATATCTCATCTATCTTTCTCCCTTTCCCCACACTCTCTTTCCATGGGCAGTGGAAAGATCTGCCATTTCTGGCGTTATCCTTCCCCCTCCCACCTCTTTTCCCCTTTGCCTTCTCCTCTGGCTGAGGCTGCCCAAAAGTCATCCGGGATACTCTACTGCACAGATGACTTGGATGAGGTTGAGGGTTGGAGTCACCAAGCTCCTTCCTTTGAGACAAAGGGCCATATTATCTTTCCTGCCACTGCTTTTTAAAGTTCTCCAGGTCTTACCCTCTGGTTTGCCTCTTTGCCTTAAAGACCCCCCTCCCAATACTTTCATCTGACCTATTGATATAATCTAAGTACCCATAGACTTTACTAGCCTCTATACCTGTAGGACTTTTAGACCTTGCTATCTATCCATCCTGCAACTGAACTTTAAAAAATCTGTTATTTCCTCCCATTTGAACATGAGACCCCTGAGACCAGGACCAGGGGCTGTCCCACTTCTTCTATTTGTAACTCCAGTGCTTTGCACAGAGCTTGGAATATAGTAGAAGTTTAATATGTGCTTTCCCACTGATTCTCAGTATTTGTCTTAATCTATTTTATATTGACTCAAGATCTCTGTTCTCCTTACAGCATGAAATCATATTAAATCAACATAAAAGGAATGAATTCCCCAACCTCATTAAAATTCTTCCCTTCCTTTCAGACCCATTCCAGGTATTCTCTTCTCCATGAAGCCTTCCCTAATCCCCCCATCTGATGTGCTCTCTTCCATTTCAGATTTACTTAGATCAGACATCTTTCTTTTGCCATAATCACAAGATACCTTGTATTACACTTGTTTATCTTTTATGTTCCATTTTGTGTGGGTCCAGGCAAAATGTCCATCCCAAGCCTTCTACTCTCAGGCCAACATCCTCTTTTCTCTTTACAAGAACCTTGAACTCTGCCTCTGGGCCCCTGATAGACAAGTTTTCAGTTGACTTCACCAAGATTTAGGACTGTATCCTGCTTCCCAAGCCATTTCCTTCCTCTCTCCCTTTCTAACACTCCTTTATGTATTTTCTTCCTTCTTGAAATTGGATGCTCCTTGAAAGTAAGCGCTGTCCTACTTGCTTATGTTTGTACACTCTTAATAAATGATCTGTCTGCATACACACACACACACATCTGTTTATCATCTATCTATCCTCCCTCCTTCCTTCCTCTGCCTTCCTACTTCCCTTTCTTCCTTTCTTCTGCCCTTTCTCCCTCTCTTCTTCTCTCTTTTCCCATGAAAAACACGAGTCTCTGAGGAATTTAAAATAAATATAACACAGAGTGCAATGGACCAGTACATGGTAGGTGTGAATAGGTTGTGTGATGTAACCAATGAGGAACTTTGAAGAAGAGCAAGAATAAAAGGTGTCATCAGGGAAATGTATCATGGGAAAGGAAGATGGGTGGGTTATATGATAAGGTTAAGGGATGACAATTGGATTGCCAGAATGTATTACTGGTATCCCTGTAATGTCAGGAGAAATTGAAGGCTTCCAGAATGTTAGGTGGATCCAGGAGTGTGCTCTGGAGCCAGTGTGAACTGGGTCATAAAAAAACAACTGTTGTATTTTTGGTATAAGTATTTACATCCTAGGAATCATCAAATGCTACAAACAAATCAGGGGTTGATATATGCTTTGTTGATTGCCTAGCCTCAGAAAATTAGGGAGAGAATGTTAATAATACAGGTTAAACTTAAAGTGTGTCATGGACACATTTTCATTTACCAGTATGTTCCTGGGTAGACCCCCTGTGTCAAACTTGTAAGAGAATTTGGACAAGCGCTGTACAAAATTGGCAGCCATTGATGGGTTGAGATCTCCTTTACTGGGGGAAACATCCAAATGAATGAGGTCACAAATCCTTTTGAGAATATCTCCAGCACTTACCAGCTTTGTTTGTAGTGGATACTTAATGAGTTCTTGTTTTATTAAATGAAAGAGAACTGGGGGAAGGGAAAGAAAGGACTGCTTGTGTCCTCCATTAATCTTGTTATGAATGTTGTTATGTTGTTATGAATGACTAATAGGACATTTAGTTGTCTGGACACTTGCAGTAACCTTGAATATCACGCTAACATGTTTTGAAGAAACCGATTTATCATAAGGACATTCTGTCATAGCCAGTGGTTGCACACAGGTCAGAAATCAGAAATATGTACTTGGGTATAATTCCCAGGCACAGTTAGTGACCATGAAGTCCTGGTAACTTGTCCAGCTCAGGTTTTACCTCTAAAACCCTTCTACCTCATGCACAGATTCACATTAAAAACAGAAATTTGTAAAGGAATTCCATGATGCCAGGGGCATGACAGATAAAACCCCTATGTGCTAGATCTAAAACTAAAGTCACAATCCTGAAGGAAACACATAGCCTCATAACTAATGGGGTGAGCCATCACCTAATGCATGTTGGTATTACTGGTCACATTCAGTGTATTCATTTAAGAAACATTTATCAGGTGTTTGCTATGTGCAACCTTTGGGGAGATCAAAATAGATATGAGATAGCCCCTGTTCTCAGAGTGTTTGCAGTGTCATAGGAAAAAAGAGATGTGCAAACAAGGGTGATACATAAGAGAGGACCACATACGGGTTTCTCTAGATTTTCACCATCCTCAAACACATGACTCTTCCTTGATGCTCCAGGAGGCTGGAGAGAAGGACCTGATTCTTGGTAACCTGGTAGTGAATAGAGTGCTGGATTTGGAGTCAGAAAGACCTGAGTCCAAATCCTTTTTCAGGCACTTACTAGCAGTTGGACCCTGGGCTAGTCCCTTAAGCTCTCTAAACCTCAATTTTCTCATCTATAATATGGGGATAATAATAGTACCTCTCAGGAGATTGTGAGGATCAAATGAGTTAATGTATGTAAAGTGCTTTGCAAACATTAAAGTGCTGCATCAATGTTAGCTATCCTCTTTCTGCTCATCATCCTCACAGAAGAACACTTTGTTAGTTCTTATAGTGGCTTCTGTCACAGCACTTCTACTTGTAGACTTAAGGGAACTTGCTGGGTTTCTGTTGACTGGTGTGGTACAACATCCCTGTGCAGAACACAAGCCTTCCTTCTGAGGTTCTACAGATACTCTCAGATGTGACCACTTTGACTCATGTTCTGTCATAGAACATAAACTAAGGCACTGGACTTGGAATCAGAAAATCCAGGTTTAAATTAAACTCCTTGCCTCAGTTTCCTCAAACTATAAAATGGGGAAATAATGATACCTCCCTCTGAGGGTTGTTAAGAGGATCAAGTGGGATGTTTGTAAAGTATCTACCACAGTGCAGTAGAGGCGTGGTAAATGCTTATTTCCTGCCTTCCTTATCAGAATGATGTTTTTATAGGTACTAAATAAAATACATAAGATTACAAAGGAAAACAATTATGTTGAAATATAGTTATCGAAATATAAAAAAAAAAAACAAGTTCACAGATCCTGTTAAGAACTTCTGCCCTAAGTAAAAATCTCACTAATAAGAACAACTCACATATACATATATTTAGACATATATATATATATGTATCTATATCTACAAATAAGTTAAAATTTGCAAAACACTTTACATAAAGATCTCATTTGATCCTCCTAGCAATCCTGTGATATAGGTACTGTGATTATTCCCATTTTACAGAAGTAGAAATGGAGATTCAGAGACTCAAAGGAGTTGGCCCAGGGTTACAGTTAATAAGTCACAAGTTAATAATAATTTGAACTCAGGTCTCCCTGACTCCACACCCAGTATCCTATCCACCACCCTGCCCCTAGGGGAGGTAGCATTCAGGTAGGTTTCAGGAGATTGACAAAGAAGTCCATGACCTACCATAACACTGAGAACTCCTGACTTATGGGATACAAGTATTCAAAATATGTAGAAGAGGGTTTAGGTTTGTTCTTTGTTCTAGAAGACAGGACTAGCACCAGTGAGTGGAAGTTGGGCAGACAAATTTAAACTGCATGTAAGGGAAACCTGGTTGATTATCAGAGCTATACCCAGACTGAAAAGTCTATCTCATGAAACATAGGGCATCTCTTGCTCCCAACCCCCAAAACTGGATGCTTTCAAGTGAAGGCTCTCTGCCTATTGGAAGATATTGCAAGGGAGATGCTTGTAAAGGTAGAGGCTGGACTAATTAGTCTCTCAAATCACTTCTAAGTCAAATTCTTTGACTCTGATTATACTGTAAGAGAAGTACTGAAGGTCCCTTCAGAGAATGTTAGCTCCTTGAAGACAGGGGAGATGTTTTCATTTTTGTCTGTGCATCCTCAGCACCTAGCATATTGTCTAGTATGTGGTGGACAATTAATAAATACTTCTTGAATTGATTCATAAGGAGAATAGTACCTGGAATGAATTAATCACTGATGCAGAGAGAGTGAAAGGAAAAAGAGTGACAATTTTCTAGACTGGTCTACTCTTTAATTTGCTAATGTTTCTTCCAGGATTGATAAGGCTCCTTTTAAACTTAACAATGAAAAATTGGTACAGTTTGGGTAAATCAAAATTTTGTCTTGAGAATTTCCTTTGGAGATAGACTGGTATGTGAGAGAATTTTTTGAGGAGGCAGCCAATGACACCAAGATACTGGACCTCCCCTTCTATGATAGATGATACTGACCTATCTTTTTGTTATTCTCTTTTTCTGTCCCATTTCCTTAGAGTGAGGAATCATGCCTTTGACCTTACTCTACACAGAATTTTGCTAATTTTGAGAACTCAGGAAGTACTAAATAATGATGATGTTTGCTTTCCTAGCTTGTGATATTTTAGATGAATAGTGTTGGACTTTGGGTTGTCAGGAAGAATAAGGAATATTGTTTAGCTTGTTTCATTGTCCTTTAGAAAGGGCATGTGTGGCCAGGTTGGTGAATAACTCACTTAGTCTTGAACATTTTGGTTGTATAACCAACCAGGATGGCAACAATGTCATCTCTGTAAGGCACAGTGAGCACTGGTACTTGTGTGTAAATTTAACTATTATTTCAGACTCAGTTGATACATTGCTGATGTTGTTGATTAGTAGTATACTACTACATGGATACTCTATACCAATATAGGTTGCAACTCCCTCCCCATATTTACAAATCCTTCTTGAATATCATCCATGTCTTCCCATAAATCCACTACAGTGGTGTGCATGTGTGTGTGTGTGTGTGTGTGTGTGTGTGTGTGTGTACATGTACACGTACTCAATATTCCAAGTGGGGCTCTTAATGGGATATAATAGCTGTTCATTGGATGTTCTTGTCCTTGCTACATTACTAGTTCATCTTTTTTTCTGGTCATACATTTGTTTAATGACACTTCTCTCAACATTTCTGCATCATTGCTCATTAGTATTGGATTGTAATGTGTAAAGCTTCTTCCCATAATGCCCTTCTCCATTGCCCTTTGGGTAACCTTCAACTTCAGTTGTGTGGAGATGATTGTATTCCATGACTCATAGTCTTATAACCTGTATATTGATATGAAAAAGGTTAGTCTTCATTTCAAGAAGAGGCTTAACAACTTTAAAAGGGTTTCACAGATAACACACAGGAGGCACTGGAGTTTTCAGACTCCAACCTCTAACAGGTTCATTCTTGATCTGGTCAGGTAGGAAGGACAGGAAGACAGCCTTGGAGAGGTTAATAATCTCACTTTATTCTAGCCTAGTCTTCTCAAAGGGAGCTGCTGATAATGGGAGCACCAACTCCTACAGCATTCCCTAATCACCCTTCTCACAGGGCCAGCGAGAAGGGGGGACAACTACCCCTGTGTCTTGATGTGTTCAATTGAGACAGGTACAGCATTCCAGCTTGTGCACTTCTCTAAATCCCCTCAAGCCTCAATGGCGGCCAGTTGAGGCACACACAGCATTACAGTGTCATATTCCCCTATTGGTTCCTCTATGGATTCCCTGTAGTTTCCCCACTCACTGACCAATGCCCACTTGCTTTATAAGGCACCAGACAAAGAAGGCATCTTGCCAACATTAAGCTTACAGGTTAACTTTAGCAATATCATTATTCTGCACAAGTGTAGTAAATATCAATTCTGTCACCCCCATATCTCCTGGTGCAATCATGATTCATTATGATTCTAGGAATTACTATCTAGGATCCTTGGGGCTATTCTGGGAGTTATTATCTAACATCTGGACATTGCTATGGCCATAGATCCTGAGAAACTAAATTCTACAAAATCTTCCTTACTTACAAAGAACATTGTGAAATTTCACAAGGGCAATCCAATCTGTTTCCTGGCTACCATGTTGAAACCATGCCATCTGCACTTTGGCCAGCATCCTAATTTTCCTTCTTTTCCTCCTTCTACTAACTCTGAACTCTCCTCCAGAAATCATCCTTGATTCTGATGGATGAGCTTTTACCTTATATTGCTCTGAAACAGATATTTGTATCAATTCCTGGTCATAGTGTCCAAATCATGTTGCATTTAAATTCCTTGTCTCCTTCTCCCCACTTTCCAACTCCCTTTTATTTGTCAACTCTACCACCAAGTAAGTGTTTGACTCTAGGCAAATAACTATTTTGTGCCTCTATTTCCTCATCTGTAAAATGGGGATCATAATAACATCTACCACACAGATTATTGTGAGCTTGCAATGAGATACTATGTGTAAAGTGCTTTGTAAACCTTAAAGTAATATAAAAAACTTATTATTATTATTGTCCCACAATAAGCACAATGCAACATAGTGCTTCTTAAACTATGGGTCATGATCCCATCAATTTGGCAACAATAGAAGGTTTCTGAACATGCAAAGACCAAAAATTAATTAAAAATCAAACACATAATGAATCCCTGGGGTTTCTGGGAGTACTTGCCCATGTAGCATTGAGCAACTTTACTGTAGCCTCAATTCTGAACATGAAGGATGCGAACTTTTCAATGCCCATTCCCTCAGGCAACCCAACACCAACTATTTCTGCCAGAAACTTGAAGGGTCAAAGTGGAAAAAGTTTAAGAAGCCCTGATCTAGGAGGTCTTACTGTGTACAAGGAATCCTTCTTCAACATAGATAAATACTACTACAATGAAAACAGAAGATAAAATTCTTTGGTAGAAGTCTATGTCCATTATACAGTTTGTGAATCCATCTAACAAACTGAACAATGAGGTAGTCCTTTAATTCCTGCATTGACTTCTTGGCATCCAGTTAGGTTCATGAACTTCCTATGTCAAGGAAATCAGAGTGCTCTCAAGCACTAGGAAATAAAGAAGAGGATTGGAGAAAATGGTGCCTTCTAACTCAAAAATCCTATGATACTGGGAAATCCTGTCACGGAATTTAATACCCAAATGGGAGCTCTAGAAGTCAAGGAATTCTCTAGGTGAACATATTCCTTTCCTCCTCCAGAGGCTTTTTGATTTCAAGTGCTTCTAAGAGGGACTTGAGACCAGTGTTTTCTGCACCTATCAAAGCAAGTTGGTTGTGTCAGCACTGTGGGATCCAGGCAGTGTCGAATCCTCAACTAAGTTATTTCCTATTTGAAAATAACTGCTGCTTCCACATCTCCTTTGACGCCGGCACAGTGTGGTGCTGTGCCAGCAATTTTCAAATGGTTGCCTTGAATTTTTCATTACTTTATGAAACTGAAAATGACCTTTGAGGGCTTCAGTATCTCTTTGGTATGTATTTTCTTTCTAGTACTTCTCAATAAACAGTTTTGGAGCAAGTAAACAATGCTAGCTAACTGTTTTACCCAGAATGGAACAAATTTTCTGGAAAGCTTGTAATGTGCACATGCTAAGTGCATTTTAAACTTTGGACTCAAATTCTGTAGGTATGCATGTATATGTATGTATGTGAATATATATGTTAAATACTTGTGATCATAGCTATTTTTAAAGACAAAACCAAATAGGCACTATCTCAAGAAGATGCACCTTGACAAGTTTTGCCCCTGTCTTTTTATAGAAGACAACTTTATGAGCTCATAAATTGCAGTAATAAAATTAACATTTTGTCATAACTTTCTGAACCTGCAGCTAAACATCTCGAGAACAGGATGATGATCGGAAAGAATTTTAAAGGGCAGACTGAGCTGTTGGAAACTCGTCAGCAAATACGTTTAACTATGCAGTTTCTATTTGATCTTCTCTTTCTCTCCTCTTTTTCAGTTTTTGAAAGGAGGCAGAATGATTTCATTTTGTCTCTTCTTTGTTGGGTTCTTCATTTAAAATTCCCTTTTGAGTAAGCAGAGTCTGTGGCTGGTTTTTTTGAAGGTTTTCTTTGCTGCAGAGAGGTATGGGGCCTTGTTCCTGTGTCTTCGTTTAAATTGTTTGTGGCATCTCTTTATTTTGGTCCTTTTGCCGCAGTATTGATTTGTGGTTACTGACTTCCCACTTCATAATGATAGTCTTTATTATTCCTTAGGAAAAATGACAAGCCCTTGTTCTGTGTATCAGTACATTCTGAGGTTTCCTTTTTTCCTTTCATCTATCTATCTGAAAGGAATATATATGTATGTATCTCTATATATATGAATATATACATACATGTATATATCTGTGTGTATATATACATATATCATACACACATATGCGTATATATTGTATTAGACTGTATTTCTGAAGCTCAGTGTCCTCTTTAGTCAGACATCTCCAAATGTCTAACAGAAGTCTTCAAGTTAGTGCCCACAGTGGCAATATCTTGGCGTTTTTATGAAGTATAACTTTTTTTCCCTTCTTGGCACTCAATCTTATTAAGGTTTAAACCCAATTAAATGGAGGAAAGAAAACTATTGCATTAAAACACATAAAAAAGAAGCTGCCTTAAAACTATCATTTTAATTTTAAGGAGAGAAATGCACTAAAGGATTTAGAGTAGTAAAAAGGGGTCTCTGTCAGTGGCAACAGGCATAGAAATTAACTTGTTTGAAAAAATACATAGGCTCCATTTAATTAGCTCCTTTTAGTCCATTACTGCAAGGGTATGTATCTTGCAAAAGCAAGAATCACTATTCTTTTTTTTTCCTGTAAAGAAGAATCCTTTTTCCTACCTAATACCTACAGAGATTACTAGCATATCAAGAGAACTGTAGGATGGTGCAGAGTATGCACACTGGTTAGACATATGGAAAACATAGAGCGGCTATTTAAAAAATCCGTGTTTCTTTATTGTGTCCAGTTTGGGGCTCTATAAATTGATTAGGAGATGCTTGGCTCTTCTTGTCAAACAAGAGACCCCAAAATAGCAAGAGTGCTATAAGACAAATCCTCTCAGGAAAGACTGAGGAGATTGTGATTGTTTATCCTGAAGTATTAGGTACAATCTAATAAGCCCTTTGTGTATATGGAGTTAAGACCATATTTGCCACAAAGTCCTCCTCTGAAGCCTTACAGTGGTTTGGAGGTGATTCTCTGTTCTTTAAGGCTGTGCAGGTGGAGCCTAAGCTTTGACAGGTTCTGTAATGATGGGCAGATTTTAATTAGTTATGGCAACAGATTGAGGATGCTTTTTAAAGACCAGCCTATTTAAATATGGAGAGATTCGTCCCTAATCGGCTGGCCAAGCTAGCATTTGCATATTGTTTTAAGGTCTGCAAAATGCTTTACATATGTTATCTCATTTGATCCTCATAACAATCCCAGGACATAGGTGCTATTCTTATCCTCATTATTCAGATGAAGAAACTGAGGCAAAAAGTTAGGTGATTTGCTTAGTGTCACCCAGCTAGTGTCTGAGGCGAGATTTGAATGCAGGTCTTCCTAACTCTAATACTCTATCAATAGAACTCAAAGGTAACAATGTATGAGGTAAAGAAATAGATTTGAAAATACTGATCAGGAGTAAAGAGAGAGGCCAGAGACTGCAGAGAAGGATCACTCCTATATATCATGTATACTTTCTTTGAGCAATGAATTAGAAGATGTTAAACTTGGTGAGTACCAAATAACATCACAAAAAAAAAAAAATCAAAATTCATTTTACTTAAACAGAGAGGAAATACCTTCTTACCGATGTGGGTTATTCTTGAATCATCTCTCCATGTAAGATCCTGCCTGACTTATTTAAACATGTTAGTGATGATGAAAATGGGATATGGATGGCAGAAAGGACATGTACACAGAATACAATAATTTCCTTCCAGAGTTTAATCAATGCAAATCATTTTCCAAGAGGAAATAGGATGTAGAGGATAGATAGCTGTTCCCTGAGTCAGGAAGACCTTGGTTAAAGTCCCACCTCTGACGCATGGTGGCTGGAAGTCATAGGCAAGTCAGTTACCGAATCTTTCAGTGCCTTGAACACCTTTCTAGGACTAATTATGCATTCCAAGAGAGTTTCTCAGCTATATTAGTAGATTTTTGACCCTGGGAGTCATCAGTAGGAATGAAATCACAGATCCAGGATCTATCCTGGAAAAAAAAAAATAAAGAGAAACTGCAGGAAAAAGGAGACCAAGAAACTATAAAACCCTTTAGTCAGCAAATACTTGACCTACCTCCTTAGTGGAGAACTATGGCAGCCAAGGGATGTACTTGTGAAGATTACAGACTCATTTATAAAATCTTTTAGATATGGATGATGGACTATTATGATACATCATTGTCTCATAAAGTAGAGAGAGGCAATGGAGGGGAAAAGCAGCTTAAAGAGAATTGCAGTTAAGCAAAATCATTTGGAAGGAATTTAAGAATGAAAAATGTTAGGTGGACAACAAATAGAAGAAGAATGGAAAATATCTGCAAATATTTTGATATCCAACTCTCTTTGTCATTAAAAATAGCCACACTTGGACTCTAGCATCCCAGCTTCCTCCAAAGTAGAAATTGCACTGAAGAAAAAGATGGACAAAGAAGACGATTTAGATCAAGTGTAATAAAGGAGATTGACAATGGAGGGGACAAAATTGTTATTAGAATGGATCTCCTGTCACAGACTTGTAGAGAACATGGACAAGATTTTCATAAGATGAACAAAAGAGATGGGCTAAGATCTGCATTGCTATAGGGAAATCCCCTTTGAGATCATGGATCTATTTGAGGATTTTCAGTATGTTCATATATTGTTCATACAAATATTGTAACCACATATATATGTACATATATACACATAATATGCAGATAAAAAAAGAAGAGGTGGTTTGATATAATAGAAAGAGGTCTTGTCTTGGGGTTGGGATGACCTGGGTTCAAGTCTTGCCTTGGGTGCATATTTTCTAGGGCAGTTAAGTAGTACAGTGGATAGAGTGCTGGTCCTGGAGTGAGGAAGACTCATTTTCTTGAATTCAAAACTGTCCTCATTCACTTACTAGCTGTGTGACCCTAAGAAAGTCACTTAACCCAGTTTGCCTTGGTTTCCTCATCTGTAAAATGAGTTGGAAAAGAAAATGTCCAACTATTCCAATAACTTTGCCAAGAAAACCTCAAATGGGGCCACAAAGTGTCAGACATGACTGAAAAATGACTGACCAAACCTCCCCCCCCCCACACACTTTCTGTGTAACCATGGTCAAATTGCTTTCTCTGAAAGAACTTGCTAAGGTTATAAATTATAGACAAATTGCCTATGTGTATCAGTGGAGGGAATTTCCATGTCAGGAGTTCCTGACAGAAGTGAAATTATAGATATGGGTCAAAGGAGATTTTAGAAAAAGGTGTAGAAAATGCATTGTAATACAGATGCTCAGGAGAGTCATTTTTATCTTTCGCTTAAGGCATTAAAAAAAATTAAATGCCCTCAAATTGTTACAAGAAGAATGTAGATTAAATGTAAAGTAAAATTTCTAGACAAGGCAGCCTGTGAAGTGATTTTGCCAGCTTGATGCCAAGTGATCTTTCTAACACCCCCCCCCCCAGGTCCCCAAATATAGATAAACTATCTATAATCTTAAATGGATTAGCTCAGGTTGATGACCTTTAGCCTATTAACTACCCCCACCTGAAATCTAAACACCAGGGAGTCAAGGGGGTGGTCCTTAACATGGTTAAATTAATTTGTGTATCAACCAGAGTGGTTCTAGGAGCCTGAGAGGCTTAAGTTGTTCAAGTGTTTGGGAATACTGGCCAGAAAGGCCTTGCTATTTGGCAATGGCCATGATGCATAACCTGGCAGGGTGCCATTGGCTCAGCAGTCTTATGGGATATTATCTTCTATTGGGATTTTAAATAGGGATAGACTCTTATCCATATGGAATTATTTAAGCACAGTTCAGTCTTTTAAAAAAATATTATTGTACCTCAATTTGTTTAGCCATTCCATAATTGATGGTTCTCTACTTTGTTTACAATCCAGTCTTAAGGCAGGGAAATCACTGATACTAATTGTCAGTGATCCATGTTACATATAGAAAATCAGAAGATTATACCTTGGATTTGGCCAGCTAGGATTACAGGACCATGGCTTTAGAGCTGGAAGGGACCTTACATGTCAACTAACCTTTCTACCTCATTTTATAGATGAGGAGAGGGAAGCTTAGAGAGACAAAGTGACTTTGACAGGGTAACATAGCTAGGAAGGTGTAGAGCTGGGCTTCAAACTCAGGTCCCAGATCTCCGTGTTTAGAGCTATTTCCACTGCTCTACCTTGCTAAATAGGTCCAAATAGCCTGGAAGGTGCAGAGGTCTTTAAGTGGTCCAGAGCTTTCCTTTAGCTTAGGGCAGTAGTAGCAAGTCATAACTTTGACTCTGGGTGTGCATAACAGTGACAAGGGGTACTTAGATATAAATGTGTGGCTGGTCCAAAGAGCACTTGTCTTGGGCTCTCTGTACAGGAAGGAAACCATAATTAAGTTCTCAGTGCAGTATCTTTAAAGAAGCAGATGCCATTTCTGTCATGCTGACTCAACAACTAACCCATTCAAATGATCAGATGCCACGTTTGGTTGGCTGGCTTAACAATAATGTTCAAGTAACTTTTCCTAACCCAGAAATTGCTTTGAAGATCTGTCTCACACTAATGATTACAAACTGCTTGGGTGAACCCTTTTGAAAATGAATCTGCTCGAGAGCTTGCTACAGACAAATATGACCCAAAGCCATCTCATGGATTTTACAGTAATGAGTGCTGAAATGAAGAGATGGAGTACTCGTGACTATACAAACATTATTGAAATCTTTACAAACCAAAAATCTGTTAAGGTATTGCTTTAAAATGCATCTTTTCAGGCTAAAAACTGTCCCTGTTCCTAACTGGGGGATAGGAACAGTCAAGATGAAAGTAAAAAAAAACCAATTAAAAGAATGCCTATCCCCAAAAGTATACCTAGATCAGGGGTTCTCAAGTAGGGTCCAGAGATCCCACCTCAAAGGGGAGTCTGCTACATCATGACACCAAACATTTGGACTCTTTAATTGGAATTGCTAAGATCCCTTGGAAGAGGACCACATGCTAAACTGGGTGAAGGTCAAGTAGCAAGACCCTTACTGACCTGGCCAGAAGATGCATCTGTACACCATGAAGGGATGGACCTTTGTCAGCCAAAAGAGTGAATCTAAGTCTCCATGTTGACAATGTGCCACTAAGTATTTCATCATAAAAAACTCATTTCTCAGTGTTTTTCTCATAATGCTCAGTGAGAGGGTCGAAATATTCCAGAGTAGCAAACTGACATTTGAAATTAACCAATGTTATCTGGGACCTTTAATAGAATGACTATGTCCGGTTTCAGAGTCAGTCACTTCAAGTATTTTCAGCATCTTCCATTGCTCTTTAAAAGAATATTTTGCCTTGAGAGCAAAGTGGAGCCCATTTACATGGTGCCAGCTGTGAAAGCTTTTAGAGATTTGGAAATTTATTGTGGGTCATTATGGTAATTGTCAGGTATTTGAAACAATAGTCTGCTTGTGTTAATTTATATTTTTCTCATTTGAATGCCCTGATTTTCCCTCCCTTCCCCAGGAACTCTTTTGTGAATGGAAAGACTTCTTTGCCTGTTCCAGCTGTAACATTATTGCCAATGCACCATTAAAATGATTTGTCACTGTTTCTTCATGTAATGGTGCAGGAACACCATTTCCAAGATTTATTTGTTTGGTTGTTCTCAACTGTGTGATATTATCTTCTTAATTAGAAATCTAGGTTTCTGGTTATTTGTAAACTCTGGTCAGTTGTATATTTGGAGACGACGCTGGCAGATCACAATTGTAGGGATGTTGGCCCAGATTTACATAGCTAGGGTGAATTATTACTTAAGGATTTTTACAACAAAGCAATTCTTAGTTTTTAGTTTTCTTTCCCCAGATCACAAAGTTGAGGGATTACTTATGAAATGATGATTCATCCCTTGGCAGGCTGACCTGAGAATTCACATGTGTCAGTTTCTTTTAGCCAAAATCTAGAAATAGGGTTCGGAGTCATGGCAGAGAACAAAGAACACAAGATTGTGAATCAGTAGACCTAGATTCTGGTATTGGCTTTTCCATCCCTCTAGGAATGAAACCTTAATTCAACAGTTAAACACCTACTATATGTGAAGGTTAATAGTCGACAAACCTTTACCAAGAGCACACCACGTACCAGGCACTGTGCTAAGTGCTAGGGATACAAATAAGAAAAAATAGGGTCCAGATGTGTTTTTTTTTTCCTCTCAAGTAGCTTACAGTGGGTTAGAGAAAGACAGTAGATAACAGGAAGCTACAACAGGGAGGGGAGGAGGGATTGTGTTCATGGAGTTGAAACCAAGCAGAACAGCTAATGGAAAATAAAGGTTAGAGGCAGCATGGATTTGGTGGATTAGAGACCTGGCCTCTGATCTAGGAAGGGAGGCATGACGTGGACTTAATGTCAGAATACCTGGGCTCATATTTATCAAGACCTGGTTCTAATATTTATACTAATTATGTGACTTTAGTATATTAGTTCATCTTCTTGGGGCTCAGTTTCCATGTCTTTTAAATGACAGCTGGAATACTAAGGTATTTTCCAACCCTAAATCCTGTGATCTTAATTGCCAATACAGAGAGATTAGGGGGCTTGAGAGAGTTTTGGGTCAGTCAACAGGGGTAAGGATAGGTAGTATATCTTTATAGAATGATAGGGAATGGGTCACAGATTAATAAAAAGATTGTTATTCAATGGAAAGAGTTCGATTCAGTTAGACTGACATGGATTTGTGGTGGACCCAGTTGGCATATATCCTCTAGGGACTGATTTTCTATAAAATGAATGTGCCATTCTAGATAACCTCTAATATTCTTGTTAATTCTATAATCTGTATGAACAATAGCAATCGGTCCTTATAATCATAGAACAGAACCTGAAAACTGGAAGGAACCTTAGCTATCACTTCCCATCCACTGCAATAGGCAGCAAGTACATATTGACTTGAAATCTGCTTCCTCAGAACTTCCAGTCATTGGCTCTAGTTTTGCTCTTTGAATCTATGTGGAATAAGTCAAACATTCCCTCCTCCTGTCAGTGTTCAAATAAATGAAGACAACCAGAATTTCTTTCATTGTGTCTTCTATTCTTCAAGCTAAATATGGTCAGGTTTTTAAACTATTCTTCAGACATTATTGTCATCTCTTTTTCTTTTTTTTTCTTGTGGTGTTCCCATTTGCCAGCATCCCTTCTTAAAATAGACCTCTCAGAACTGGACTTAGTTCTCCAGATGTGATCTTAAGAGTGAAGAAGATGGTGGAAGCTCTACCAAGCAGTTTCTAAACATTGTATTTTTATTAGTGCAGTTTAAAATTCCATATACACTTTTTTTGGTGGAGGAGGAGCAATCAAGTGTACCCATGTTGGCTTGTATTGTGCAATGGGCAATTTAACGTCCCTCTACTAAAAACATGTGATTTTTTTTTTTTTAGACATGAACTCCTATTAATCCAAATCTTTCCTTTGCTGGACTTGGGCAGTTGATTTATTTAAACCTGTGGGCAGGACCTATGCCCATTGAATTTCATCATGACTCACTCCTGAGTATGCCTTCCTGGATGTCTAATTAAGAGACAACCCAAGTACTTGCTATATTTCAGGCTTGTCCGTCATCTGTAGCCATTCCCTCCTAATCTACTATGGGAGTTGTCCATTGTCTCACCTCCTTATCGTGTTCAAGTCATCTGTCGTCTATTTTCAACAGGAAGCCTTGCCTCTCCTTGCTTTTTCTGTTGTATAGCATTTGTCTCTGCAGTTGTTACATGATACAGGTTTCAGGCACCATCTTAAAATAAAGCCGATGCATTTGCTCATAAGGGCCAGGAAAGCATAGAATCAGAAATTCAAATATATTTCTTAGATTGCCTGTTCCCAGTGACCTCAGAATGGAATATAGGATATTGAACATGGTGATTGTATCACCACTGTCCCTTCTCACCCTCCTTCCTCTGCAACAAATTATGACTCATCATCCTGGTGTTGTCTTGATTTAAAACCTCTGCCAGATGGTGTCAGTATTTCTCTTTTACACCAGCCAGCGAGAAGACTGGCCTTTTGGCCTTACTTCTTTCCAGAGTCCTCCAATATCCCAGCTGGCTAAGAAAAAGTAACAGGACGACAAGAAAGAATTGTGCTGAATTGTTAAAAGGCCAATTGGTATTTCAGAAGAAAGTATAACAGGTATAACTCAATCTGCTGACCACTGACCACAGAACAGGGTTTGAGGAAGCATTTTAATAGGGTCAACACATTTTCTTTCAGAGTCTCTCTTTCTTTGTTGTTTTTCTCACTTCCCACTTCCTACTTTTTCTCTGAATTGTTTTCCTGGAGGGGATAGTTGTGGATCTGGGTTTGAGACAGTCACCACCTCTCTGAGGCCCAATTATATAACTATATTATATTATAATATTTATATTATGGTATTATAATAATTTGATATGATATAGTATTATGTTATATTATTATATCATCATTATATTATTTATAAATTATTTATAAAGTGGGGATAATATAATTCCTATACTACCTATCTCAATGGATGTTTATGGAGTGACTATTTTTGTAGAACTTAAAGCAAAGCACAAATGTGAATTAGCATTGTCTTCTCTCTTTCCTTCTGTATTCCTCTCTCTTTTTCTCTCTTTTCTTCCCTTTCTTTACCGTTCCCTTTTCTTCCTCTTAAATGGCCAAAATAAGGAATTAAAATCGATACTTTTTCATTATTTGTAATATTCACTAGATAAAGTTTTATTTTACAATTTTAAATCTTAGTAGTATCATAGAATTTTAGATGGAAAGAACCATAGAAAGCACCTTAGTCACCTTAGTCTAAACCACTCATTTTTTTAGATGAAGAAATTGCAGTCTAAAGAGTATGACTTATTTAAGGTCATTCAGGTAGTGATAGAGGTAAGAGTTTTAACCCAGATCAAAACAGGTGAATTTTTTCATTTTCAGAAAATAGAAAAATATTTAATAGAATACATTTAAAAATCATATGCACATATATGGTGGCACAATGAGCCTAGAGTCAGGAAGACCTGAGTTCCAATCCAGCCTCATACACTTACTCACATGTATGACTCTTAGTCACATATTTGGGCAACTCCTTAACCTCTGTTTCCTCATGTGCAAAATGGGGATCATAATAACTCCTTCCTCTCAGGGTTGTTGTGAGGATCAAATGAAATCTGTAAAACGTTTAGTACAATGCTTAGCTCATATTCAGTACTTTATTATTATTATTAATTATTATTATAATACAACAGAGGTTGTTTTCAAAAGTCTTAATGCAATTTAATGCTTTTAAATTGCATTAAGACTTTCAAGTTGGGGTGGCTAGGTGGTGCAGTGAATAGAGCACTGGCCCTGGAGTCAGGAGGAAGACACTTAACACTTATTAGCCATGTGTCCTTGGGCAAGTCACTTAACACCAATTGTCCTGCCCTCCCCTCTTCAAAAAGCAAAAAAAAAAAAAGACTTTCAGAATACTCTATAAATTATATATGTGTACATATATTATGTAAAGTTACGTAATACATTAGTTACAGATGAATGGCTGATCTGGGTCAGTAGAGGGAACGTCCGTTGTTTTTTTTTTTTTCCCTGAAGGGGGGAAGGCAGGGCAATTGGGGTTAAGTGACTTGCCCAAGGTCATATAGCTAGTAAGTATCGAATGTCTGAGGTCAAATTTGAACTCAAGTCCTCCTGACTCCAGGACTGGTGCTCTGTTCACTGAGTCACCTCACTGTCTCTAGTGGAGGCAGCTTTTATACTGAAAGGTCACTATGCCAGTAAAATCATAGGTCTACACAAAAATGCACAGATATTACATTTATTTACTGCCCCCTAGCGGGGAGGTAAGCTCTACAACCAGAAGAAGCTCCCCCCTCCTTGCTCCTGACCACCATTCCTGTTTCTGAGTCTGCTCCCATAGGTGTTATCCTGGGGAGCAAACCTTGGGGATGGTCAGTCCAACAGATGCCTGTCCAGATCTTGCAGCCCCTGCATCTTTAGCATTCATAGCTTTTGTAGACTCATCAAAGCAAGTCTTCCCCCTCATAGTCCATGGCACTGTCAGATGGTTCAAAATCCAAAAGCAGAGATAGTTGATTGGTGGAAATGACATTGGAGAAGAAGCATCCCCATAACCTAAGCACCCTAAGGACCACTGAGACTGTCCATCCAACTTCTAGCTGAAACCTTATGTCTATGTGTTGTCTCCTTATCATAAGGTGAACACCTTGAGAGCAGGATTCTTAGCAGAGGGCTTGAACATAACAAGCACTTCATAAAGGCATTTTTATTAGTTCATTTATATTATACAGATATAGATTAACATGCAAGGCAGTGTGGTGCAATGGACAGAGAGCTGGTCTTAAAGTCAAAAAGAGCTTGTTTCAAGGCCTGCCTCTGGCATATAATGACTGTGTGGGCAAGTCACTTAACCTTAGTCACTTAACAAGGCACCTCTCTAAGACTATAAATTGCAGAGAAAGTACAATTCATTGGTAGAGGGTGTTTTGTTTACCCAAGAGTTCCTTACATCAATGAGTCACAGATCCAGTAACTTTCCCCTAGATTTATGTGAGTACACAAAAGATCTCTGACTTTTGTCATCAGAGAGAACTCCACTTTTTTTTTTTTGGAAAGGGGAAAGCAGGGCAGTTGGGGTTAAGTGACTTGCCCAAGGGCACACAGCTAGTAAGTGTGTCAAGTGTCTGAAGTCGGATTTGAACTCAGGTCCTCCTGACTCCAGGGCCAGTGCTCTATTCATTGTGCCACCTAGCTGCTCCAAGAGAACTCCACTTTTCAATGTTGGCTGCAACTCATTTCTAATTTAGATGAATTGATATCTTCTAACTTATAAGTTATATACTTATGAATATATAAGTCCTAGGAAGTTTTCTGAGGTACAGAGATGTGTTATATATATATGTATCTATACATATATACATAATTATCTATTAAACAACATATCAAATGCATATAAATAAACTGCATATTAAATATATAGATATATTACATAATATATGATATAATATAATATGTATTTTATAATTGTGTAATATATAATCTATCATATAAGATATTTTTTATTATATTTTTCTATGTGTATATCCACACACATATACACACATATGTGTATATCCATATATTTGATTAATTCACCAGTTTATCTCCTTTGTACACCCCCAGCCTAGCTGATGAAACTACAGAAGTTATGTAAGAGGGCAAATAAAGGAGACAGTGAGGCATTACATTCTTAAATAAAGGGCAAAGAGGATTTTTTTTTACTTTGTAAACATATCTTTATGAGGAGTGATTAAGTTCTACAGTCACGCTTGATGAAATTTATGGGTGACTACCAATTGACTAGCCAAACTATCCTTTATGATCCCAGTGTTGCTTTAAAAATCAGAACTCTTTAGGGAGCTGGTTAAGGTAGGAGACGTCTCGAACTTTTGAGGAGCATGACTATTGGTTAGCAGAGAAAAGAGCCAGTTACAGAAAAAAAAAAACAATCCAACTTTCAAGCTAGAATCATTCCTTACCTCTTGGAGAGGGAGGGGATTTTTCTTCACATCCTCACTTCCAGTACCCACTGCCACCCTTTCCCCCCTTCCTGCTGGCCATGGCTTTTTTGTACTAGAGCTACTTGCCCAGGAGGAGACACTGCACTCAATGATTTATCTAAAATATACATATATATTATATATACATATACATTTGTATATATATCTATATCTGTGTCTATATCTATATAAATATACTGTGCTCCCAGTTAGTCAAGCGTGATCACAGAGGAGCTTTCAAGCTCTGACCACAGGATGTTGAGCTAAAAAGAAAAACAGGTCTAAGGAGCCTATATCCATCAGAAGGCAGGCCCAGGAAACTCTGGGGCACAGCTTCCTCAGCAGAGATGCTGTACCCTTGGGGAGCAACACAATGATACAAGAACTAAGAGAACATTGGGTTTCTATCACGCTGGAAGTGAAAATGGCCTCGGCCATGTGCATTTTCTGTTGACGGATATATTTCTCTACTAGGGCCTTTTTATGTGTGCCCATTCTTCTCATTAATGGCATGTGTAGTGGCGTGTCCTCTATTTATAGGGGGAGTGTTTTGTTACTATTGATCATGCTCTCCCAGCTCAGCAAATGCCTTGACTTGGCACTAAGTGAGTCCTTTGGCTGACTATAAAAGGTAAGCGGCAAAGCTAGTGAACTATTGTCTTAGGAGGGTGGACCCAGAGAGTACCTTGACTGCCAAGTGGTCAATCTGGGGTCCAAATTGGGATTGCGAGTTGGAAAGGTAGTTCAGAGGGGATACTGCACGGATGATATGGTAATAATAATAATATATGTGTCTCCATAAATGTAATAAATCTAAACATTTACATTGTTTTTGAGTCATGTGTTGGTTAACCAGTTTTCCCTCCCTTTGTGTCAGTGCCTTTTGCTAAAATAAAATGTTGTCTATCCTTTCATTGGCAGGAGGATGTGAGGTCTTTGGGAATAGCAACATCATCACTGTTTTCCATCTTTTCCTGAGAGCCTTGAAATCACTCTAACTAGTTTCAAGTTGAAATCTCAGTTGGAAGGAAAGCAGTTATATACAGGCTGTAATGGAAATAGAATTCAGCACAATCCTAAGTATAGTGGCAGACACTCTGGAGAAGGAGGAAACATTATACTTTTGTGAGTTAAGCAATGGAAGACAAATCACGAACTTAGTTGAGAAAAGTTTCTGAGGAATCAATATTATGGTCCTTCCAATTGATTCTTGTACAAAGTAGGCATGTGAGAGAAGCTGGCATGGAGTGTAGTCTGGGGAGCAAAGTGCAATTCCTAGGATCTTGAGTAATGCAAGGAGAATTAATTCACCGTGAAGTACCTTCTGTCCTTTAGAGGGAAAACACCAAGTGAATGAAAGTTCATAGCTACTGCTTAATTGCAGTATGAAGCTGCAAAAATGCCTAACAGGAAAGTTACTAAGGCAGATGGAAGATAAATTTATGTTCTCTATGGAAGAAAATAACACAGATGCTCTCCTCTTAAAAAAAAAAACAAAAAAAACCCCAAAATATTTCCCTCATCCTGCTTTATCTGTATTAAAGTGAGGTACTCTATATCTTCATTATCATTCACTATGTTATGTATATTATATGCATTATATTCACTACATTATATGTAAAATATATGAATTATTGTGCTATACTCTTCAATTAAATAATCATTAAGTACTTACTTTGAATTAGGCATCTTGCTAAAGACACAAGGGGGAAAACACCTCTTATCTTCTAAGTGTCTGTCTTCTTGCAAGCTCCAGGGTTGTTAACTCAGGTGACCTCATTGTTGCTTTCCACTTGAGATAAGCTGGAAGGATAATCAGATGATGAAAGGGCCTGGGACCATGGGATATGAGGAACATTTCAACGAACAGGGAATTTCTAGTCTGGAATATAATTTTTAGACTTTTCATATAAAAATATGTTTTCTTGGAAGTGACTCATACTTTGACCATAAAAATATGACTAAAGGTGAAACACAACATTAAAAATCCTGGCAAGAGATATATGTGTTTAGTTTATACTCTATTAAAGGGCACTGTACAAGGTGTTTTTCACTAGGCACTGTGGGAGATAAAATGATGAATAAGATGTGGATGGTGCCTTCAAGGAACTTTTGATTTGACAACATTGACTCAAAGAGCTATGATATAAGACATAATATGATGCATGCATTTTTTTTTTGTCCAGAGCTGTGATTTCACTGGTATATAGAACAACCATCTATGGAAATCAGCAACTCTAATGTAATTTGTGGTTCTAGGGGCACTGAGTGATTAAGTGACTTGTGTGGGGCCACATATGCACTCAGAGCTAGGCTACATCAGAAATAGAACTTGAACCTAGTTCTGACTTTAGGACTGATCTTCTATTCCCTGCTACATTCTGCTTCCCATGAAAGAGTTTTTTAGAAAAATGTTCTGACTGGAGTAGAGAGCTGTTCTGGATAGGGTAGAAGGGGAGGAGAGAAGGAGACAGCACTTAAGGTGGGTCTTGAATTTTCATCAAGGAAACAGACAGACAGGGAAGGGTGAAACAGTATAAGCAAAAACATAGGACTGGGAAAATATGGGACATGTCCCTGGAAGATCCAGCTTGACTAGAGTGTAAGGTATTAGTGCGGAAGGGGGATAGTTTCAGAGAAACCTGGAAAATAAGGTTGGGACTGGTTCACAGAGGGGCCTAAATAGCAGGTTCAGGAACTCTGACTTCATTAGATAGGCATCTGGGGACCAGTGAAGGTTCTAGAGCAGAACTAGGGGGAAGTTTTCCTTTTCCCTACTCTGTAAGGGGCTATTGCTGCAGATGTTGAAACAATCCTTCCTCAAGGAGCATTCTGAGGATAACACCTTAAGTTCAAAGTTTCTGTTATCTTTGGTATTTCCTAATGCTTTATGGAGACCTTGCTTTCAAGGATTCTAGGCATGTTGCCATTTTTTTTCTAATGTCCTGGTATCAAGAGCAACAGAGGATTTGATCTTTAGGACTTTAGAAAATCCTCCATTTCAAAATCTGAGACATCTGAGTGAGAAAAAAGGGAGGAAAGTGCTTTGATTTTGTTTTCTTCCTCAGAGGATAACTTTGGATGTTCCAGGGTTGTTAACTTAGGTGACCTCATTGGTGCTGCTGGTAACCTTTCCACTTGAAAATAAGGTAGAAGGGGGATCAGGATGATGAGAGGACATGAGACCATGGGATGTGAAGACCATTTGAATGAACAGGGAATTTCTATCCTGGAAAATAGAAATGATGCAAGTGGTAGGATAGAATCAATCACTAAACATTTTTTAAGTACCTGTTATGTGCCAGCAGCTATGATGCTAAAAGCTGGGAATACAGAGAAAGGCACCACTCCTAAGGAATTCACAGGAGTTGCTGTTTGTCCTTCATTCTTGGAGAGGACATGACATCAGGGAGGTTGTGGTACATACCAACACTTATGTATAAATAAGGTATACAGAAGGCAAATTTGAAATAATCACCTCAAGGAAGGTATTAGAATTAAGTGAGAGCTTTAGAAGTATAATTAGTGGTTCACTGGCAGGGGCAGAGCCAAGATAGTGGCATAGAAGCAGGAAAACTCCATGTGCTCCCCTGATAACCACCTCAAATACCTATAAAATATGGCTCTAAACAAATTTTAGAGCTCCAGAACCCACAAAGTGACAGAGAAACAAATCTCTCACTGAAGTCAGCCTGGCAGGCAGACAGGAAGGGACCATCATAGCATGGTAGGAGCCCAGCCCCACTTGAGCCCACAGTTTTAGCCCCGGGGCGGCCTGTACCAGCCACAGCTGGAGGGATTTCAGGAGAGTGGATCACTAGCAGATGTGGCATTTCCTGAATTATCAACCCATAAATGCCAAAGAAAAAGTAAAAGGTCAGTGTAGAACTCTGTTGGAATTGTGGGGGGGAAACGGAGTGCAATTTGGCCCCTGCCCCTGAAGCTAGAAGTGGTGGAGGTGCAGTGGCCCTGCAGCTACCTCCACATGGCTTTTTCAGAGCTTCTGGCCTGAAGATTGCAGAGGGGCTGAGCGACCATCTCCAGAGGCTAAGTGCTCTTGCTTTAACCTGCCTGTGTCTGGATCATGGTCTTGTGTGGGGGTCCTGAGGTGTGTGACCAGTGAGCCAGAGTTTGTGGGGGCTGTAGAGAAGGCACCTCCTAATAGCTCTGGCAGCTGTGAAAACCCCAGTGATTTGGGACAAAGCTCTCTCCACTCTGGAAGCAGAGTTCTACTGTGGCAAAGAGCTCAAGAGTCAAGTAATTGAGTGGCAACATGAGCAAGCAAAGGAAGCAAAGCAAGCACAGCCATACAATTTTAGATTCCTTTTTTGGGGACAAAATGGATCAAAGCATGGAATGGAAGGAAGACAACAAAGTCAGAACTCCTGCACCAAAAGCTTCCAAGAAAAATATAAGCTGGTTACAGGCCATGAAGGAGCTCAAAAAGGATTTTGAAAATCAAGTAAGAGAAATGGAGGAAAAATTGGGAAGAGAAATGAGAATGATGCAAGAAAATCATGAAAAGAGAGTCAACAACCTGACTGAAGAAAATAACACCTTAAAAAATAGACTAACTCAAATGGCAAAAGAGGCCCAAAAAGCCAATGAGGAGAAGAATGCCTTA
>CM053592.1:72402389-72419467 GCA_028646515.1 Pseudochirops corinnae | reverse complement strand
TTAAAAGGTGAAATTAAAAGGTTGGAGAGGAATAGAATGAGACAGGGAGAGACAGAATGGGGTCAATCATTTCATATAGAAGAGGCAAGGGATAACTGTTACAATGGAGGGGAAGAACAGGAAGGCAAAAAGGGAATGGGTTAACCTTACTCTCATTGAATTTGGCTTAGGGAGGGAATGACATACACTCTAAAATGGGTATCTTGCCCTGCAGAAGAGTAGGGGGGAAAGGAATCAGAGTGAGGATAATGGAGGGGAGGGCAGGTTGGGGGGGGAGGTTTGTTAGAAGCACACATTTCTGTAAAGGGACAGGGACAAAGTAGAGAATAGAACAAGGGGAGGGCAGGATAGAAAGGAGGGAAATATGATCAGTGTTACACAATATGTGCATTGTGGAGATGTTCTGCATAACTAACACATGTATAGCCTGTATTGAATTACTTGTCTTTCCAGTGGGGGTGGGTGACAAAGGAAGAAGGGAAAGAATCTAAAATTTAAAGTTCTAAAATCATATGTTAAAAATATATATGTAATATAATTATCATTATTATTATTATTCTTTACATGCAACTGGGAAATAAGATATACAGGCACTGGGATAGGGAGATTCATCTTGCTCTACCAGAAAGTCAGAGAGGTGATGGGGGAGGATATAGGAGAGAGCAGATTGGGGGAGGTGATATAGAGTGGTATCACTGTTTTGGGGGGTGGGTAGGAGAAAGATGGGGAGAAAATTTGTAACTCAAAATCTTGTGGAAATGAATGATGTAAACTAAAAATAAACAAAAGTTAATTTAAAATAATAATAATAAAAGATTATTCTGGCCTGTTTGTCAGTACAAACTTCACAAATACTTAGGCTCCTCAAGAATCTACCATTATAGTAAATCTTTAATAAACTTTGTTTTACTTTGACTGCAAAAAAAACCACAAGTATATTGGAAAGAGAGAGACAGAGAGAAAAGATAGAAAGATGGAAGGGGTAGCCTTAGAGGAAAGGCATTAGCATCTAGGAGGACAAGAAAAGACCCCTTCAGAAGGCAGAATTTGATATTTGAAGGAAATCAGTGAATTTAAGATGTGGTAGTGAAGAAAGAAAGCATTCTAGGTATGATAGACAGCCAGTTCAAAGGTACAATTATAGAAATTGGAATGTGAAGGAAAGGAAAGTATAAAAAGACTACAAGGTTAGAAAGGGCCAAGTTGTAAATAGATTTAAATATCAAACATGGAACTTTTTAATTTGATCTGGAAGTAATGAGGAGGTATTGGAGTTTACAGAGTAGAAAAATGACATGAACAGACAAGATTTAGAAAAATTACTTAGGCAGTTGAATGGACAGGAATGTGAGATTGAGAAGCTAATTAGAAGGTTATTGTAATGGTTAAGGCAAGGGATGATGACAGCCCAAGCTAGGGTGGTAGCTTTGGGAAAAGAGAGAAAGACACATACAGGAGAATGCTATGACAAGTTATGATTTAGCAATGAATTGGTACATGGAGTGAGTGAGAGAGAGGCTTCATAGATGATCCCAAGGATGTAAACCTAGATGACTGGGAAGATTTTAGTGCCCTGACAGCAATACAAAAGTTAGGAAGGGGGGAGGGCTTGGGATGGGAAGAATAACAAGCTCTCTTTTGCATATGTCGAGTCTAAATGCCAATGGGTCATCCAGGTTGAATGATCAAAAGATATTTGGTGATCTGAGACTATATAGCTCAGGAAAAAAGACTAGAGCTGGATATATAGATCTGATTTATCTCAGTTTTAAGTCTGTCCACATCACAATCCCCCATAATCACTCCATATACTCCAGTAGCTCCCCACTACCATCAGGATCAAACATAAATTCTTATGCTTGGTATTTAAAACATTATAAACTTAAAGCTTTATATGCAATGAAAGTTGATAGGATCACTATGTGAGATAATATAGAAAAAAAAAGAAGAAGGCATAGGACAGAATTTCAAAGGACACTCATGGTTCTTGGGCATGATACGAGTGAAAAGTCAGAAGAGACTTAGGAGAAGCAGTTAGACAAGAAGGAGGGGAACCAGGAGAAAGTAATTTCATGAAGATCTAAAGAGGAAGAAGGAGGAAATCTTTTGTGGGTACCTGCATTATTAATGTAGATTGTAAATCACTGACTACTTTGAATGCCTTACTTCATTTTAATTCTATGAGGCAGGAATAAGGAAGACTGCTGGGTAGGGAGTCAACCTTGAAGTTAGGAAGAACTAAGTCATGTCCTGCCTCTAAAGCATTACTACCTATGTGACAATGGATGAGTCACTTAAACTTTTAGTGTCCCAGGTAACTAAATCCTATGGACATATATCTGGGGAGATAGTACAGTTTCAAGAATCATCCCAGCCCTGAGGATATGCTCCATACTTTACCTTATGGTGGAGAAAATATCATCAGCTAAATACCACTTGGGATGAGTTGAACTCAAGCCAGAATCTCTTGTCATATGATCCTTAATCTAGAAAGTCTGTTTTAGTGACAACCTCATAATAAGGGAATATTCAGCCTAACAGAAGATCCAGTATGCCCAGAGCAAATTCCAGGTCAAAAGTCCAGCTCATCCTTGGCATGTGGGACATTGCAATAGCTAAAATCATTTAGGATTTTCCAGAAATTGATAAATTATCTTTTATCTCCAATGTACTTCCAATGAATGTTATGCAAGTAAACCAATCACGAGTATCTTTCATTGTATCAGGCAACAGGAATCCTTTGAGATCAGAAACAAAATGCTTTCAAAGACAGTTTCTAATTATTTTCAGTCCCTGCATTTACTGGCTTTCAGGAATATTCCCCAAACTCTGTATTTAATATGAAAGGAAACAAATTCTAGCATTTACCGTGTATGTACATATAAGAAATAAAATTAAGAGATTAATTCATTTCGATAGAATAATAATATATTTGTTTACCAGATGTGTCTCATGTCCCCTTGACAAGCTACTTATACCCTCAGGGATACATATAATCTGGATTAGCTATCCCTTCCTTAACATGCTGTAGAGTTGCTGATCAAAGGACTGTATTTCCACACTGCAAGCTCCCCACACTGATGAATTTAAAGATCCAAACCAAAAACATGAAAAATATGATTCTGAATGGTAAACATTGTCCTATGAGGGGATCAACACAAGACAACTCCCCTGTTTCAGTAGGACTAAAGAACATTTAAAGGAAGTGAGATAAGTCACACAAGGAAGAGAAAGGAAACAACAGAGTTCAAGCAAGGAGAAATGGCATCAATTTTCTGAGGGAAAACAATTTTCATTAATTTTGTATCAAGCCTGCCAAAAGTTGATATCTTGGTTTCTAGTGAATAATTTTTGAGTAGAACTGTCTGGATGCCCAGAATCTAATTCTAATGGGATGGATTCCCCTGTTTCCATAGAAGACTGACTAATGACTAGTAGTATTCACAGCAACACAAAATCAACATATTTCACAGTTCGAGATCTCTGGAATTTCAGAGATCCAAGGACCATGAAGCAAAGGACAGCAAGAAGAGAAAACACTTAGAAGCTATTTGTACATGTAAAATATACAGATTAAGGAGTGGCCAAAGGCTTCATTCCAGCTATCTTAATAACAGATACAGATTGGTCTATGAACACTTCTCACAGAAAATTAAAGCTATTTTTTCCATAGTAACATCTCTTACCAGCAAAGATGGTCAAAATAAAGAAGCTGACCTATGATATATTGATGGAATGTTTTATTCCTATCATATTACAATGGGGAAGGCATAGTAGATAGAATTTACCTTAAAACCAGAAAGATCTGGATTCAAGTCCTACTTATGTGTGACCCTGGGCAAGTTATTATTTCTCAGTGCTCCCAGGCAATACTTTAAGGGTATGAATTGCAGAGAAGATGGCAGTCTGCATTGATAGAGGAAGTTTGCCATACTGGTAAAGTCTTAGGTCTGGTTAAAAAAAAACTTTAAAAAAAAAAACCTATGATTCCTTTGGGAAGCTATATCTCCATAGAGGTTCAATATTTGTTCTCTACACTGTGCAATTAGAATGTCATACCACTGCTATGAATGCTTCATGCCTTACATCAACCTAGGCCCCATCCCATTAAAAATATCACAGACTCTCACAGTTGGAAGGAGCCTCAGAAGCCATTGAATCCGAGTCACTGTTTCGGTGATGCAGTAGCCATGACCTTAATACTGCTTAAACAGAAAGACTCAGGAACTGGGCACTTTGTGACATGTGCCCTGAGGGGTGGAAATTCTCAGAAAGTGATGAGCTCTCTGTGGCTTTGAGAGAGTCAGAGACCTATACCTCATCCCATCCTCTCTCTACAGGGATTTACATAATTATAGATTTTACCCAAACAAAAACTAGGTCTCACATGTCACGCAGTGAATACTAGTCCAATGACCTTGGCAAAATTAAATGGTTATCCACAGAAGCAGACAACCATTTTTTGAATACAGCATACCTCATACTTAGCATAGAATCAACAAGGAAATAAACAATACTTAATAACCAGAAGCAATGCATAATGTAACATCGATCTATTGAGCTCACCATACTCTTCACCACCTCCCTCACTCACCTAATCTGAACCTAAGAGTTCTAGGAAATGTAATGTGAATCCTCCCTTGAGTGGGCAGTGTTATAAATAAGACAGTTGTCACGGAAGGCTGAAATCACATCCAGCCAGTCATTGGAAGCAGATACTCTGGAGTCAACATACTGGTTCTGCCCATGGGCAGGGAACTCAATGTAAACTAAAACCTACAAGGTTGGACATAGATATAGGTATGGAGAGCAACAAGGGATATGATAGGTTGGCTCTGCATTGTATGGAAAATATATAGTTGGACAGATCACATTCATTAATTTTTGAGACTCCTGGTTAACAACTCTTGGTAAAAACAGGCTAACCTTTATACCTGTGCTCTCTTAAGTAGTACCACCTATTATAGCTACTGGAATTACAGGACTAATATTTAGAAGAAACGACTTTTCCCCCAACATAACCCAAAGGAGAGAAAGAATTTGAAACTATTTTTTAATGAATGCTCAAATAACAAAAATACTGTTTGTTATATGGCATGGATCTCTTGGGAGGAGAAGAATGGTAGGGGAAACTATGATGATATAAAAAAAACTTCAATAAACAGATCAATAAAAAAACTTATTAATTTTTAAAAGGATCATAGGGGGCATCTGGGTGGCACAGTGGATAAAGCATTGACCCTGGAATCAGGAGGATCTGAGTTCAAATACAGCCCCAGACACTTGACACTTACTAGCTATGTGACCCTGGGCAAATCACTTAACCCTGATTGCCTATCAAAAAAATAAAATAAAAATAAATAAGAAGGATCGCAGATTAACATAGTAACACAGCCATGAGTAGAACTCAGGTCTTCTCTGTCTCCAAATCTGGTACTCTTTATTGTACCACATTAATATCCTGTAGTGTTGCTAACTACGTCTCCCTCAAAATTATTTACCCCAACAACTAATAGAGCCACTGATTTTGGAATTAAGTGACCTGGGTTCAAACATCACTTCTGATATTCAGTACCTGAGTGACCTATCAATTGATCTCTCTGCCACTTCATCTTGTTAAGGAGGTGATCCTGGGTCATAGGGGGTTTTGTAACTGGGAACCAGTTCAAACAAGCTAGAAACATTTCAAGTATAGACCCAACAATGGACTTCAGGCCACTGTCTAATGATTAGCCTAGCTCAATTGGAAGAGGCATATCACCTGGCTGTCTGTTGAGGGATAAAACTTTCAGGCATGACAAATGGAAGACTCATTTATTTTTGTGCTTCAGTCACTTTTCTCTATGTGACCCCATCTGAGGTTTTCTTGCCAGAGATATTGAAGTAGTTTGCCATTTCCTTCTCCAGCTCATTTTACAGATGAGGGAACTGAGGCAAATAGAGTTAAGTGACTTTCCCAAAGTGACATAGGTAAGAAGTGCCTGAGGCCAGATCTAGACTCAGGAAGATGAGTGTTCCTAACTTCAGATTGGATTCTTTATCCACTGCATCACCTCACTCATTTGTAGTGGTGTCAAGCTACAACAGTGACTTTGAAAAATACTGACGTTAGTGACATTACAGAATCTTACTGTACTGTGATATAACATTCACAACAACAAAGTAAAATATCTGAAACTTCTACCCTCTTCAATAAAGTCATTTCAGCTCTCTGCTATAATTTCTAAATCTGGAGGGGGAACAGAGCCAAAATAATGAAGAAAAGATAGGGACTTATTTGAGCTCTCCCAAATTCCTCTCCAAACAACTTTAAGTAGCACTGCAAAATGAATTCTGGAGTGGTAGAACCCACAAAAAGATAGGGTGAAACAATTTTTCAGCCCAAGATAACTCAGAACAAGGGTGGGAAACCTGCAGTCACATGTGGCCCCCTAGGTTCTCAAGTATGGCTCTTTGACTAAATCCAAACCTCACAGAACAAATCCCCTTGATAAAAGAATTTGTTCTGTAAAGCTTGGACTCTGTCAAAAGGCTGCAGCCAGGGACCTAGAAGATCATATGTGTTCTCAAGCCCACAGGTTCCCCACCCCTGACTTAGAAGGCCAGCAGGAAAGGTCTGTTGCACCAGGATGACAATGGAACCCAATGCAGCATACTCAATGCCTATAGGTCTTGGGGGACAATTTAATTGACAGCAGAGACTTCTGGAGCTCTCAGACCATGGATGGTTAAAGGAGTTTTGCAAGTTGTCAGAAATAGATTACATTGTTCCCTTTGCTGGTATTGGGTGTAAGACTCTGTTGTGTTACCCACAGGTGAATCTGGGTCACGGTCCTAGATCCCAGTCAAAGTGCTAAAAGGAGCACTGGCAGAACAAGGCTTGTAGGCACAGGGAACAGAAACAATTTCAGGGTGGAAAAGAGTGTGTGTGTGTGGTCTCTCCCAGAACAAATCACAGGACAAGAGAGTAATAAACCCACCTCTTCTTACATAATACCACCTTGGAAGAAGTGAAGACTTATAGGTCCCCAAAATTAGCTCTGAAAATAGCTACACAAAACCTGAAGCTCAGGACAGTGTCCCCTCTACCCTGGGAGCAGAGCAATTTTCAAATATAATTAAAAGTCAAGAAATAGGCTGGAAAAATAAGCAAAGAACAACAACAAAAAGGACTTGGTCATAGAAAGTAATTATGGTGAAATGGAACTTCAAAATACAAACTCAGAAGATGACAACAAAGTCAAAACTGCTACATCTAAAGCCTCAAAGTAAAATGTGAATTGATCTCAAGTCCAAAGAAGTCAAAAGGTGTTTTAAAAATCAAATAAGACAGAGGAAAAAATGGGGAAAGAAATGAGTGATATAATAATGAAAAAAGAGTCAACAGCTTGGTAAAGGAGGCACAAAAAAAATTACTGAAGAAAATAATACCTTAAAAAATAAAATAGGCCAAATGGTAAAAGAGGCACAAAAATTCACTGAAGAGAACTCCTTAAAAAAGTAAAACTGACCAAATGGAAAGGAAGGTACAAAAGCTCACTGAAGAAAATAATTCTTTAAAAATTAGAATTGGGCAAGTGAAAGAAAGCTAATGACTCCATGAAACATCAAGAAAGAGTCAAACAAAATGAAAAGAATTGAAAAATAGAAGAAAATGTGAAATATCTCATTGGGAAAACAACTAACCCAGAAAATATATCTAGATCATGTAAGAATTATTGGACTATCTGAAAGCCAAGATCAGAAAAAGAGCATTGATAATATCTTTCAAGAAATTAACTAAGAATCTTGCCTTGATAGCCAAGAACCAGAGAGTAAAATAGAATTTGAAAGACTCCACTCCTCCTGAAAGAGATCCCAAAAGGAAAACTCCCAAGAATATAATAGCCAAATTCCAGAGCTAAAAAGCAAGGAACTAGAAAGAAACAATTCAAATATCATGGAACCACAGTCAGGATAACACAAGACTTAGTAACTTTTACATTAAAAGATCAGAGGACTTGGGATATTATATTCTAGAAGGCAAAAGAGCTAGGATTACAATCTAGAATCACCTACTCGGCAGGTATCTAATATTAAATTTTTAAAAAGAAAAAATCTAAAGTTGCCTTTGCCTGTGTAAAGTAAGCTGTTGATGAATTGAGACTTTTCCATTTTTATCAGATATTTGTTCTGTAATTCCAATTGAAAAGGCATAGAGAGAAAACAAAATAATTTATTTCTCTTAAACCTTCATTTATTTTTAAAAAATTCATTCATTCAATGAACATTTATTAAGTTCCTACTTTGGACAAGTCAGTGTGACTTATTCTGGGGAAAAAAACAAAAGTAAATAAGTTCCCACCTTCAAGGAACTTACAATCTAGTAAGAGGAGATAAGTCACGTATCCAAAGCCTATAAAATGAGAACTAGTCTTCTTGGTGCTGAGACCATGATGCTTCTAGAAAAAAAAAATATCATTTCCCACTGTGATGCTTTTTTTGTTTTTTGCTTTTTTTGGAGGGGCAATTGGGGTTAAGTAATTTGACCAAGGTGACATGGCTACTAAGTATTAAGTTTCTGAGGCCCAATTTGAACTCAGGTCCTCCTGACTCCAGGGCCAGTGTTCTATTTGCTGCACCACCTTACCACCCTAACCCTTGTGATACTCTCTGACCCTTACTTGGATTTGGAAGGCATACCCCTTAGAAGCTTTTTACTTCATCCTAAACATCAAGCCTGCAATCCCATTAAATGCTACCATGTGGTACCATTTAGAGGAGCACAACTCTAGTAGTCTAACTCCTTCCCCAATGACTGATAAGCAAGAGACTTGTGATTAGTGATTAGTGATTAGTGACTGATCTGTCTAGCTACACATTTCCTATAATACATAGTTATGAAATTATAGAGTCTTGGAACTGGAAGAGATTTTAGAGCTAACTAGTCCAATCAGCCACCCATGTAAGACCTCTTCTTAAAAATCCTTATTAATATTTTATTTTTTACAATTAAACATGAAAACAATTTTAACGTTCTTGCTTTTATAAAAAATTTTGAGTTCCAAATTCCTTCTCCCTCCCTCTTCTTCCCTCCTGCATTGAGAAGGCAAGCAATTTGACAGGTTATACAAGTGGAGTCATGCAAAACACATTTCCATGTAAGTCATTCTGTGAAGGAAAACACAGACAAAAAAAAACACACACAAGAAAAATAAAGAAAGTAAAGGAAAAGTATCTTCGATCTGCATTCAGGATTTACCAGTTTTTTCTCTGGAGATGGAAAGCACCTTTTCATCATAAGTTCTACAGAATTGCAATGTTGAGAATAGCTAAGGAGATCATCATACAATATTGCTGTTACTATGCACAATATTCTCCTGGTTTTGCTCATTTCACTTGGCATCAGCTCATGTAAGCCTTTCCATGTTCTTTCTGAGAACATCCTGTTCATCATTTCTTAAAGCACAAGAGTATTCTATCACAATGATATACAACAACTTGTTCAGCTATTCCCCAATTGATAGACATCCCCTTGATTTCCAACCTTTGCCACCACTAAAAGAACTGCTATAAATATTTTTGCATATCCAGGTCCTTTTCTTTTTTTTTTTTTTTTATCTCTTTGGGATACAGACCTAGTAGTAGATTGCTTGGTCAAAGGTAAGCATGGTTTTATAGCCCTTTGGGCTTTGTTCCAAATTGCTCTCCAGAATGTTTGAATCAGTACCATGTAAGAATTCTTATAACATCCCTAAGAAATAATTATGACTACTTACAGAAAAGTTATGACAATAAACTGCCCTGTGGCACCACTTATTATCCTTGTGACTCCTCATATCAAAACTCCCTTGCATGGTTACCATTGCCCTATGTGTATTTCCTCCTTCTATTAAAAGGTAAGTTCCATGAAGGACTCTCTTTTGTTGACTCTCTTTTGTACTTTTATCTCCAATGCCAAGCACTACGCTTGTCAAATACTAAATGCTTAATAAGTGTTTTTTTAATTCATTCAAACTTATGTTCTTCCATCAAATACATATATATATGTATATGCATATATATGAAAATACAGTTATTCATGTTTCATTTCCGCTTGCTAATTTCAGACCAAAGTTCTAACCTGTTTAAAACATTTTGAATCTCAGTTCTGTCTTCTAACATTAGCTACCCTTCTCAGCTTTTTGTCATCTTTAAATTCAAATAAGCATAGTTACTATGTCTTCATTCAAGTAGTTGATAAAAATAATTAAAAGAGCACAGAGTTCTGAGACATGTCACTAAAATACCCTCCCCTTTCAGTTGGACATGGTTTCACTATTTAACACACAAGGTATAGTTGTTTGGCCAGTTAGCAATTCACCTAACCATATTATCATCTGTTGCTCATTTTTCCATCTTATTTACAAGGATACCATAAGTGACAGTCAAATTCATTGCTGAAATAAAGACATGTATATGAAGGAAATATTCATGACATAGAACTGTCAGGTCTTGCTGGCATTTGCCTTGAAGCTAGGTTTCCAAATGCCCCTGGAATACAGCAATATCAATGACTGCCAACCCACAGGTCTAAGGTCTCTTGGTGACCCTATATCTTCTAATGACCTGACTTTATCCATAGAAGTCCTCTCATCCATTGATACTGTGCTTTGACTCATTTCCCAATGGTTGGCTCACTCCCATCTACTCATACTTTCCCCATCCCAATGATACTGAGACTCTTATTGCAAAAAAACAAACACCCTTACCTCCAATCATTGCTATCCATTCCTTGATTTCTATTTATTCCTCCACCCTATCCCAACCAATGCACACTTCAGATATGTTCATAACACACTGTGGTCTTTGTAATGACCCTCTCTATAATTAGCAAACTTCATTTCCTCTTAGACCTCTTGCTTTTGTGTTCTTTCCATCTTCTGGCATTCACTATGACCTGGCTCCCCCTAGATTACACTGCCTCTGTGACCATTCTTGTTAATAATGCTTATACCTTCTTTCTTGTCCCTTGACTGCTGGAGGGATTTGTCCTAGTAAAGCATTAAGAATTCCCCTGCTTCCCCTATTGCCACCTTCAGGTTTCCCTCTCCTTCCATTATTCAGCAACTTCTCCTTGGTAACTCACTCAATCAAAATTTATCACCCAATTGGTGATAAATGGGAGATAATAATGGCTAGTGGTCCCCCAGGATATGCTTCTTTCTTTCTCAGTGAATTAAATACTTGACTAAGAATATTCCTTTCCACCTCAACTCCTATCTCATACTGTGGGACTTCAACATATATGGTCATATTCTCTCCATTACCTTAACATCCCAGTTCTCCAATCTACTCAACTTCCACTTTAGCTTTACCCGGGGATGTCCATAACTTTGATCTTGCCATCATCCACTCTTATGTTCAAGAACTCGAATATTTTGTTATTTGATCTTAATCTTTTATCATTCCCTATGTCTTTTCTGCTCCTAAACCTAGTCTTCATTCTCAGATGTCCAGTCCCTTCATCCTTGTGCACTTTCCAAGGCCATCACACCACTAATCTAGCTATAAATTCCTTTGTGAATCAATTCAACTTTATAATATCATTTATTCTTGAAATTCTTAATCTCTTCTTCTCCTAACACTGATAGTGTCTTGCTATATCCCAGTCATGATTTACTCTATCGTCCTCCTTTGTTCCCACTCACACGCTATCGAACAGAGCTGGAAGAAGTTTATAAAACTGTGTTGCCTTGGTCCACTACAATTATGATATCTGATCTCAACTGGGTCATTACTGCAAGTCAATCCTTCTACTTCACCCTAATTGCATCTCTCACTCACCACAGAAGTTTTTCCTCATATTCTCTCTCTCCTCAAGCATATCCCAGCATCCACAGCCCTTCCTATCCAGATCAGGACTTCAACTGATTTGTCTCCAAAATTCGAAGTCATTCACTACAAGGCCCCTCTTCTCCCCTTCTCCTTATTTCATATCCCCCTATTTCCTCCTTGGTGTCAACATCTGATGAAGAGATATCTTTTCTCCTTGATAAGGCAAATGCATCTGCATCCACCCTGGATCTCTCCCTCTCCCATATTCTCTATCATCTCTGCAGATGGACTGCCAGATCCATATATCTGCCCCCAGTCTGTTCTCCTGAGTTCCAGTCCTAAACTATCACTAAATTATCTATGTGACATTTTGAAAAGCATGTCCCAGAGGTATCTCAAAGTCAACATTTCCACAATAGAAATCATTATCTTTCCCTCCAAGCCCACCCCTTTTCTAAATTTGTCTATTACCACTATGGAACCATCCTCCCAGTTACACAAGTGAACCCAGCAATATCGCAACTAGATCTATTTCCAAAGATGATTGGGGAAAAAGGAAAAGAACCTATATGTTCTAAAATATTTATAGCAGCTCTTTTTGTGGTGGCCAAGAATTGGAAAAAGAGAGGATGCCCATCAATTGGGGAATGACTAAACAAGTTGTGGTATATGATTCTGATGGAATACTACTGTGTTGTAAGAAATGATGAACTCAATAATCTTAGAGAAACACGGATAGACTTGACAAAATAATGAAGAGATCTGGCCATGTCAGTATCATGTTCAACAAACTCTAGTGACTCCCTAGTACTTTTAGGAACTGCTTTCCATCTTTTCAAGTCTTCTTCCTACACAGTTTATGGTCCAGTCATATTGACCAACTTGCTATTCCTCAATACAAATGTCAATTCTCCACCTCTGTGCCATTCCACTGAATGACCTCTTCACCTCCACCTATCAAAATCCCTTGAAAGTCTTAACTTAAACACTGTCTTCTAGAAAAGCCATTCTCCAATCTCCCTCAGTTAGGACCTACCCCCTCTATGGCCACTCTGTATTTACTTTGTATTTATTTGTAATAAATAGATACCACTTTAAGGTTTGCAAAGCACTTAACAGATACTATTTCGACTCTTATAATAACCTTGGGAAGTAGGTGCTGTTATTATCGTCCCCAATATACAGATGAGGAAGCTGAAGCAGCCATTAAGTGATTTGAGCAGGTTGCACAGCTAGTGTCTACCTAAGGTTGGATTTCTGACTCCAGGTCCCACAGTCTATCTTCTATGTCACCTTTTTATATGTTTCCATCTTGTCTCCTCCATTAGAATATAAACTCCTTGATATCAGGTATTGTTTTTTGTTTCCTCTGTGTTATCGCCAGGGTTTACTTAGGACTTAGCCTGGTAAGTACTAAGTGTTTAATTACTGTTAATTAACTGAACCACACTAGTAGTAGCCCTACCAAAAATGGGAGCAAGTTGTGACTACCTATTCATAATCTATGTCTAAATTCTCAAAAATCATGTTTAATTTTTTCTAGGTTTTTTTCCACTTGTTAATGTCATGCTTACCAGTCTGTGGTTCATAGACACTACCTCTTTTTCTATTTCTTTTTTTCCAGCTGAGACTTTTGTTCATTTCTAGCACTTTCTATCATTTTTTAAGGATTACTGACAGTGAGTCACAGACCATATCAATAAGTTCTTCACCTGAGCCTAGAATCTTAGATACGGTTAAGGAGGCTAAAAACCTAAAATTACACACTAGCATTAAAGAGAAAATGTTATTTATATTTAGCGAAATTTTAAAAAGCTAACACCGGTAAGACAGGTAATTTCTCACTCTAAACTTGACTGTGGGTAGTACCTAGCTAATTAATGGCCTGTATGATCACCCCGATTTACTTAGATAACCTTTCTAGGCTACATAGGGGAAGAAGTATAGTAGTAGAATATGAGACTTAGAATCGAAACGCCTGTGTTTGTGTATTTTTGCCACTAATGAGTTGTGTGACTTTGGATAAGTCATTTCCCTCTGGATCCCTTGGCTTCCTTGTATATAAAAGAGAGATTGGGCTAGGCCCATCAACTGTCACATTCTATGATTCTGTTCTAGGTTTCCAGGTTCCAGAACAGCTGCAATTATGAGAACTATTCTCTTCAGTTAGTTCTCCTCTGCGGCTCACTGACTCCAGCTGCTGCTAAAGCTCTACAGAATTCTGTATTTTAATAAAACATTTAAAAAACCCAAAGCCGGCAGCCACTTTTCTCTATAGTCACTGCTTGTCTAATCAGGGTGAGGCATCAGTCTTTTCTCCACATCTTTTCTAATAGACCCTAGAACCAGCTTGCTGGAGCAGCAGTCTGTTCTTTTCATAGCTATCTGTTCTTTTCATGGTTCAAACACAAGCCTCCTACTGCTAGCTCTTGGCTCAATCTCTCTTTCTTTGCTTTTTCTCCTTATGGTTCAAAATCACTTTTAAAAAAACCGTGGTCACCACATACTGAGAACAGCTCAGCAAATATGCTTCCCCACTTACTTCAGAACTTCAAAGAGCCAGGATTTCATCAGTATCTGCTCTCCCTTCCTCTTGAGGACCATGTACTGAGACGTGGACAAGGCTGTGAGCTGCATACCTCCCTTCCTCCCCTACGTAGCCTAGAAAGGTTATATAACTAAATCAGATCGATGATACAGGCTATTGTTTAGCTATGTACTGCCAACAGTCAAGTTTAGAGTAGGAAGTTACCTGTCTTCTTGGGTGCTAGCTTTTTAAAAATCCTGCTATGTATAAATATTTTCTCTTAATGCTAATGTGTAATCAGGTTTTTAGCCACCTTAACCATACCTAAGATTCTAGGTTCAGAATAAGTATAGCCCAGGGCACTGAAAGAACTTAGTGATATAGTCCACAACTCATTGTCAGTGATCCTTTAAAAAGGAAGGGAAAACTAGCTGGAAAGGAAAATGATCAACGGAGTATTTTTTAGAAGGGGGTAGCTCAGATGGCCTCTGAAAGTCCTGTCCAAGGCTGCTTCCCTATTTTTCCAATTCCTTTGAATTCCTTTAGTTTATAACCCTTTCATAGTGAGTTCTGCTATTCATTAAACACTAAAGAATGCTAATTCACTTATCTGGGAATTATGGATCACCAGATACCAGATTTAAAGCAGGAAGTAGACCTCAGAAGCCTTTGGTTCAATCCTTCCATTTTATTTGAGGAAATTGAGAATGCAAGATTTGAAGGCCTTGTCCAAAGTGAGTGAGCAACAAAGCAAAAATGTGAGCTTCAATACTCTTCCTGCAAATGCATGGCATTTTCCTCTTCTCATTGCTTCCTTTCCCATTTTAAGCATTTTGTGACCCAGCTCAGTCGACAGAAATTCAAATACCCATAATTCTTACAGAAACCAAATCTCCTCTCTATGGGCAATTTTTTAACAGAGAAATTTTAAAACATTTACCATTACTCTCACTACCATGATCCCATGCTAGTAGGTCTATACCAAAGTAGAAAAGGCAACCTATTAGGAACCAATACTGTATTTCAAAACTAAAAACTCCAATACCAACCAGAGAGATTTACAAACAATTTTCAGTTGACCAGTTAACAATGTATAATTTTCCATTGAAATTATTCACATTTTAGCGTTGTATTGGTTCATGTTGTGTTAGGGAACCTCATCCCACAAAGGCACAGAATTAGAGAAGCTCACAATTCAAAGAGACATCAGCAGTTAACTATTCTAACCCATATATGGTAGCAATCCACCATAAAAAATGCTATTGTCACAGCTGTGATTTTGTGATTTCCAATAATAAAACCTATCCATTTCTGGCACAGAATTATTTGACAGTGCTAAGAACTTTGGGGGTAACAGCTTCCTCCTCTGCGTTGTCCATAGTTGTGGCTGCTGAAGCACCTACGGGAGAGTTGGTATGCTGTGTTTCCATAAGGGTTACTTCCCAGGAGGATAAAGCCATGGCCATTCTAGGAGCAGACCCCATAGGCTGAGGGAACTGATCTTTCCTGGGATCTGAGCTGACTCAACCAGGGAGGTGACAGTGGTTTGGCTCTCCCAACACATGCCCTTCCTGTCCCTCCCTTGGGTCACAATTTGCCTGCAGTGATAGTTTTCTGATAAAAGAGCAATATCCTGTGTTCCCTTTTCTAAGCTGGCATAGCTGTCGTGTAGCATAACATGTAGACAAGAAAGAAGTCACTTTTTGTCTTCTATTTTAGCATTGTTGATTTCTTTCCCTTTGCCTATAATCCTTTTTCCTCTTCCCTCTACCTCTCTGAACCCTATTTATTCTTCAAGGGTCAGCTCAAGTCTTATCTTCTCTGTGAACCTCATTATTCTAGCCCTCATTAAACCATCTCTCCCTCTTTTTACTCTTAAAACCAATATAACCAGCAAATATCACCCAATTTGCCAATTATTTACACTTCCTCATAGGATTCACTGTTTCATATATATTCATTTTTTTTTTCCTACAGCTAGCTCATCAACTCTTAAGAATGGGAACTGTGTCCTCCATTTCTTTGTAACCTCTAGGAGAATAGTGTCAAAATGAAGGAGAAAGGAGGGCCACAACAGCATATACAAAGATCCCTGAGGGCCATGTATTGACTTAGAAAACCATAGATTAACATTATCTATGTTTGATTGTACTTTGTTGTTGTTAAATATTTCCCAATGACATTTTAATCTGGTTCTACTTCAGAGTGTTGTGGACCTTTGACATCTACCTCAGTCCTAGGCAATTATTCTAGTACCAAACATACAGTAAATTCATAATAAATACTTGTTTAAGATTGATTACCCACAGTAAATAATATGAGGACACTAAATTAGATGTTCTTTAACACACTTTCCAGAGTCTATGACCTAAAATGATGGAAGGGAAGGGGAAAATGAAAGGGAAAGGTGAGGAAAAGGAGAAGGAAAGGGAAAGGGAATGGAGAGGGGGAAAGGAGGATGGGAATAGGGAAGGGGGAAGATAGAAGGGGAAACAGAAAAGGGAGGAGGTAATTAGAAGGGGGATAGGGAAAACACGCACAGGTACCAGGCACTATGTGCTTTAAAAAAATATTTTCTTATTTGGTCTTCACAACAACCCTATGAGATAGGTCCTATTATTACATATATATTTTTTAATTTTATTTTAGTTTGCCTCATTCATTTCCACAAGATTTTGAGTTACATATTTTCTCCCCATCTTTCCCCTACTCAACTGCCCAAAACAGCCATCCCAGTGTATCCCCCCTCCCCCAG
>CM053592.1:72383603-72401889 GCA_028646515.1 Pseudochirops corinnae | reverse complement strand
CCCTCTCTCTACCATGATCTTTCTTTTACCCAAAGAAGGAATCTAGGGTTTGGTTGCGGTTCTTACTTTGCTTCTTATGCTTATTCTTACTCATGGTTGGTCAGTCCCTGATTTTTTTTTTAAATCTCTGTGGGGCTCTGCTTCCAGAAGGAAAAGCTCTGTCCCAAATCGCTGGGGTCCTCCCGGCTGCCATAGCTCTCAGGAAGGTGCTGGGTCCCTTTCCTACTTACTTCTGGCTCACTGGATAATGAAGACTCACAGGACTGAAGCCCAAGACCACGATCCAGATCCAGGCCGCTCAACGCGAGAGCTCTTGGCCTCTGAATGATCGCTTAGTCCCCCTGCTGTCTGTAGGCCGAGGGTGTGGAAGCTGCAATGTGGAGGCGGGTGCAGAACCTCTGCCTTTTGCTTTCCCACCCTGGAGGCATTTCAGCCTGACTGCTTTTCTCCCAAGACCATGCAAGTCCCACTGACCTAGTTCTGAACACTGCTCACAGCTGCCGCTAATCCGCTCACCTGTGGCTCCTCATGTCCAGCCGCCCTCGGGCCTCAGCTAGGGCTTCAGGCCAGGCTGGTTTCAGTTCGCAGTGCTGATATGGTTCCTCGTAGCCAAGCTGACTTTAGTGGAAAGCGTATTTGTGTGCATTTTGGAGTTCTAGGATTAGTTTAGAGTCATATTTTATGGGTATTTTGGGGTGGCTATGTGAGAGCTGCGATATGTTGCTTGCTCCTACGCCGCCATCTTGGGTCCGCCCCCCTATTATTATATTTTACAGAGAATTCATACAAGGCTCAAGAAAGCATACAAGGACACTCTCAAAGTCTCTCTGAAGAACTCTGAACTCGATTGAGAGACATGGGTGACACTGGCAAAGGACTGCTCAAACACAATATGCCCACATCAAAGAAAACTCTGTGCTCTATGAGTAAAACAGAATTAGTAACTCAAAAGAAACATGAGATATGCAAATTTAGAGACATCTCTACTCCAAATGTCCATATCAATTCTTTATGCCCAACCTGTGGTAGACCCTTTCTCATATTGGTCTGATCAGCCCCACAGTTAGATACACCAAACTTTGACTCCAACAAAGTTATGTCATTTTGGTCCTCTTTGAAAACGAAAGACAACAATCAATAGTTGAAGAAATTGAGGCAGAGGTTAAGTGACTTGCCCAGGGTCACATAGCTAGGAAGTATCAGAAGCTAAATTTGAATTCAGGCCTTCTAGACTCCAGAATATACTATATATACCAGCTGCCAGGTAAATCTTAATAATTCCCAAAGTTTCACACTAGCAATTGGATACCATAAAGAACTCCATGAACAGTTGACATAGTCTACTCTATAGCTGAGTTTCTTATTGCTATAAATACACCTGTACTCATTTATTAAAAATAAAAGAATCAGGTTTCTTAATTAAATGAATAATAGGAAAAAAAAAATTTTTTGGTTCTGACTAGTGATCTCATTTGTATAGGGAATTTCCAGTGTGGTAACTCCCTCTCTCTATGCACATAGGAAATGCATATGTATTTTACAGTCTTAGAGAATTACGTGCAGGCAATGAGAGATTAAGTGACTTTCAGAGACAAGACCTAAACTCTGATTTTCCCAACTCTAAGGTTAGCACTCTATCTATTACAATAAACTGGCTTTCCAAAGAAGATATAAGGTTAAAATTATATTGGGATCCTCTTACCCACCAACCACACCTAACCAGAGAAGCTGGTGAATTTTTCCTCATTTCAAAAATCCTCAGAATCAAATGAAATGTGTGCCCTCCTCTAACCTAGAATGGCAATTTAAAAAAAATATTGGCAGGTGTTATTTATCAGACTACAAGAGTGGGAAGAGGAAGAAGGCTTGGCAAGATATCTTTGGCAGAGATGGCATGATTATTGCCCCTGGAAAAGATGCAACATAAAAAAATTTCTCAAATTCTGGCTCCCAAACTGTCTTCTCCATTTACTTGCTCACATACCATTCTCCATGTTAAAATAGACCCGTTAGCAAGATGAGCTAATATACAAAATCCATGCATTCCATTTTTGCAAAGTACCTTGATCTAACAGAGGGATGATGGGGACATAAAGAAACTAAAAAAGGGAGGGACTAACAATCCTAGGACTGGCACCTTAGGGTGCTTAGATAACTTTGGCAGCCAAATAGAGCCAATGCCAGGTCTTAATGTGCTGTGCCCAGTCTGTGAAATCTTTGCTTTCAGAAGCATAAAAACTGCCATAAATTGAGCTCCTTCACAATTATCCATTGCTTTCACCCTAGGGTAAAAACACAGTCAACAATTGTTAGTATTTAGAAATGTCCTCATTTCAAATTTGAAAGGAAAATATAAATAAACAGGGAAGGGGGGGAGGATGAGGACAGAGATTTATTTCCATCTGCAAGCAATCATTTCTCCTCTCTGAACTATAATTGTACCTAGACTGAGCGTCAATAATGAAAAATCACAGAAGCAAACAAACAAGACCTAGTCATTTTGAAATATGCTTCTCTAGATTCTCAGGAGGGGAGGGCAGAGTAGAGCACTCCTGGCCAGAAACACACACACACTCATAACTGTATAAACACACGTATACCCATGTACATATATCCCAATTCCATGTACACTATGCATCTAGAGGTTATAAATGCTAAAAATTCTATTTTTAACATTTTTAAAAATAAGTTTGCACTCATTCATCTGATGATCTCATTCTTCTTCAGGAGACTCATGCTATTATCAACGGGTCCCTCTACATTAATAGCTTCAGTTACTGAATCATAAGCCTTCGCCACCTGTCTTCCAACAAATGAATAACCAGGTTTCCTCCCTTCCTCCATTCCCCACCTCAGGACAATTCAATATCTCATCAAGAAATCTGGTTTTTTTGAAGACTATTTTGAAGATGATTTGACCCATACAAGGACCTTCCTAAAGTTCCTGTACCATAATTTCCCTTGCTCATACCAATTACCCACATCCTATGTTATTTTCCTATGTCTTGACATTTCAAAACTTCACTTATTTCTGAGTCCCTGCTTCATTTTTACTATCAATGTACTATTGGAATATTGAATTCAATTCAATTCTTCCATTTGTCTTTGGCTTGTTATATCTTACATTAGACATAAAGAAGTAATCTCCTTTGCTTACTGTTCTCTCCCCCTAAAGCTGAAAGCATTTTCCCTACGTTGTCTTGTAGTTTAACATTTAATTAAAAACTAAACCCTCGCAAATAAATATCATCCAACCCAACCCAGTCCAATCTAACATGTATTTATTAAGTGCTCAATATGTTCAAAACATTGCACCATAATAATAATAATATGCTAAATGCTCCAGAAACTGAACTTTATCAACTACACCATTCTGCTGTCCTGAGTAGGAGCTAGTAATACAAAGACAAAGAGAAACACCCCAATGACCTCAATGAGCTTCCATTCTACTAAAGGAGATCACATTCTCCTTAACTGCTTTGTATATGACTCAGTAAGAACTGGGAAAAGGATGAGGCAATCTCTCTTTTCCTACCTGAAGCTCATAGATTGGACCACAATAGGTCTCTGCCCAAACTCCACTTAATGCTTGTATTTGGGGCCCTCCTGGCTTAGAGTGAAGGTTAATCGTTAACTGTTTCTCTGTGAAACAAAGTCATGAGGGTCTTCCCCTCTCAGCTTGATTACTTTTCTTTCTTTTTTGCTAATTAAAAGGGCCATCCCTTGACTCTCTTCTTAAGAAGGCCTATTCACTGAATGGGCATTACCTCACTCTAAGTGATTACTTGAAAAGGGCTTACTTAGCCTAAAAGGGCCAGGGTCTCCCATTGCATCCTGGGTCATTTCCAGTCATCCTGAGGAATATCTGGTCACTGGACCCAGATGGCTCTGGAGGAGAAAGTGAGGCTGCTGATCTTGCATAGCCCTCACTCACTCAAATCAAAGTCAACTGCAAGTCATGTCATCATCTCCCTGATGCCATGGTCCTCTATGAAAACGAAAGACAAAAACACAACAATTCATGTCATTGTGGAAATAAATCTGAATACACAAACATTCCTTCCTTACAACTCCTTTCTTAACCTGCCCTTCACTCCCATATTATTTAGCTTCTATAAGAGTCATTCTTCCCGTATCTCCTTATGGGACCATCTCACCCTGCATTGTGATAGAACATAAGCCTTATTAAGTACTTCCCTATTCCTAGCAGCCTTCACAGCCCTGCCTTCAGAATTGTTTGTCTTGGGTGGCTAGGTGGTGCAGTGTATACAGCATAAGCCCTGGAGTCAGGAGGACCTGAGTTCAAATCTAGCCTCAGACACTTAACACTTAGTAGCTGTGACCTTGGGCAAGTCACTTAACCCCACCAAAAAGCAAGATAAAAAGTAAAATTTTTCCTCTTGGAAAGTCTGGCAATACCTTTCCTGTTGCATACTCTTTTGCTATGTCCTGATGCTTTCACTGAAGTTAATCTCAATTCCTTTGCCATTCAGTGGTGGATCACAGATTTAAATCTGAAGGCCATCAGGTCTGACCTCCAGACTGAGAGATGAGTAAATTGAAGCACAGAGAGGTTATGACTTGCTTAGAGTCACACAGCTCCTTTAATTCCAAGTCTTCATGACTTTAAATCTAGCATTCTTGCCACTATTCTAGTCTCTCTCTCTTCCTGAATTAACTTAATACTTCAGCATCCACTTATGAAATGTGCTAGGATCTTCCTTGTTTGGTAACTCCATTTTACATCGGCTTCCCTGCCTGGTTTCATCTCCAAGGAACAAGATGCCCCTCCCAGGATAAGCTTATCACTTCTAAACTGGCTACCATGCTGCTAACTCAAGTCTTAATTGATACTACCTCATTCAGTCTCCTCTCCCTTCTAATTAGAGAGCTGCTAGATGGAATCCTGATCTCTTCTCAGTATTTTCCTCTATAGAAGGCACTAACCAGACCTAGCCTACTCCACTTTGCCCCGCTGCCCTGCTTGGTTTCAACCCCACAAAGCAAGATACCCCAGGGCACAGTTACCTCTTTATGTCTTCCCCCCACTACTTTCCTGCCTCCTTTTGTATTCTCCTGAGGGCTCTTTTTTAATTTGCCTTATATACACACCCAGTGTCTAGCACAATGCATTGTACATAGTAGAATTGTACTGCACTGCCTCCCATGACATAGGTTTTTAAATGCATCCTTTTTTTCTTAACTCTTCCTCCAAGAGATTCTACCTCCAGTGATTTTCCCCCTCCAGACACCCTTGCCCTGCTACCACCTTATTTTTTGTTCACCCTTACTCCTGTTGTACTTAAACACTATATTTAGTTAATTTTTAAAAATTTTTCCTCATCCATTGTATGTCAGTTGTTTTCCTCTTTGTTACTCAGAAGAGCTCATGTTACATTTCAGACAACCAGTTGAAAATACTCATTTCTTTCCTGACTTCCCTAGTTCTGAAGCAGCTCTTAAAACCAAAACAGAACAAAAATGAGTCAATCTGAAAACCAGCTTAATCTCATCCTCCCTCCCTTAGAAACAGGTCTTTGGACTGGTTCATTTGTTCATTCATTGATTCAAAGGATTTTGGAATGAGAAGGGGCCTCAGCCAGCATCTAGTCCAACCCAGAGACAAATGAAATCCCTTCTATGATATTCCCACCAAGTAACCATCCAACCTGTACTTCTCCAATGAGGAGGAGGCCACCACCTCCCAAGGGAGGCTGCCCCACTTTGGAATTGCTCTAATTGTTAGAAAGGTCTTTGTGACATCAAAAGCAAATTTGTCTCTTTGCACCTTCCACCTGTTACTCGTGGTTCTTCCCTCTTGGGCCAAGCATAATAAATCTAATATCGCTTCCACTTGACAGTCTAATCCTTCAAGTCCACCATTTTATCTCCCCTGAGTCTTCTCTTTACGGTAAGTAGATCAAGGGCCTACTAGATCTCACTCTCAGTCCTTGATTCTGAGATACAAAGACAAAGGCCCTCCAGGGCACAGAATGTATATACGATACAAGCAAAGTAATTTTCCTGAGGGAAGGTATAGCATGGGGTAAGGATGTGGAAGATCCACCTGTAGGAGGTACATCTGAACTATCATGCATTCCATGCATGGGGGACAGACAACCTGGGCAATAGGCATAGAGATGGGAATGAGAATGTCACGTAGAGAGATTAGCAAATAGGCCAGTTTGAGCAGAATAAATGAAGGTGAATAATGTGCTCCATCCAGATTGTGAAGGGCTTTAAATGTCAAACAGAAAACTTGGTATTTCACCCTGAAGAGGAGTCACTGGAATTTCTTGAGCAGAGGCATAAAACAGAGCAGATACAAGTGACATTTTGAACGAAGAATGGACAAAACATTGGCTGTTTGAATACAGGAGCAGGAAATGAGACAAAGTGGTTAAAGAGGCATACAGGATGAAAAAGGATTGACCGATAGAGGTACTAAGAAAAGAAAAAGACCTGGAGGTCACAGTGATCACAAACCAGACCCAGACTGTTACTCTGGGTTGGGTGACCAATGGGGAATCCATACAATAATATAGCAAGAGTAATAATGACTGACATGTTGATAGCGCTGGCTGTATGCCAAGTACTGGGCTAAGCACTCTGTAAATATCACCTCATCTGGTCAAGACTGTGGTCATTAAAAAGAGCTAGTGTAAAAAATGGAATGATAAAATTAAAAAAACTAATGTATGCTTTATTAGTCCAACCTCTAGTGGAGTACTATTTTGCTCACCAATGGAAATAGAAAAAAATCAAGAAGTTTCAGAAAGGAATGCAAAATCGATCAAGCAACATCTACTATGTAAAAACACATTTTTGGTATTTATTTCATTTTTCATTTCATTATGCTAGCTGCTGGGGATAGAAAGGTAAAAAAAAAAAAAAATAAGACAACACCTGCCCTCAAGGAGCTTACATTCTATCAAGAGAGAGAATGTGTAAAACATTTATAGATATAGATACATATGTGTGTATGTATAAATATATGTATGTGTGTATATATGTATGTGTGTGTGTGTGTGCGTGTATAATGAGAGAGAGTTGACACAATAGAAACACAAGATAATTTTGCAGAAAACTTACTGGTGATGTGGAGGGTAGATCAGGAAAGACCCCATGTAACTACTAGTAAGTTGAGTAAAGAAGTATGGATGAAATGAAAGGCAAAGATGAGAAGATGGTGAGTTCCAGGCTTGGACTGCAGTTCATGCAAAAGCACAGATATGGAAGTAAGAAGCACGAGGAATAAGAAACGGCTGGATGGCCAGTTTGTTAGAAGGTGGAGTGCTTGAAGAGGGGGACTCTATAAAAAGGTTGTAAAGGGAGGCTGGTGCCAGGTGGTCCAGGGCTTTAAGCAGACAAAGATGATGAAAGTGATGGAAAACAGGCCTTTCTTACAAAGTAAAAGTTAACAGACTAGAGATCACTTCTCCAAACCAGGGAAGGCTAAAGGTGATTATTACTGTCTTCAAGTGTATAAAGATCTATCCGTTGTTTATTGCAGCAGGAATTTCCCCAGCACTTAACTCCCACAACCAACTCATCAACATCTTCCCCTGAAACCTTAACTCCTCCGTGGATCAAAGGCTTTCGAGATCAAAGAGTGGGTCACCCACCACACATACATTAAGACTGTGTGGGAAGCGACCAGGCTGATGTGTCACATCCCAAAGCCAACAGAAGATGTGACTAACATAGTCAGATGATGCTCATTGATGGAGGTATGTAATGAGTACTTTGTGTATGTAAATTCAACATTCAATGCAATCTATTGCATAGTACTAATGTCCCTTATCTTGCACATAGAACCCTAATGTGGATACTATGTGTTACAACCATGTATGTATATGTGTATATATGTACATGTATACACACATGTAGGTGTAAGCAATGGGATTCTTTTGGATATAAGTGGAAAGAATATTTAACATGTATAAATATATAAATTTGTATGTATGTGTGTGTACATTTAACTCACACACACACACACACACACACACACACACATACACAACGGTAATGACCATTTACTGACCTAATCTCACTGCTCATCAGCATTGGAGCTTTGGCCTTCTCCATTTCCAACCTAGACTGGTTGGCTCCTCCTTCCACAGCCTGGTTTCCACCCTTTCCCCAATACCACCACCACCATATTGGTTCTGGGTTTAATGCAGACACCTGATTGGCTTTAACCCAACTTAGGACTCCAAAAGCTCAAGTGATCCACCAGCACTCACTACCACACCCAAATGTGTGCTATATATTTGAGATAATTGCCTGTGACTATATTATATAGTAATGAAAGTATTTATGATGTGTACCTACATATTTATGTGGGGAGATGTGCATAGCTGACCAATTTTTTTCTAGGGGAAATTATAGTAGACACCCTGAGGACTTAATTTCCCACAATGCTTAGGAGTGAAAGAACCTTAGAACTATAGTCACCAGAGGTATGAGCTCACAGTTGGTGACATCACCAGGTGAGAATTCTAATTATTAAAAAGTGTTTGAGGGGCAGCTAGGTGGTGCAGTGAATAGAGCACCAGCCTGGGAGTCAGGAGGACCTGAGTCCAAATCTGGCCTCAGATACTTAACACACACACACACACACACACACACACACACACACACACACACACACCTAGCCATGTGACCTTGGGCAAGTCACTTAACCCCCAATTGCCCTCCAAAAAAAAAGAAAAGTGTTTGAGAAGGTGGGAAGTTTAAACATCAAAGTAGAATGAGGAGATAGTACAGAAAGGGGAAAGGATAGGACAGATATACAGGCGGGGAGAGAGAAGACGACCAAGGAAAAAAATTTGTTCAGAGCACTGCTAAACTTCACTATCACATTTTGGCCATGCTGACTTCAGAGTCAAAGCAAGAAGCTTTTGACAATATAACACCCTCCCCTAAATGAAGTTCTAAGGGACCATTGATAACACCCTAATCATCCACCAGTGGGACCATACAAAGTGATATTCCCTCTCCCTCCACTGGAAAGTTAAAGAGATTAAAAGGGAATTATACCATAAATCCTTTGGCGAGATAGAATTCTTTTGTATTTAGGTAGAGAGATAATTTAACTTGTTGATTTCTTCCTTGTTATTTGTGTTGTTTCATGACTTAATTAAATGCCTTTGCTCCTGGATTTATATGTGGCTGGTATAGTCCAGTAATACATCAGAGGGAGGGGCCAGTCATGAATCGCCTACATGATGATCCCCAAACAACTGCACTAAATCTGGGGGCTGTGAGGAGGACCTATACTATCATATAGTTATAGAATACGAAGCAACAGAAAGTTGGCTTAAATTTACAAGCAAAAGAAATTTCTGGTGGATATAATAATTTCTTGACCTTTGTAGTAACACAATCTATGTCAAAAAAAAAAAAAAATGGGGCAGCTAGGTGGCACAATGAATAGAGCACCAGCCTGGGAGCCAGGATGACCTGAGTTCAAATCCGGCCTCAGACACTTGACATACCGTGTGACCTTGGGCAAGTCACTTAACCCTTATTGCTTTGTCTTCCCCCCTTGGAAAAAAAAAGATTTTAAAAAAATAGACAGATAAATATCCTGGATGCTTTAGACATTCACATACCTGAAGGCAAAGCAAAGCCAGGTGGAAATGATCTTCTGAAGACCTTCCCGACACGATGCTTCTATGCCTTTAAAGACATCAAATGGCACCTATATACAGTAGTGAATGAGTATTACTGTTTACATATGTAATGAGACACACGAAGGTTATGTGCATTATCCACAATAACCCAGAAGAATAGTGGCAAAATTAGGAAAAGACTTTCTAATCTATGACTCCTAATCCAGTTTTCAAAGCTCTAGATTTATTTTACATTTCCTGTGTTTCTATTATACTTTCCCCTTCTACTTCTGAAGCTATTTCTTTCTGTTCTTACTCATAACCATACCACATCTCACACCTATAGTTTAACAATTCTCATTTAATAAAAAAAAAGTATATTCTTCTTATCCAGGGCACCTCACTCACAAAGACACATAGTTAGTTATAAAAAAAGAATTGCCCACCCTGAAGGTCAACTTCAAACAATCTTGTGCCCACCTGAATCACACTTTTCTTATAAGTATAGCTTAAGCTCATCACTAAAAGAAATATCCAGTTCTCTGGAGTACAGAGCTCACTCATTTCATCATATCTGTGAGATAAAAACATCTAGAGAACAGAGGATCATATAGCTGAGATAAACACTGATATATAGAAGGTTGAAAAGGAGAATTCAATTGTACTCTGGGGAGAGAAGAGTTGTTTAATAGGCAGAGAAAGATGGGCTCCAGTGAATGAGGTACCCAGCCGTGATGAGCCACACAGAGACAGGCACTGTAATCCCCCTCTTACTCTGGAGCTCACTAATCATTGCAGATCTCCTAAGAAAAGGAAGGGGGAGGATAAACATTTCTCTAGCAATACTATGGGCCAGGCACTAGCTTAGCACTTTACAAATATGATCTCCTAAGATCTTACATCTCCTAAGTAGAGGGAGGTCAAACTGCATCTTGACCAATTACTGATCAAAACCATCAAATGGCCATGTTTTTATTTCACTTTCATGGTTTAAAATCAACATCTCAGGGGGAAAATTTACCATCATGGAAACACAACTTCTAGACCTGCTTCTTACTACCTGGGCAGCCCCGATCAAGCAATTTCGCCTTCTCAGCCTTCGATTTCTCCCTCTCTAAAATGAAGAGGTTGGCTTGGATGAGCTCTAAAATCTCCTTCAGCAAGAATACTCGGGGATTTCAGGATTGTTTGGGAGAGGCAGAGGCAGCATTATGCGGGAGATAAAGGGCTGTCCTCAGAGTTGAAATGCCTGGGTTTAAGTCATGCCTCTGACATACTGTAGTCACATAAACATAGACAAATTACTTAAACCCTTCCACGTCCCAGGAAACTAACACTATCACAAAGGAGTTGCCCATTTGTGTTGGGGGAAAGAATTTCTACACCAAGAGTACCCAATACTGATTAAATCACTAGTTTCCAGATCCCAACCCATCTATCTATACATACACACACATCTATACATACATACATGTGTCTATCCACATACATACACACATGTGTATATGTATTTGTATGAGTCTATACACATAAATGTATATACATATGCATATATTGTGTATATGTACATGCCTACCCACACATATAAATCTATATGTGTATATGTATGTGTACATACATATATACATGTGTGTGAACATGTGTGTGTGTGAAGACAGACAGATAGACGGATATCTCCCTGGATATAAGAAATTCAGAACCTAAATTCTAATTCAAGTCCATGTGACTTGAGCACCCTGCTGGTTATTGGAAGGAGCAATGAGGGAGATTTCATCCTCTCTCAGCTTTACTTTTTCATTTTAAGCAACTAGCTAGGAAAATCTTGGACTTAATGAGCCCTTCTTTTGTCCTTGGCAGAGCAACAGAATGCAGCTGTCAGGCAGGAAGACTTATACCAGAAGCATCCAGCTTCCCAACAAGTAATAGGGTTACCAGCACAGGGATTCTGACAACCAACGAAGAACATACTTTCTATAAACTCTCCTAAATAAGATACAAGGAATTGTGCCTCCTTTACTATTTGCATCTCCTGTATTGAGGTTTCTTTGTGGTCAATCATCTACTCTCTACTGTGCTGCTTCCCCACCCTCCAATTGGAGTCCCCATGAAAGCAATCAAGGCTCTTCAAAGGTTCTCCTCATTCAGCTGCTGTCAGGACATATTTATAGGTGTTTGGGGTAGAAGTAGAGTAGGGATCAGAGCTCTCTGAGGAAGATAGCTTTCTGCAGAATCAGAGCAGAATTCTAAGAGAGGATGGCAAAATCTTGATTCTAAGTCACCTGAAATGCCGAATTGAAAACGTTTTTTTTTTCTTTTTGGAGGGCAATTGGGGTTAAGTGACTTGGCCAAAGTCACACGGCTAGTAAGTGTGTCAAGTGTCTGAGGCCAAATCTGAACTCAGATCCTCCTGACTCCAGGGCCGGTGCTCTACTCACTGCACCACCTTAGCTGCCCCTGAATTGAAAACTTTTAACTAAAGTGGAGGGATGCTAGAAAAGCAAACAAAGAAAATAAGAACAACTTGAATGCTCCCAATGGATGTGTGCTTGAATCAATAGGAGTGTTCCCTCCAGCAATGCAGATTGCACTCCCTTCATGTCTACCCATTCTGCATGAATTGTGTTCATGTTTACTGGCAAGTGCACCTAATGTGACAGAAGCCATCCCTACCTTCTCTAAACACTGCAAGGATCCCAAGAGAGTCCACAGACCACCTAGCCCTTACCCTCTCTTCTCATTACGGGACCACCCTGTCTTCATTTCTTTGATCACACCTTTTATTCCAGTCCTCCTTCATAATCCCTTGCTTTTAAAGTGTTACTGCTCATTTCTTTTTAAAATCAGGGTCCAAAACAGTAACTTTAAGTCATGAGGCTTTTTATCTCAAAGGCATACTGGAGTCCAGTCAAGAAGTCCTAGATTTGATGCCATGCCTCAGATATTTACTAGCTATGCGACAATGGACAAGATATTGATCATTTCTTAAGCTTAGGCAAATCTCCACAGCTTGGCAATCTTGCATTCATGAAATCAAAGGCCCTGACTAATGGCATCATAATCTAGGCCTAACCTATATGCTTTATCAGGCTATAATAAGTTACAACTGATCATACTCCTTATCACACACACATATACATACATATACATATGTATGTATATGTGTGTGATATATGTGTATATATACATACATACATATAAATTCATCTTTTTTTTCAGTTGTATCAACTCTTCATGACTGCTTTTGGGCCTTTCTTGGCAAAGAAAATGGAGTGGTTTGCCATTTCCTTCTCCAGTTCATTTTATAGATGAGAAAACTGAGGCAAAAAGGTTAAAGTGACTTGCCCAAGGTCACACAGTAAATGTCTAAGATCAGATTTGAACTCAGGAAGACGAATCTTTCTGACTCCAGTCATTTTTATGTATATCAATTACATCTATACATATAACATGCATATATGTGTGTATATGTATATATATATATACATATATATATATATATATATATATATACATATGGAATATGGAAAGGCTTTGTGAAGTCTAAAGGAATATACAAGCATCCAGTTTGATAGAGATCGTGTGAAATAAACTTCATTTCAAATCCCCAAGTTACTCTGAAAGGACAAAGGTTTGGTGCTATTTTTTTTTTTATTCCAAAGAGCACCAAGTATTTAATTAACAGCATTCAACTTTGCCCCAAACTACCTGGAAGTGCTTAGATCCTCCTGCGACAGTCTGCAGCACCCACTTTGAAAGTGGAGCCAAAACGAATTCATAGTCAGGCTGCTGATCATCGTCTTTTCATCAAAACTCCAGCTGTTGAGATGAAGAAAGGAGCATCCCCAGAAACCTTATCAAAACAAACTTGCTACCGATTCCCCAGAGCGCCTTAGCCCCATCACATCACGGGAAAACTGTCCAAAAAGTTTACCCTGTTGAGGAACTTCTGTCACCCGAAGTCATACCTAAACCCAAGAGAAAACACACACACACACCCTTTCAATAGGAGAAAAACCTCAGATCTTTCATAAGCCTAAAAACATTTTTACCCCGGAAACCCCATCTTCACTACAATGAGATCCTCAAAGAAGAAAGGTGTAAGTTTGTTTTCTTTTTGTTTTTTTAATGAATCAGGTGGTTCTTTTATGAGAGGACAAGTTCTGTACACACATACACACACACACACACATATAAATAAATATGTAAAGCTATGGGTAAGAGTGAGGGGGTGGGGGTATGTGTATGTGTGTGTGTTTGTGGGCATGTGTCTATGTATGGGACAAAGAAAATATTTAAATCCGATGTCAGCTTCATTTTTTGTTAGTACAAAATGCCTCTGTTTCTGGAAAGTACCATAATAAGCTGGAATGCTTATTGTGGGCAATTTAACTGCAGAACAATGAAAATTGCTTCTATTACCTCCATGGAATCTTACAAAGGGTAATTTTCCCTCTTCTTTGTGTCTTTCATTCCCTTTCCCCATAGCTGCCCCAGTCAGGGCTCCCTGATTCTTCAGAAAGCCAACTAGCAGGCATTACCTCTCTGGCTTTCCCTGAGGCTTTCACCCTCAACAAATGAGGAAATAGTAGGAGAGATAAAGAAAATAAAAAATCTGAGGCTGGTCAGATATAATGGCTGCTTCCGCTCATGATATGCTCGTTTCAAAACGGAATCTTTTTTATTTCCCCTCCTCCCCCCACCTTTTTTTTTAAATCTCAGTACAATCTAAAAGCTAATGTGAATTAAAGAATGGTTTGAATTTTTCTTTCAAAGAATTCCTTTGTACACTTAATAATCCTCTTGTATCTTTTTCCTTACATGTAAGTAGCTGCAAAAATATGGTTAGCTCTACATTTCTTTCACATTTTCAATCTTTTCCCAGTCTAATATGCCAGTAAATGAGTCGTGCTTTTCTTTAAGATATCTATTATTAATGAGCTTCTTTATTTGGGCTGAAGCAACAACAATGACCTGGAGGGCTTATAAAGAGCTGAAATTACCTCTCTGGAGCGAAGTATCCAATGTTCTTGAATGCAAACAGGCTACAGACAGCTACAGAGAAGTAGAAGTGATGAGGCAAACCAGCAACCGTTCTGAGGTCAGAGGACCTAGGTTTGAATCCCAAGACTACTTCTTACAACCTATATGACCTTGGGGAATTTAATTCAGAAAGCATTTATTAAATGCCCACTAGGAGCAGGGGTCTGGGCTAGGCACTAAGTATAGGAAGACAAAAATGGAAATGGTCCCTGCCCTCTAGGAGCTTAAAATCTATTTATAAGTCTCTTCTATGGGTCTCAGTTTCTTTGTTTGAAAAGAAAGGGGGAATTAGTTGGTCTATATTATAGACTCTATAAGATCCTTTCCAGCTCCACACCCATTACTTCTAAATGACAATCCCAAACAATCATTTGGGGGCAACTGTTTGGTGTCTTTTTCCTCACTGAAACTTAGGCACTAGAAAGAGTAATGAATTTGGAACCCAGGAAAATAGATTCAGTGCCCAGTTCTATCACTTACATGAAGAAAAGCAAGCAATGACCTTGCTAGACCAAAATTTTAAACAAAAAGATTGGACTGGATGACCTCTTCTAGCTCTAAATCTTTAATCCTATGATCCTAGAAATTATTGGCAAAGTTTTGTAAGCGTAATTTTTATCTCTTGACAAAATGTATTCATATCCGCTTCCCACTCCCCCACAGAAAAATACCTTCCTGAAGTTGTCATCTCCCTAATCCCCTTGCCTAATCCAAAATTCAAGTTAAGATGAAGTAAAGACAATATCCTAAAAGCTGATATTACCGGTACAATGATAATAGCTAACACACATAGCACCTCAAGGTTGACATTTATATGATTATCATCAAATATTATATTATTATTTGTATTATCTCGTTTGATCTTCACCCTAGGAGGTACGTGTTATTATCATACCCATTTTATGGAAAAGAAAACTGAGAATGGGAGAGGTTAAGTAAATTGGCCAGAGACTCACAGAAAGGAAGAATCTAAGGCAGAATTTGAATCCTGGGTTTCCTGACTACCGCATCAGCTCTCTGTCCCCCCATTACCAGGACTACAACGTATAACTGTAAAGCTTTTTTTCTTATCCAGAACTCTGATTTCATTTCTATAGGGAACTCCTGGTATACAAAACCCCTTCACTGATGCAGGTTAACTTATTGATAACTTGCAGTCTTAGGGAATTGGAGGAGGCAGCAGTGAGAAGTGAGTGATTTGTGGGCTCATTTTGTTAGAGGTGAGACCTGAACCAGGGTCCTCCTGGTTCCATGACCAAGTATCCCTTTATGTACTACTACCCCATGCTGCCTCTCACTACAAACCTACTCTGCAAAATATCCACTTAGAAGGGCAAAATGGGAACTAAAGAAGCATCAAAATACCAACACTAGTTTCATCCCACAGCCTTTCCTGGCATTCTTCATAGCCCCACCTTAGCTAATATAATTTTATATTGTTTTTATTTATCATATTTTGTCAAAGAATGTATCTTCATTCCTTCTTTGCAGAGGTGGAGATCAATGGGAAGGAAACATAGCATATACTCTCAGAATCAGTGGACATCATGGTTAAGTTTTGTTGAACTGATTTTTTCCCCTCTTTTCTCTAATTCTTTGTTTTAAGGCGGGACTCTTTGGGCAGAGGAAAACTGAGTATATATTTGCAAATGAAGATGATATAAAGAATAAAATATATGAATAAAAATATAACATTTAAAATTCTATTCTGAACTTAGGAAAAACCATTAATAAAACTACCAATAACACAATAGAAACTAGTAATAGCTAAAACCATTAAAACCAAATTATTTGTAATTTTTTAATATGTGTATTACCTTTAACAAAATAACTTGAATATCCTGTATGTTTCCATGTCTCCTTCTGATGTCTCTACAAAATGTTTTAGCTGGCAAGAGGATTCACTTATGTGAGATTGTCTATGTGTTTTAGAGAAATTGAGAAATACGTGGTGATTTCACTCAATAGTTCCCCAACATCACCACTTCCTCCCATGCCCAAAGGAAAATCACAACTCCTCCTAATGAATCATCAGGAGGAGACACGAGGGGAGAAGGAGGAGGGAGGAGGGAGGAAGAAGGCACATGACTAATGGTGCTAGAAGCAAAAGTAGGGAACCAGCAGCCTTGAGGCCACATGTGGCCCTCTAGGTCCTCAAGTGCAGTCCTTTGACTGAATCCAAACTTCACAGAAAAAATCCACTTAATAAAGGGATTTTGTTTATTTATTTATCCTCTAAGAGAGATAGGACCTTCCAACTGTAGTTAGATCAGATCAGAACTGATCAACCTGACTGAGTCATATAGGTCCATGTTTACTTTAAACATGGGATTTTACAAGCTCAATCATTTCATTTATAGTGGCCAAACTCACTTCCATATCCTGGGGATCAGATTCCTCATCTGGTAAACCATGGAAAATGGTAGAATAGTTATAAATGATCTCTGAGACCCCTAGTGCACCTCTAACATTCTGAGTCTATGCCTGGCTCATTTCCTGAGTTCCTAGAAAAGGATAATTCTCATACCAAAAAGAGTGAAGGATGAGTAGAGGCAGCAGCAGCACCTGGAATATGTCCTGTTTGTCTCCTAAGTCCTTAGGAGAGCCTGAATCACAGAAGCAAAGAGTTGGACTTCTAAAGCTCTCTGCTCCAACTAGCACCCAACCAAGAAGACCTCCATATTGCTGACAAGTGGTCATCAGTCTTTGCTCAAGGACTCCCAGAGTAAGGAAAAAGTCACGCCCTTCACTTTTAGAGAACTCTTATTTTTAGGAAGTTTTTCCTCATAATCAAATCTAAATCTGCTTGTTGGTATTTTCTCCCTATTTCTTCCAGTTCTCCTCTCCAGAGTCAACCAGGAAAAAAAAATGTAATCCCATTTCATATTACAGTCTTTCAAACACTCAGCTAAGTATACTTTTTTTAAAATTAAATTTAATGTTTATTTTTAGTTAACATCATTCCTTTCCACAAGATTTTGAATTGCAAATTTTCTCCCCATCTTTCCCCTATCCACCACCCAAAAACAGCAATCCCACTGTATAGCCCCTCCCCCAATCTGCTCTCTCCTATATCCTCCCTCATTCCCCCTCCAACTTTCCAGAAGGGCAAGATGGATCTCCATACGCCAGTCCCTGTATATCTTATTTCCCAGTTTTGTGTAAAATAATAACAATAATAATAATAGTAGTAGTATATATATGTATATATAAACATATATACATATATATTTTAAACATTTAATTTTAAAACTTTGAGTTCCAGTACTTTCCCTTCCTCCCTCATCACCCACCCTTGCTAGGAAGGTAAGCAATTCAATACTGGTTGTACATGGGTAGTTACACAAAACATTTCCATAGTGGATATATTGTGAAAGACTGACTATATTTCCCTCCATCCTATCCTGCCCCCCCACTTGTTCTATATTCCACTTTGACCCTGCCCCTTTACAAAAGTGTATGCTTCTAACTACCCTCCCCCCAACCTTCCCTCCCCTCCATCATTCCCCCTCTCATCCCCTTCCCCCCTACTCTCCTGGAGGGCAAGATACCCAATTTACTGTGTATGTCATTCCCTCCCTAAGCCAAATTCAATGAGAGTAAGGTTGTCCCACTCCCTTTTGCCTTCC